>UFQX01000356.1:381755-520460 GCA_900497675.1 Arapaima gigas | reverse complement strand
ATGTTAAACTGGCAGAATACACAAACTCCCCCCCCCCCCCCCATTAGAGTAACCTAATATGACCCCTGAGAGCTCGGGCCTGATTCTCCAAAGGTTTGCTGGAGAGTTTTGGAGGTGATGGAATGAGATGCGGTACCTGTACAAGATCCCCCCTGAGAGGATTTCGGAAGAGATAAGCCCCTTGTTGATTATGAATTAATGAACTGCAAAGAGATGAGACATTTCAGGAGAGTTCATTATAAAGTCAGTAAATTTTTGGTTTTGTGGCACAAAGGCATGAGATGACTTAAAAACAGTCTCAGAGATAACACGTACAGAATTTTTATGCTATTTGCCCATTGTTGTGGTTCCTGTGTTTCAAGGGGTGCACACTGTCTGGGCAAAAGTAAATAAATATCACTGACAATGAGATGCAAGACTGACAAATGTGTCCAAGGTCAATGTGATTTCAATAAGACAATAAGAGTAGAGATTTTACAGCCCTCTTCAAAGTAATTAAACATCCCAAGGGGCTTCTTCTGAACAAGAGCTAGACGGTATGAGCAGCTTGAAGAGGGATTTTGGGGGACGTATGGGGGGGGGGGAGGCTTCCACAGGAAACTGGCTTTTAATCTGAAATAAATGGGGATTTATTTAGCGGTCAGATTTTATAACCGCTGGTCGAATATCCTTCTTAAAAAATAGGATTATTATTCCAAGTGCACTCCAGTTGAGCTTAATATGTGGGCTAAAAGATGGCATTCAGGGTGACTCGAATTAGCTTGGCATTTACATGTAATTGACTTACTTAGATCCAATGTGTGTGTTAATTACATTAAATCAAAGATGCACAGTATTTCCTCCAGTAGGGACTTCACTGAAGGACACCCTATCCTTTAAAGGATGCTATCATGTTATTTATGCATGAACTGAAAAGGTATATTAAAATAAATTGTAACTATGACTTTTCTGCCAAAATGATGCTGTTTGCCTCTATGTGAGACAGCAAACAGTGTGGTACTTAAGAGCTGCTGCTTTGCAAATGAAGGACTTAGGCTTGAGTCCCACCTCCTTCTGTAGTATCCTTGCACAAGGTACTCTTATCCTGAAGTACCCCAGGAAATTTTTCCCTGCTGTATAAACAAGTAATTCTGAGTAGCTGTGTCTACAAACCTCATATTGTTAGACAATAAAAAGTGTCTCCATAAATAAATTGTCTAATGCCCATTATGTGGGTAGGTTTAGTGTCCTTAAATCATAATTGATTCGAAAAGTGGTTTTCAAGATAGGGACAGCGTAAAATTGGTTCACTTTCTCTTCCTTTCATACTATCCGTTCTTTTCGTATTGGGGAAGGAAACCTAGGCAAACATTGCAGCAACACGCAAACTCCACAGACAGCCAGACTCAAACCCACATCTGAACATACAGGCCAGGAGCTGTGAGGCATCAGTGCTACCTGCTGTGCTGCTTTTACACTTTAGGATACTGTGTCCTAAATACATTAATGCAAAATCTGTGAATTTAATGTCACACAACACTTTAAACAGAGGCCATAGTGTGATGAATTAAAGAATAAATAAACCAGTCCCACTAGAATTCTACCATTTGCCTGGATGCAAAACATGTCTATTAAAAATAGACACTGCAACAGGACAGAAAAACATTATGTACAGCCCTCATAATAGGGAAACCAGGGAATTCAGCTGGGACTGTTATGGCAACATATTTATAGCTTACAGAAATTTATGGCTTTCTTTTATCTGTGATTTAGGCAGGTACTATGCTTGTAAAATGAAACATATTTTTACCATCAACCCCTTGGAACCTCATGAGTCCTTAAGAGTGCTCACAGACCTGCAACCTGAACCACACACCTGACCTGCATTCGACTTAAATGTGCTTATGGCCTCCCAGACCCATTAACCATCTTTTGTAATTAATTTTTAAGCAGCATATTTTACATTTTTTTTAAACTTCAGTAGTATTTTTGTGGGTCGCTTTCTCTGTTTTTTTTTTAAACAATCTTGTGCAATTTTTTTCTTGCACACAGTTTTTGTCCTATTCCAGGTTACATGAGGCTACACACCTACACATGTATGGCAATTCTTATCTGTTTAAATCTCAACTCGCATTGATTTTTTTTTTTTTTTTCCCCTCCCTCCTCGTCTGTTTCTATTGTTATAAATCTGCTACAACAAGAAGGCCTTGATGATCTCCACCGAGGAGAATTTGGCCATTTCAGTAAATTCTAGCAGTTCTGAAAGGCGGAGGAGGGTTAGTGCAAAGCTTCATCCAAGCAGCCCCGTGAGAGACTGTGTGCAGGACCGGTTCTGATTGGTCGATTGATCTGCCAGCAACCTGTGGTCAGATGCTCGGGCACTTCTTCTAAACACGTTAAGGCACCCGGCCACCTTTATTAGCGGTCCTGCGGGACCTGCAGCCAAACTCCCATCAAGTGCCATGTGATGTGTCAAAGAACACATTTGGTCCTGGAAATTACTTTTCTTTCCTTATCCATAGACCCACGTCCCAGAGGTTACTCGAGGCCCCAATTATTCATTTTACTGAAACACAAAGCTCATTTTAAGTAAGGTTTTCCAGCAACAAGAGACTTCACTGAAATGCGAGGTGTAAGGTATAACTGCTTTCCGGTTTTCTTTTAACCTAGTTCTTGCAAAGTTTAATTGCACACAGCAGAAACTTCCGAAAACCTTGCGAGCCGTGGAAATACTGTAGTAAAAAAGTCTATACTTAAACAAGGAAAAAAAATTTAAACGTCCTGTCGATCTCATTGAACAGTTCTAGTGCAGTTGAACAACAATTAAAATACCAAAAGTTAACTCTGGCCGTCACGGCCGCTTTTAGCAGTTGAAGTGCTTCAGAAATTGCCGGGATTTTAGACATTACAGAGCAGTTCCGCATTTCATCTCCAGTCAGGTAGCTTCTGCAGCTTAGCAAATGGCTGTCATAGAGGGCCGGGGTCAAGTACGAGGCAGTTTTACAAAACTTTAAGGTCCGAACCCCTTTCAAATATGTCACTCTGATGTGGTCACAAAAATGTATCATCGCTCAGACACATTCTCTCATCAGCTGCATGCTGATTTATGTTATTATTTACTTCCTGCGGCGCTGTTTCCGATATGAGATGCACAGTGTTGGCATGGCGGCACCAGTGAAGTGATCTTTGCATCCAGGCTCAGAACTAACAGGGTGACACCATGGATGTAATTCATAACTTTGAGCCATTTTGGAAACTGCTACTTTTTTCAGCCAGTAAAAATGTTAAGTTGTACCAACAAATTAAATGTGGAGGCAGTGATGCAAATTGGGGAAATTCATTGAATTCATGCATTATTTTGGTTCATTTCGCTATATAAACAGAAACAGTAAAAATTAATCTTTCAGATAAATTTGCTAGTTTGTGGTGTAATGATAAGGAACTGCCAGAAGAAGGTCCTGAGATGTATGGCGTATGAAGGGAATTGCTTCGACAACCTGATTTGCTTTGGTAGCTATCCAGCTATTTAAATGGTTAGATAAGTGTAAAATTGTATGCTCCATCAGTTTCCTTTGTAAGTGCATCTGCTGAGCTATTTGTCTGCTGTGTTAATAATGGATTGCAATTAAAAAAGGGTTGCAAGAATTATGAAGGACCACTTACTTCC
Organism: Arapaima gigas; assembly: GCA_900497675.1. Taxonomy (NCBI): domain Eukaryota; kingdom Metazoa; phylum Chordata; class Actinopteri; order Osteoglossiformes; family Osteoglossidae; genus Arapaima; species Arapaima gigas. Next base: position 516,814 of record UFQX01000356.1, on the reverse strand, counting down.
TCTGCAAAATTGTTCTTTCCAAACAGACTTAGATTTGCGCTTGCAAAGTGACATACGAATACACTGCACTTAGACTCCAGCTTTTTTTTTTGTCATAAGTGCTTACATATGCATTTGTGTCAAACTGATTGAGATATTATACCTCTTTGGTTAAATTGGCTAAAATGGCAGGACTTTCTAGAACAGCTACATTTTTAAAAAGTTTCACTCTCTAGAATGCGTTAACAGATATCCTTAATATTATTTTAGTTTATTGTTTGTTTGATGTTGTGTTTTTTTTTTTCAGATAAAGAATGTTTACCCACTACTCCACCAGTAAAGGCAACACCTTACAACTTTTGAGCTGTTTCTTCACCTGGAGGTTTCAAACCAGGTTAGGGAGAAGTTCTTCCTGTGTTTGCAACCCAAAGACATGGGCAGAAGAGGACAACCGTAAACCACTGCTGTACCTTTCCGGAGCAAGGAAAACTCTTGAAAACTTACTGGTACCAAAAAAAAGCCTGGATGACCTCAATTACCTTGCGAGTTGACATCAGCTTTGCACTGTGTATGGAACACTGATGTGCTGCGATGAAATCAGTTAATTCCACACCAACAGCCACCTTCCACCATAGGCCTGCTGATTTTCGTCCTGATCTAAAATACGAGTTTTTACATTCTGAACATGTATATTTGATTAGAGATTCCAGGTTTAAAGCATAAATAAAATGCAGTATCCAGTACCGATAATATAGACTGAGTTAGAATAAGGAAAGTACTTTTCTTTTTCCGAAACATGGCACTTTGGAAATACTGTAAATAAGGTTGTTTGCTGCTTAGGCTCTACGTCTAACGTCGCCATAAAGTCCTGAAATAAGTAAATGAATAAATGAAGAGTATCCACTGAGACTGATATTTACATTTCAGCGATGTGGTATTTGCTTCGGCAACCAGCAAAACGTAGCTTCTCGATGACAACCCTTAGCTTATAAGTCTACGCCATATACACCACCGTCTACACTATGTTGGCTGTAACTGTGAAATAAATATGTAGACCAAATAAATATTACTTGCAGGATCATAATGCTGTTATTCAGAGTCAGCTTTAAGAGTAAATGAAACATTTTAATAGGTGGAATAAATAAGTAAATTTTACAGTATGGGTGAACTCTGGCTCCATATTGGTACAGAATTTTCCCTTGAAATGCACTTAGACAGTAAACAAGTGAAGAAAAAAGGCTGTCGTAATATTGCAAATATCACTTTGGCGTTTCCTGCTGTGCTGCGCTACAAGTCCTTCCTACCACTGGGATCCAGCTGGAAGACTAGTGTTTATTATACTGCAGTACGTCATCTGGGGAAATACTCATCAAAAACAAAAATAAGGCATTAATAACAGTGGCACTTAAAAACAGCTGGTGATCGCACTTTTTTTTTTTTTTTTTTTTTAACTGAAACAACCAGGCAGACTAATTTATTTTTGAACTGTGTGTAACAATATTTTTTACNAACTAGTAAAAAAAAATTTTTTTTTTTTTTTTTTTTAACTGAAACAACCAGGCAGACTAATTTATTTTTGAACTGTGTGTAACAATATTTTTTACTGTTTCCACTAATGAATATCTGTTTGAAGATGTGAAATTAATGTTGCATGGTTAAAGGAAATATGAAGTGCTCCTGCATATGCTAAATAGTGTGTAATTAATATATTTTATGGAGAAGCCCTATCAAATGAGGGTTTGTTCAGAGTTTCCTTACTGCCCGTGTCCTCGTGGGAAATGATGAAATTCCTTCACAGCCTCCCAGTAATGGACATGCCCTATGTGCAGCTTTACCTCTGTCCCCAAATGTGGTGTTTTTTTTTTTTTTTTTTTTTGGGCAGCAGGTGTTCGGATTAAGGCAATGAGATGAGAATGGATGGCCCAGACAGCTGTCTCTTTTGCATCGGAGGAAAGAAGTTTTGAAAGGTTCTCGAATGGCTCCCCGAGCTGGAGGAGTCAGAGTTAATTAAAAACACTTCACAGCGAGGCTCTCTCCCTGCCGTGTCCCCTGGACAGGAGGTGAAGCTTGGGGGCCGAGGATCGAGAGGAGTAATAACTGCCAGGAAACACGTTGCTTTGGCATATGACAGCACGGCGGGAGAAATGCTGAAGCAGGAAAGTACTGTTACTGATGAACTGGGCTTATGGGGTCAATGAGATACATCCGAGCCATTATGGGAAGAAGTTTTTCTCCCAGCAGCGTGTGGACTGGGTGGTGTCAAGTCAAGCAGTCGCTGTGTTGTGGTTTACCCTACATGTGCTGTCACATGGTAGGTGTTAGAAGGTACTAACATGCTGATAGATTCAGGTGGTATACCAGCATTTATTCTTTTTTTTGTACTGTGTTTAAGTCATTCGCTGTGTTGTTTTTTTTCAGATAAAAAGAGGAGCTGACCCTCCCTAGTTAAGTCTTCTGCACTTCTGCACATGTCGCTTCAATTAACTTTACAATTGCAAGGATCACGCGTCACGCTGGAGAAGCTTTGAGAGGTACTGTTTTACAAGGAAACGATATATTTTTCAAAAAACAGGCCATTAAATCCACTCAGAATTGTTAGGTTAATTCAGGAAATAGAAAACAAAGCACGATGAAAGTCGCATCAGGTTTTATAGTGGATGTTAACGGCACGTTAAACATATTTCCATACAATGTATAAAGTGCTTCTTGTTGTGGGGAGTAAATCCAGATCTTCAGTTCTGTGCCACAAAAGTTTTGTTCACTTGTTCCAGGGAAATCCTCTCCTTACTTAAATGTGGACTATTGTGTCCAGTGCTACCTGGAGTTGAAAGGTTAACAATCGATGTCTCCTTTCTCATTTTGAAAAAGTGCTCGAGTGTTTTTGTGACTCTATGTCAAAATGACCTTCGGTGTGTAGAGCTTTAAGTCTAAATTCTAAGCAAAAAATTGATGTGTAATTCTACTTTATATTTTCGTACACTGTTATAATTTCACCACTAGTTTTCAGAACTGTGTGCCTGCTTCAAATGGAGAGTATATCTGGAAAAAATGTGAACAAACATACGCGTATGAACGAGTACAAGCCTCCATTCAGGCAACATGTACATTTCATGTTTCAGCTGATATTTACTTACAGATATTTATTTGATTTACATGCATTTCTGTAAATATTTAATTTATTTAATTTTACTCTCCCATTATTATATATAAAACTACTATCAGGATGTAGCACAGAATTCCACATTTTAAGTGTTGTGAGAGTGCTAAAAAAAGTCTATAAATAGCTATGGTAATTTGTCAAGCAGTTTGGTGTTATAATTATTGTTTAAATTTCTATATGATTTAAATAATTCATACCTTTCTTAAGGCACACAAAGTCAGATGCAATAAAAGCAAACAGCTTTTTCTTCTATGCTGAGATGTTCCCCTCAAGGAGACACTACATCCAAGTGTTCATTTTTTCTTTCTTCTTTTCCCACAATTTTGATGTCCTTTACTTTTCCTGCACCAGTTCAGCACGGATCCCTGTGTATCATGTTCAGCCAAGCATGTCCCTCAGTGTCACAGGCTATTATTATTACTCCTCTCTCTCGATTGCACGTATCTCCTGAGATGCAAAGTCCTGCCTGATATTATCTCTCCCAGTGACAATACTGGGAAATGGAGGTTAACACCACATGCAGCATGTTTCTCCTCCCTGAAAAGCTCTCCTCCGGGCTTGCGGGTATGTACACTGACTGAAATCGGGTGCCTCCACTTTGATATCTTGCATTCGGGCTGATGTTAGATGTTCTACTTGTGCTGTGAGGACGTCTTATCAGCAGACAAGGTCTTCGTTCACATTGATGATGGCCGATGGAGCAGCAAAAGCCCATTGCAACACAGGTTCGTGTTTGTATGTGGAACCAATCTGGTCCATTCCACTTGGATGCCCCTATGCGTTTGTGCAATCTACTAATATGTACACCGCAATAACACTCCCCTCTGAACCACATGACCCTGGTATGGTTCATCACACTGCTGACTACCATCTGGCAAAAACAGACTATCCGAAAAAACAACCCAAGATTTGCTACACTGCTCTTTTGTATACATGCCATTTCTCTGGGTATAAATTCATTTTCTGTTACAAGGATGTCTTCGGCAACATACCTATTTAGCGCAGAAGAGCTCTGGAATTCAAATGAGTGAATTTGAGGGAAAGAGTGGAAGGATGTCATTGTGTTTCCTTTGAGTGACGTTGCAATGGTCCGCAGGCTGTGTTATTTTTCTTTGAAGACTCACTGTCACAATCACCATCGTGGGAAGGGGACAACACAATTGTCAGGAAACTTCTCTACTTGTGTACATTCTTAAACGAAACATATAATTTAAGGGGCGTCATTCAACGGGCTGCGTCGTCTGCTGGTTTTCATCTCAACCCCTTTCCTTGACTTAATGGGTCCAATTAATGGTTTCTTATTCACTCTGATGCATCCCTGAAAATACGGCCGTGAAATGGGTATTTCTTGGATAAAAGGCAAAGTAGCTTCCATCTTTAAATTTGTCACTTGACATCATTTCAAAAATATAGAAAAAATATCAGAGTAATGGAGCTGATTATGCGATTCTAAGAAAATGTTAAAGAAAAAAGAAATTGATGCATGCGGCCTGCCGGAGGAAGAGGGGCAGCTGTGAAACACAAATGAATTCTCCACTGACAGCACATAGGCCTGCAAAACACTGCTAAGTGGAGTGCGTACGAGACATGATAAAGACATTCTTGTTGTCGCCTTCTTGCACCTGCGTTGTATTCTGGCCGAACTTTCACGGGTAGTCCAAAGCTATTGTTGGTGATCACCTTGTTCTGGCGTTTATTGCATTTTTATGTTGATTTACTGTTTGGTTTTAAAGAAACAAATGAAAATGAAATGCAGTTAATTTTAACATTTTTGTAATACTTCTTCAGTGGATGTGTAACTTGCTATCCTTCTGTCTGGTTGATGAAAATAAGGAAACCTGTAAATGCAAGAAGACCTCTATACAGTGTGGAAGTTCATTTAAGCAATTGAAAGCGTATGCAAAAAAAGTAGTTTTTATAAATAAATACAACACAGAATGAAAAATAACTGACCCAGAATTCATCTCCTCATAATACATGCATCAATTATCAATTTTCCTAATAGCAAGCTTTTTGTATTTCATTTTTGTGTACAAAATGAGGAGCTCTTTCTTGTGTGCTTCAAAGAAAGTCAGCATGTGGTAAAAACACCCTTTGAAAGAAAATTTCTTTATGGGGGGGGAAAAAAACAAAAACCTTTTTCCAAATGAACAATATTGGTCTCCAGCTGACTCTTGTGGTGAATCATCCAGTCAAACCTGTCATGTGTTCCAAATCATATATCTTCTGACACATCCAACAAAAGAGCCGTGTAGTGAGTTTGAACTTTTTTCGGAGTGTCTCGGTGTGACGACAGGTTTTAAAAAAAAAAAATAAAAAAAACACATTTTGCTCTCTAGTTAGCAGATGTAAAGAAACACACAACAGCACAAAACGATGGAAGGAGTATTTACATGCAGTTCCTGGGAAAGTGCACTGAAAATACAGTGTGAAATGCAGCCATTTCACATAGGGTAGCTTTGTAATAAGATATATAATCTACCAAGGCTGGAAGCAAATCCTGGCAAACTAACAGAGTTTGAGCCCCTTCAGATAAAAGGAAATGCTAATGGTTCACAGAGAAAGTACAGTACATGTGCAGGAATAGCAGGTTAAATGCTCCGGCAATTTCTGTGAAATCCTGGAACAAGAAAAACAAGTCAAGCACTGGCTCACTTTGAAATTAGAAAGAACAACAAATGCGGGAAGAAATAAGTATTTGTCAGGTTTATTTGCGAGTGCTTTACAAATAAATGCATTCTATGAATTGCAAATCTTTTCATTTTAAAAACAGGATGCAATATTACCATATAAACTTAAACATCAAGAAATTTAGACATGGAGGTTCTTAATGTCTTGATTATGCACACAGTAATGAAGTGGCTGCTGATTCTTCATGCGTTCTGTCCTACTATTAACGGCAACATTCATTTTCGGAAAAGCCAATACATCTACGACATCTTTCATCCAAAATGATAAACACAGTTATTTTTTTAACCCGTTTATACTATAAAACTGGAAGTGAAAGCCTGGTACTGAACAATTTTAGGCAGAGGAGCAATCGGATTACAAAACTACGAAAGATATTTATTACATTTTATTTCAGTGCGCTGTAAACCTACTGCGACATATTAAAATATTACTCAGAAATTCAAAAGATCACATTTAAGATATGCTAAAGGTTAGCAGGTGTCAAGGAAAATGCTGGTGTAAAAGTAACAAGATCTGTTCACATCACTTTCCTTACTCAGAAGACAGGCTTATTAAACCACATATTAATTTACTTTTATCATAGCAGCTGTGAGTTGTCCATAATTACGAGAAACAACATTGCTTAAAGCAAGCATTAAAGCCACTGTCATATTAGCTAGAGCTCATGGGCTTTGGCTCACACATTAAACTGTCAGGTCCGAAAACCGATCAGAGCTGCTCCGACCGACTTGAGGGCAGGGCTGCCCCGCTAAGGACACACACCGTGCTGCTCTGAATATTCTGTTTGGAACAGTATTTTCCTTTCCTGGCTGTATGCCGGCTGTAATAAATCGTGAGTTAAAACTCCCGTTGGAGCCTGGCCAGGACAATAGTGCGGCTCTCCCCACAGCGATCCCCATTCGGCACAAATGTTCCATGGCCACTCGCAGCCTCCCAGTGATAAACTTGCCCCTTTGCGTAACTATCTTTCTCCCGCCGTTTCTTTCTCTTCTGTCTGAAGACAGTGGCCCCCTAGGCTAAAGGCAAGCAAAACAAAACAAAAAGATAAGATTCCTCTGTTTGGGGATCTTATCTTCCTGCAGGAAGTGTCAGCAATATTGACTCGCCCCACGGAGCATGACATTGGTGTCAATTAAATGTAACATCTTCCCTCACCTGGTCGGAGTTGATGCTTCTACTGGCACACTGCCATCTTTCGTGTCCTTCCACGCTGTGAATATCTCTTTTAATTACCTCTAAAATTAATCACAACAGGGGCTTTTAACTATTTGGAAATGCAGCACTATGAAACCATCCTAACTCAGGCCTGTGGTTGTCTAATCCTTAGCTAGTCATTTCTCAGTCAATGTACTTGACGGCAAGTTCTTGCAACAGTGAAAAACAACTGTAGTGGGTGATGTGTTTTTCCTGTAATAAACACTACCGCCTGAACTCCATTTGTTGGTGGCGCTTTGCTTGCAACTCTGTACGCCAGTTCGCCATCTTTAGTAGCTTCCGTCAAATAGAAATGCACCGTATTGCAGAAGTAATCTACAAAATCCAGAAAAGCTGGTGTCTAGCAGCTGGTGTCTTTTTCAATATGCATGACTTGACTTGAGCTTTCTGAGGCTGTGCCCTCGAGTCCGATGGGCTTTAAGATGCTGCTGCGTGACCCTCATTATGAAAAGCCTTGTGGTTAAGGTCAGCGTATGGAGCCATCTCCAACACTTACAAATCATGAACCTGTATACAAATTGCTCCTCACATGATGGTTTACATCCTTTTGCCAGCTATATAACAATATGCCCATCCGGTCTCAAATCACTTGGCTTGTGGCAGTGGACTGCATAAACAAGATCCATGGGTGATAAAGCATCTATAAGGCTAGCATCTGTCAGACATCAGGAGACTCTGCTAAACGTGTAAGGAATATTTACCCTGGCTGATGTTCTAGAAGCAAGTCTTGCCCTGAAAGTGGCTGCAGAGCCAATCCCAGTATCTTCTAATAGTATCTTGAAATAGTAGAGGCCAGGGGTCAGATAAGTGCACTAAATATGGAACAAGCGTGCCATTACTATTCCTACTTTGTTACACACCACAGTAAAACAAGCCTGTATTACATTACCGGGAGTCAGTGCTTATTATGTCACTATCTGGGCTGAAGGTGACCAAGACTCCCTGGCAACCATGTGTTCTGCTGATTTGCGTTAATAAATGTGGTGGGGCTGTGAACAGGCTTGGAGTTTTGGAACCCAGCAGCAGACAGGTCATCCCCAGGTCCATGTGCTTGATTATGGAGATAACCTATGTTGCCACACATGGTCAGTGGGCCATATCTATAGCTCAGTGACTCCAGGTAAGGGGGTGTTCACGGAGCCTGGCCACAGCTGCAGAGTAGTTTGCTGCTCCAGTGGCTAAACAGGGTTGGGAAATAAGGTGCTGGGAAAGGCTAGTCTGTTGTGTCCTTCAGTGTATCCTCTACCTTTGACAGCATACTCCACCACTCCAGCCTTCTGATGAGTCTGAACTTACCCATACTCTATAAAAGTGAAAGATTTGAACTGTAACTGGATTAAATGTGACTGATCAGCCATGTGTTAAAGAGCTATGGGCAATACATTAAAATATAAGATGGGCAGTGTACTTTGAATTAGATTTTTAAATTGAATGAAATTACAGACACACACACACACACACACACACACACATACAAACACAAACCTGGTCATACAGTTGCACTTACGACTATGTGAGATCTATATGTTCACATATAATGTTAGAATAAGATAGAACTTTAATAATCCCTACAGGGATATTCACTTACACAGCAGCTTAACTCAAGACACATAAAAAAGTGAACATAAAAAATGGTGCAAATTCCACCTAAATAAATAATAGCAACCAAATTAATAATAAAAGCAAATTAACAATTATGATACTAGAAAATCAAATGAGCAAGTTAATGACTCTAAGAGGAAAGACACGTGTAGTGGAAAATAGATAAAGAACATTACAAAATATATGCATTTGATTGAATATTTAATGTACATGGATAAATGTAATTTATATCCTTGTCTGCATTTTTTTTGCCCAAATATTACAGTTTGTGAGCATAGTCGCTTGTTTTGCTCTTATAAATGCATAGTTTAAAGAAGATGCAACTGACATGAATCTGACTTGTGCATATTTAGAATCAATATTTTTGGATATCATATTTTAGAATACCAAGCTGTGAGTTTTCTCCGACTGGCAAGAACCTTATTTCATCTTTTGTTTTCAATAGGCAAGCCTGTTTGTTATCCCAAAGGATAGTTAAGTGATAGCTGTGTAGTGTTACTAGCGTAACCCGGACAATTTTCATCAATCATTGATATCCCTGTGGACTGCCAGTGCCAAGCGGATTTTTTAAGCCTTAAAGTCCCCTGGCAGCTTTTCCCTCTGTTCTCTGTAGGCAAACAGATTTAGAGAATATAGAGAGTAAAGCTATGATCTGACAGTCAGGCAAAGTTTGCGAGTCTCACTGTCAAATAATAATTTAATAAATGCTTTCTTAATAAAATTATTTACATTTGTAACAGAATATTGAATTGTAGCCTAATTTTTTTGGCAAGAAATATGATTAACATGCCAACATAAAAATTTTGATTGTGATGCATTTATTTCTTATTTACTATAAATTTTGTTATTGAACTACTTTAACGGCACTTGTTTTACCTCATTTCTCGGTTGCATGTTTTTTACTAATGAAAATAGAACTTAACAACTCAATGATCAGAAAACCGTACCTGTAAAGACATTCATTCATTTTGTGCTTAGCCTGTCATAACTATCCATTAATCATACACATATTTTTATGTTATTTCTGGAAATAAACATTTGTGAGATGCAGGAAAAATGCTGTAGAGCGCTGACGTGTTGTGCAAACAATACATTTTTAGGTTTTCTGGCACCATGATATCAGCAAAAAATTGCAAAATATTTTCACTGATTGTTGAAAGACATAACGGTCTTGGCTAAGAAAAGAAGCCAGAACAAATTAGGGAGACTAATAAGCACTTTTAAAAATTAAATTTTCCATTTCAAATTGTGTCATACGAAAAACAGTATTTTCAAACAGAATTCCAAACAACCATCGACAAATATTTTCTCAAAAGTTGCTGCTTTCCTGCTGCACTGAACTGACATTTGTAGGAGTCACCCAGTAGACAATCTGTCCATTAGCTTGAAATGGTTCCAAGGTGTTTTTTGCCCTTTCAAAAGCCAGCCATCCATCCATATTTTAACGCATGGCTTTGGGTCCTTTTCTGCCTACTTTACGGGTTACTGGACTACAACATTTAAAGCCAGCACTTTTTGTGAAAAGTAAAAAAAACATGGCATTAATGTTATCGCCATGTTAAACATGTCAAAGCAAAAAAAAAAAAAAAAAAAAATGCACCCGGTCATAACAACATTGGTTATATATTTTGCCTTTGAACACTGAAATTTGATACACCTTCCTGTGGGCTTCTCATTTTGTGCCAGCGTTCTTTTTATTAGAATCATGAACAACATCAGGCCATGGCAACATAGAGACGGAGACAGTGCACTAGGAGGTTGAACGTCCAATGCCAATCTGTAAAAAAATCATATTTAGCATGTTATTACAAAAATGTCTATTGATAAACCTTTCGTCCCCCAGCACAATACGCTGCCTCTATGTTTGTACGATGTTCAGTGTAAACACAGAGATGCTGACTCAGCAAGCCCCCCACGCACTCAAGTCCAAAAAGCAAAATTCCAGGAAAATGATAGAACGATCTGGATTAAAGAAGTAATTTCCTTATAAGTATTCTTCAGTCACACTAAAACTGTCTTGCCAGGGTGGCAAATGTGCAAGTATACTTACGTTCGATATAAAAAGGCCGAATGTGAGCAAGGATACCGGTTAATACCGTTCATTAATCTAAAAACAAACTGCATCATGGCAGGGATCTTATGGACTTTTATTTATTTATTTTCAGCGGAATTTCTCTATGATTTGGAGAGAACGTCATAGAACTGCTGAGGTAGTCTACCAATTGAATCGTTTTACAGTGTACATATTTTAATAACTCTGCATCTATGCAATTTTTAAGTGTAATATATCCCAAGCAGAGATTTCTTTGTTGAGGCTTCAGTGTCGCATAATTAGCCCAAGGAAACATGCAGAAAAAATACATACTTAGCATAGAGGCAAACATTTATGTATTTCACTCTTGTGCTCTCCATGCATATACATTTGGTGGTGATCTGAAAACTCTTTTTTTTTTACTTCAGAAAATGCTTGAAATTGTATATTTATGAAGCTTTCGCCACTCGAAGGATACGAGCAGTACCTTCTTCACGGAGGAGTGATCGCTGAGATACGTATAAGCTCCAAACAGCTGGCCTCTATAACACACGCCGGGATAATAAGCAGCATCTTTCTTTTGCTATCTCCGTATATCGAATGATTTGTATTCTTCCTGATAGTGAGAACAGTAGATAACAGAGAGACCGCGACCAAGCAGAGCCAGCCACATCACACACAAGATGAGTGTCTCCTATGTGCTATGCTGGCTGACGAAAGGAGGCGCATCATTCAAGGAAAGTGTGGTGAGGGCGTTTACTACAAAGGCTAAGAAGGATGCATTGGAACGGATCACTGAGCTTGTAAATTTTGTTTACCTGCTGTGTTGGCATACGTGCGATGAGAGTGAGAAGTGGTGGGACAGCGTGCAGTCCAAACATCTTCGCACACACGACTGCTACAGGTTGGCCATGTTTTTGGGTGTGTAGGTGTGTGTATAAATGAACAGATTGACTGTGGGGGTAAATGTTATTTATGAGACAGGCTAGTGCTATTTACTGCAGCAAAACTGTTCCAAAAATGGGTCTTTGACACAGTTGTGTCTGACTGGGCAGTGACTGCCAGGCTGCCGTGCTACGTGCCAGGTCTGCTGGTGTGCAGCTGGCAGGGCACCCTGGGCGGGATGGAGGGTGGCGGGGAGGGACGTCTCCCCGACAGCAGACTCCTGATGTCTGCAGAGCCGTGGGACTCAGCCTCTGTCTAGCTCCAGGCTCTTTACACACCCGTGGAATTGTCCATCTCCATGGGAAAGAGGAGGCAGCCATCTGTTTTGGTTCAGTACAACCTTTTCAAGGTGCCACAGGAAAGGTGTCATACAGTACCATGTACTTTGTTTTCCAGGGTTCCAGTTCAAGGTCCCAGAGAGGCTGCTGCATGGTAGAGTTCCACTGTCTTGGATGCCAAAATTCTAATGTAGCTGAGAAGTGCTACAGTCCCACTTAAAAATTTGAATACACTGAACTCTTTCTTTTGCTTGCAGGTCTCTTGTTTTTTCCTCCAGTTAGCAAGTTTGGTCAGGAAATGAGGTGACGGTGCACAACAATTGTGGATTGCTTTGCTTTCACTGTTCTCTTCAGTTCATTCTATAGAAGACCGTATGATCATGCTTTCAATGCAAAGAGACCAAATTTTTGAATGGTTTAAGTTGGTCAAAGTTCCTATGTTATGTCTGTTAGCAGGCAGAGACAGCCTACCGATCTTTTTGTAGTCTAACCCTAAGTCTGACCCTAAGACTTTTAAATAAAGAGAAATGTGCCATGTGCTATCGACTACAATAACAGCACTTGATACATCTCAGTGATTAAAGAGGCAATACAGCATTAATGGGTTATATTAAAGATTTACTGTATAACCCTTTTACAGATCAGTTTTCGCCCTTGAGGCAAGTAGTCCACCTTTGTGGATGTGGAGTTCAGGTAAAGGCTTATCCTGGATTCTACCGTAGACCTCATTTTAAATACTGTTCAACTGTTAGCATTTAGGAGACCACTGTAACTTTAGAATTATGAGAGGCAAAGCACTTTCATATGAACAGTTTCAAGACCACAGAAAGTCCTTTAGCAAAATCAGGTTTGGTGTCATCCACCAAATAGTTTAGGTGATGCATATTATGTACATATACATGTAAAAATGTTGCAGAAAAAATGCAAGTTCTGCATATTAATAGATTTAAAATTTTAATATGTATGAAACTAAGCAAATTGAGAAACACTTAAAAAAGTCAACAAGACACTGGCAGTGATTGTTTCATCTGGAAGTTTAAGATAGCTGAACTTATTTATTTATTTTGGTATAATATTAAAACATACTGATGTCCCCCCTAGGGGCAGTATGATGGCACACAAGTCACTGTGTTGCCTCACCTTACCTGGGCTGCTCAGATGTGGAGTCAAATCCGACTCAGAGTGTGTGGTGTTTGCAGTGTTCACCCTGTGTCACCTCTGGCTGTGCTCTGGTTTCCTCCCACAGTTCAAAGACATGTATTTCAGTGTGTGTGTGTGTGTGTGTGTGACAGCCTTGTGAAGGACTGATGTCCAATTCAGGGTTTAGTTTCATATGCAATGATTCTAAACCTATTCAGAATTCAGCAGTTACTGACAACGGGTGGAGGGGTGATGTTTGCCTACCTATAATTATATATATAAAATTGTCATAAGTGCTAACTTAAAGCTAATTTTTTACAAAAAAACAATATTAACCCCAGAATTCAGTCTCATAAGAATATCAGCAACCACCAAACCCTTTAGTTTGGAAGGCATCCTTATTTAAAAGAAAATATCACAGTTTATATTGTAGAAAGATTCCTATTAACGGCTTTCAGCTGTATTTGTGGGCAGATGACTTAGAGTGGAAGTACAATAGAAGGAGGCTGCTGTTTCCCACACTAGCATCTGTTCTTTAATAAGTGAGAAGGCCATCAAAGAAAGCACTGATGGACCCTTCTGGCACGAACATAAACACAGCTTTTTCTCCTGCCACTTGTTCTATCGATTTTGACACTTTTTTTAAAAATAAAATGTTATGCTTTACCTCCAGACACCACATTAATGGTAATTCCATTCACCAAAAAAAGCATTAGCTGTTTTGTTTATTTCCACCGAATCTAGCTCTTGTTATACAAGTTGTTTTATTTTCTCACAGCACTTATAATTAAAGAATTCTGCTTGACACAAGCTGGTCTGAAACTGTTCACAAAACATTAAAAGAAAACTAATTACAATATATTTATATTGAAACACATTTAGTTTAAAATAGTTTAATATGGTTTTGGATTAACATTTTCTGTTTCCAGAAACTACAAACATTTTTAATATACATGTATTTAAATATGGTGCTAAACATTATATATATATATATGTGTGTGTGTATGTGTGTGTGTGTGTGTGTGTGTGTGTGTGTGTGTGTGTGTGTAAAAGCAAAGAAAACAGAAGCAACAAGACCATGTAATAACTGATATTTGGATTTGGGATAACATCTCAATAGCTTTTAGGCATTTTAAAGCCAAAAGAAGTTGGACTTTTTTCCATCTATGACCACATGCTGAGTGTGTTATATTTTGTATTTAGGCTATTGAACAAATGGGTGTTTTTAAAATTTCCACTTCATCCTGATGTTCAAAGTAGAAACCATACAAAAAAATATTATGACTTTCTAATTTTCTCTCTCTCTCTCTCTCTCACACACACACACACACACACACACACACACACACACACACACACAAACAAGCCTCCCATGTAACAGCAGTTACCATGGAACCAAGCAGCATGCACAATTACTGGTTTCTGTAGAAATTTCCCAACATTCCCACTTCTGAACCATAAAGTAGACCTTAAAGGAAATTGAAATCTTTATAAATTGGTCCTGTGTTTTCAAAGTCTTTCAATATCCTTATTCATCTCTGATCATTTTTTAATTACTTTTTTGCCAACCTCCTGAAGCCCCCAAACCCTCAGCAGTAGGTGGTGCAGGGAGAAGGGCAGAATCGGTGGGGAGGTAAGCTGGGCACAGGTGGGTGTTAGTTGGAAACAGAAGGGCCACATAGCTGGGCACAGGTGACTGTTAGGTGGTAACAGAAGAGCAGCACAGCTGGGGACAGGCGACTATTAGATTAAGACAGAAGCATCACACAGCTAGGGTCAGGAAAATGTTAGATGGCTGCAGAAGGGCAGCACAACTGGGCACGGATGATTGTTAGATGGAGAGAGAAGTTTTGTGCAGCTGGTATGTGGCCTTCACTGTGTAGCCTCTTGGCCAGGAAAAGCCACTCAGGTTTTGAGGTGGGTTCTCCTTTGAGAAACACAAGGTGTCACAAGCCTGCCCAAGTGTTGCTCCTTTAAGACAGGGGCAAAACCCTTGTGAGATCCACACTGATTGTTATCTCCAGTCTGGACCTTGTTTACGCCTACAGGTTTGTTCACAAATGACAGACTCAAACGGTACAAAATTTGAACTGTCCGGTCACATTGGTAAGGATGCTAAACCCCCACTTTTCTCAACCCACTCCTGACACCTTGTTTCTTTCCCAGCATATTCATGCAAAGCTATGGAGTGCATCAAGAAAACAGATAAATACATACATATACCCAGAGCTGCCAGGTTAATCCGCTCCAAAAAAGACACTTGAGGGTCCTGGGTCCCGTGAGGATCCGTGTGGCGATAATTGGGCACCCTGAAGCTAGTTATCTGTTCAGACAGAGTGAAGGCCTGTGACCGGCCCGTCTCCTCTGCCTCCCCAGTGCTGTGTGAAAAGGGGAAGGGGAAGCTTTGATGGGTGAGGCAGATCTACCAAGCGAGCAGTTGTTTCATCCCTCTGCCAGTGGTCCTTGCCTCAGAGGGGGAAGGAACTCGCTGTTTTGAAGAAAAGGGACCTCTTCGCGTGTGAGGAGGTTCTGTCTGAACCTCCCGAAGCCCATTCTGCACTCACACCACAGCCCTGCTCTCCCACAGCACACGTCCCACCTGGAGTTCGCATCATCACCGCATTCATATTTAAGGAGCACCGACTACACCAAATGGTATCCAGGGGGAACTCCTGACAGCTTGGACTCAGCTCATAAAATAACACAGCATGAGATCCCAGGGGACCAATAGAAGCTCACTTTCATTTGTAGATGTCAAAGGTTCTAATCTCCACAGCAGGAGGTCATCCAGTGTATTCTTCACTTTGAACAGCTGGATAGACTTTAACAACGCCTATGCTTTCTGGAAGTGACTTTGTGGGCACACCAATGTTTGCAGAATATAGAAAACAACTAATATTAACTTATTCTGGCATGTTGAAAATTACATAAATCATAAGCTTCTAGTTATTGATCACAAGGAAGAAGCAAAACAGCACAATGCAGTGGTAACTCTTTGTCAATCTCTGCAATGTGAAAACTCTCTGATCTATTCACTGACCAGCCTCAGGCCAGAGTCTGCGCCTTGGCAGGATATAAATAATAAAACTTTACTGCTATGCAAGACGATATAGCTGGAATGGTCAGCGTTACAAAACTTGCTCATTTTTATGAAAAACCCCTGGCATAGATACTGATGAAATAAATTACAAAAGCAAGGGTGCCTTGTACTTAAAACCATAACCTGGATGTTACTGGTAAGGAGTGATTGCAAAGTTCAGGGGATTTAGTCTGTATATTAAATTTACAGTAATGGATTTCATACATACAGCACATAATGTCAAGATGTTCTATATCTACCGGTGAAGAAAGAAAAATAATTACAGTAAGGTAAATGAGACAACTGGCAAATGCTTATGTTCCTTTGAAGCTTGGTCACTGAAAGAATGATGTGTATAAGCATATTTTTTAATACATTTATGATTCATAAGCTGAAAGGGCTTAATTATTAATTGATTTCATTACACAGGCCTCTTTTTCATTCAGATCATTTATTTCAGATATAGTCTTCCATGAAACCTGCATGGCATTTAGTTTGAGGTTCAATTTTAGCTCCGGGCCAATCAATTTTAAAACTTTTAATTAGCTTTAATAAGCCTGATGTACTTCCACTACATTCAGCAAATACACCTACTAACTTTCAGCAGCACTTATTTTATTGACTAGGAAGAAGTTAATGGACAGTTTCTTTTGTGCTTTATCCACTGCTGCACCAGCTGCTTTTACAAATCAGGTGCACACGGCAATTCATAAAAAAAAAACAAAAAAACAAAAAAAACAAACTTCAACCAACAACAACAAAAAAATCTGTCTGATTCTCTGTTTCAGTACATGCTGTGATATGCATGTCATGCGACGCAGTTTGTGATATAAATTAACAACACCATTGACACCAGTACTTTATTATGTGTAGTAATAATAGTAATAGTAGTGATAATAACTGGAGCAGTAGTAAACTCACGAGTAACAGTAAAAGTAGCAGCTGCATCTATAAGTTATGATGGGTTTTCCAAAAATTCCTGAAAAAGTCACGGCATCTGAAAGTTTAACTATGTGGTGTGACTTTGGGTCTGACTTCACAGAAACCTACAAAACTATTTGCCTATGCAGTGTCAGCCTCTTCTTTTTAATCTCCAAGTTGTTTTTATGAACGTTTTTGTTGATGCACTGGTTAAATCATCAAATCAAATGCCTAAATAACTAAATTCCGCTGTACAGATGAAACTCTTGTTTGTATAATTTTGTGTTTACCAGCTGTGATTTGGCCGTGGGGATTTAATGTAACAGGTGAACATGAATATCTTTAAAAATATTTGCACATTTTCTGTTACTGTAGTTCCACATTGTTCATTATGGCAGGAGTTGTTGTCCCTGAAATGTGTTAAAACGCTTTGCAAACATAATCTAAGCCATGTCCCTTTACTTTGGATGTGATACATGTTAAAACAGGGACATAGTGAATTGTGGCGTAACAAGTGTTTAGAACATCATTGTAGCAAAAACGTAATGGAGATGAGACTAACATTAGCTTCAATTTACTTCATCAGAAGTACCATCAGAAGCATCAGAAAAATGTAAATTGACTGTGAAGACGTTCATATACAAAACAATCCCATAACCCACCCCTTATGATTGCTTTTTAAAATTAAACTGAATGTACCGTCATACTTTCCTTAACCTTAAACTGTGTGAGCATCTTGTGTTCTATACCATACAGTCCATTGCATTTAAAAAATAATGATGCAATAGTGAATGAAACTAGATAACTACTCCTGAAATGCTTGTCAGGGCTTGGTGAAAATATATTATTTATATGTTTTGTTTCTATATTCGGTACAAATCTGTGTACCAGGCAAATTGATAGAGTAATTTAATGAAAATGTGTTTGCACACTGGAGATGCTTTTTTTACAATGTTGTTCATTCTGCATTTAGAAATGTATTAACTTATATACTTTTGTATAATTCATGTACCTCAAACTGCAAACAAAACAGCGCAATCAGAAAAATGTAAAAAAAGAAACAAAGCGTTCGGCGTGACCTCAGTCTTCGTGGGCATCGGACCTCATGTGCAAAGAGAACTTAACCAAATTAAAACAACACAGTTGTAATATAACATACTATCTCCAGGGATCTGCGGCTGTAACCATGTCCAGAACAGCATCTATTTCAGTGTTATCTATCTTTCAGAATAGTTTGCCCTTCATACTGAACATTACTGATGAATAACTGTCCTCACAAAATGGTTCATTTTGTCAGAGATCTGATTTTAAAATTGAAATTTGATTTTAGTTAGTTTGATGTTTTTTGCACCCTAAATTATGATCATTTCTTCACATATGAACAGTACCTTTGTTTTCAAACAAACACACAAGCAAAAATGAAACTTGAAGCAATTGCAACGCCAATATTCCAGCAAGGTGTGTCAAGGCTGCACTAAACAGTAACCAGCATTCTGATCTTGGCCATGTATTGCACATCTGCTTGCAGCCTTCCCCTGTTTGCAGATAAAATACAATCCACAGTCATTTACATGCTACAGGGTGCACTGCAAGTGTTCGCCAACTGTTATTTACTGGCTGCTTTCCTCAGATGAAATGCACTTGTGACATTGGGACAGTAACATCATGACATTGCTTGCTAGCATTTTCCTTTGTGTTAGACTTAAAATACTAATAGATGATAACGCCTTATTTTACACATTATGCGCATGATTTAATTTGAGTTCTGCTATTCTGGCCTATAATGGAATTAAATGATAGCAGGGCGGCTGTGTGTTTCTTTTTTGGATGCTAGTTCTACATATACCCAGCGACTTGTAAAAGCATTTAGACTCCGTGAAGGTTATAAACATTGTGCGGTGATAACTGGTTAATAATTTTGAATTCATATGTCCTAAAACAATTGTCAGAGCCAAAATGCATTGCATTTAGACCGATTGGAAAAATTTGTGTAAGTGTAATTTGTATTCCTGTCAATGTTCATAACTTTCCAAGGGTTTGAACACTTTTGCAAGGGACTGTATACAGCAAAACAAAAGGAAACTTAAAGAAGTTTGAAGTTTCCTAAGGAGCTGTCAAACATACATACATCCTCGTCTTTCCTTTTCCTCCTTTGCGTTACTGAATATGAATATATATGAACGGTTTTTGTGAACTATTCCCATATGTGCTGGGTAGACTGCAACTCAACTTTAACTGACACGCTATTTGAACGATGGGCAGAGTGTCCTGCAACACATTAATATGGCATGAATTACAGCAGAATTGTTTGCGTGGGACCTGAAACCTGGATGACAGATCTGCATTGCTGAAAGGCTCTGGGATGTCTCACGTTACAGCGACGATTTGCTAACAGAGCCATTCAGAGGCATTTATCAGCCACTGCCTGCGAGCAACGCAATATCATACTTCTATCACAGGAAATTAACTAAATGGGCCCTTTTGGAATTAAATCAGAATTGTCTCAGTCGAATATCACAGACGTCAACGGCAGCGCACTAAATTTAGTGACAGTCTGCGCTCCGCCTTTGATGTGGGAATTAATGAGGAAAAACCGCACAGGAAATAAATGTGAGCTTCGCCATACCCCAGCCACGTTTTGCTTTCCTTGCTTTGTGACAAAATTTGGGAATCTTCTCATGTGCTTTGTCTGGGAATTATTTGCAAGTGTGGGTCTGGTGACAGTAAGTCAGATTAAAACTTGCAGCTTCCTGGACACCCTTCCAGGTCCAAAACTCGAGTTCTTCTATTGTTTGGGTTTACTCAGCCTGTACGCTGTACTCGCTCTGTTCTAGGATCCTGAAATAATCCCAGAGAAGATGCACAGAGCACTCTGAACACAGAATGGAAACCTACTGTGAATTTTGTTGTGAACACGAGTGAAAACGTATGGATTTTTACATGCTTCACGTGAAGGATTCAGATCTCAGAACTGACAGTGGTTACAGGTCACATGTTTCATATACTCACAGTGTCACCGCGTTCAGTTTTGCGAGATACTGGAGGGAGCTGATTAATCAACAGGATACATTTAATACTAATAAATTTAAATTTTAAAACATAAGCTAACTTTGTGGTGCTTAGGGATAAAAAAGAAAGAAAAGTTGGCCTAATTGCCAGATTGCCCTAGAGCAAAACCAACAGATGGTGAGGCACTTCAGAGTCTGTTCTGGGCACACAGTTCCGAAAAAAATAATTAGCTGAGGGAAATAAGAATTATCGAATGATGGTACCCTACGCACCGATTATATTCACACGCAACTCTGAGATGCAAAGCAAAGCTACCAACTACCTACCTGCCCACCGTTGCTTTTATGGGGATCAGCCTTAATATTTTTAATCTTGCTTTTAAAATGTTGTCAAATTTACCGCAGTCTTAGAAATTCATCAGTATTATCTTAGGTCAAGGTCAAAGTTCACACCAACAGTACCGTGACTGATCGAATTGTTACAGAAGTCGTAGCATCTAATGTTTGTTAAAGCAAGAACTGCATGTACTGTGACTGTGGCTGTAAAAAACATGTACTGTTTATTTTCTGGTACTGCATTTTGGATTGAAAAGTGCATTGTTTTTATTCGTTATAAGAAACGTGACGAAACTATAAAATTCACATTAAAATTTTTGCAAATTATCACGAGGTGGCTTTCATACATTGCAGTGTAAAGTATACACAGCAATGAGAAAAACATAAAGGTTACATAAAATCATCAGCCCTCATAAGCCTTTGCTCTTTGGGATATTATGGGCGTTCATTCCTTATTCCACTTTAGTGAGGTCCCTCATGTGTTACATCATTGTTAACCAAATGCCAAAAGCCTGTCACCTGGTACTCACCCAGTGGGCACCTAAGACCTTCTGTCCAGGATTGCATAAATGTGTTTAATGATGATTTATTCTCATATGCTAATGATGATGGCCATGATATCAAACCATTGAGCTTATGTGATTAATGAGGATAATGCTGATGTCTCTCAGTTGGACATTGATTTTACGGGATAATGTACAGCAAGCAAGCCATCAGTGTAAAAATATGACCCCAAAGTGTTGCCTGGAAGTGGCTTATTGCCAAACTATCACTTTCATGAGTTATGCTAAAGACCAAACTCCTCTTCAGACAGAACAATGTCAAAACACATTTACGAGCAAAGCTGTCCTTGTTTGTCAAACTTTTTTTGGTGTCCTATTTATTTTTATGCAGTTGACAGAACAGTCTCAAAGGCTGTTATAAGCAATCTATGATCAGTTATTGACAAATCAGAATGTCCAAAGCTGTGAAATAATGGCAGTTAATAATCTGCGCTTTGTTACAGTGGTATGGAGGAGCAAACATCTGATCTGTAATCTTTGACCTTCAGTTAGCTGGTTTGGGTCCCCATGCAGTGCTCAAAGCTTGTCCAAATTCTTTTTGAAGCCTTTGTATTTTATAAAAATGAAAAGCAAAGCACAAGAGATCCTAAATAACTGAACAGAGCTCTAGCTGGGTATTTAACTGCCAAAACCAAGGTTAAGAGGGTAATGCAAAAATGCAGTGCAAAAATGGTAAGCAAAAGGTCCATTTACCAGAGTCAAGGTTCTAACGCCGATGCAGAGATGCAAGAACACAAATGATTCTCACCGGTTTGACGGCAAATCACTGGAAACAGTTTCCCCCGAAAGCCTCCAGCAAAATTCCAGTGCTGTACCCACTCTTTTGCATTTGTACATGCCATCGGAGTGCAATAAGGAGTCCTTGTACAAGCTGAAAATGGGACATTACTAACACAGTTCCTCTTCAGCTGACCATTCCACCTCCTCACTGGACCTTACACAGGTTGTTGTTAATGTTCTTAAAGCTTGGCATCTACTACACCTGTCTCACATGTGCTCATGTTTTGAGCCAACTTGTATTTATGAAACTTAGTGAATACTTAGGCCTGTCTCTGTTTCTATGGTAACACATTCAACATGTTAATCTTGCTCAAGGCTAATAGTAATCTGAACTCTGTTAAAATGCAAACATTTTCTAACTGTATACAGACATTGTGTAGGAAATCTAAAGGCAATCTCCACTCTCTGCATAGTGAGCTGGAAGAACTTTTTTATTTTAAAAACATATGAGCACATATATATTAGTTTATGGAATACAGTAGATTTTTTATTCCTTAATACAGGACTTAAAAATGGCACAGTGGGGAGCACTGGTGCCTCACGGCTTTTGGGTTGTGGTTTGGGGTTTCGATCCCAACTTGAAGTTTGTGTATTCTCTCATTCCACACTTACAAGCCACATGCACAATCCCTCCCTCCCTCCCTCCAGAAATACACAAATGGTCAGCAAGACTTTATACTACTTCCGTCCTGCTCTTTTTATGAATGGTCATTATTATTATTACACATTTTGTTATCTGTTTTAAAGTTGGACAATTTACTGTTGCATTTCATATTAAATATCTTGTTTACATGTATTAAAGCTAGATCTTGAAGCAAAAATCAAACTTTAGGATACAAAACTGTGTCTAACTGTTCTATCTGCTATGCTTTTGAAGTTTCTAACTGTTAAAAAAGCAAATTTTAAAAGGGTTTTCTTATTTCGGTTTTGTGAAACAAACTGGTTCTCTGAAAAGTCCAGAGTTCTATTATTTGTGTGGTTTCATTTTTTTTCAATGGTAAGATTTATATTAAGGTAACTCTAAATATTCGCATTTTTAATAGTACAATGTATCACAATATATAATCCATATCTTTAAATAGATTCCATTTGTTCTGGAGTTGTTTAGTCCTCTTGGCTGTTATTATGTACTGAATAATGCTCTGAATTAGATGGGTTTTAAGTGTTTGCGATAAGACTGATGAGCATCTCTGAAAGGGGAACGCCGATCATTTTACATCACTGCATCTGCATCGTTTCAGGAAGTGCATTAAACAATAGCGATGGCCAGAAACGCTGTCTTGTGGGACTGAGATGGAGCCGCTTAAGTGCCCTTGCTCCCATTAGCATGTTTACTTAAAAGTTATTTTAGACTAATCAAGGCCGTCTGTGGGGCCGGCAGCGTCTGCTGCAGCACATGGCCTTCAGACCCCTCCCAAACACACCTGTGGTTCTTCTTGGACAATTACTTTCAAACACCTGTGCCTTGTTTGTCCATTTTAACCTCTTTTATTAGTGTGACCGAGAGGACAGGATACCAGATGACAGCTGATGAGTGGAACAGAATCGGGAGCCTGAAAAGAATCTTGAGTTTAGTTATACAGGGGTTTTTTTTTTTTTTTAATATAAAAAAGTGCTGCTTTGGTTTTTAGCCTGTGGTGTCCATTGCTTAGAATGATATAACTAGAAGTGTTTTATTTGTGTGGCTTATTGTTTACTTCCCTGTCTTTATTGCGTGGGGTGAAAAAACGTGTTCTTTTCGAAAATGCCCTTGGAATCAAGTGGTGTATATATATAATATAATATAATATATATATATATAATTTCCCCCCCCCCCCCNGAAAAAACGTGTTCTTTTCGAAAATGCCCTTGGAATCAAGTTGTGTATATATATAATATAATATAAAATATATATATATAATTTTCCCCCCCCCCCCTCCTTTCTCCCCAAGCTGTGGGTTGTGAAAACTTGTAGGTTAGTTTATTCAGGGAGTATAGATCTCTCCATTGTCCCAGAGATGCACATTTTATTTTTGTATTTGAGATAGAGTAGCTTGTTTTATAGCTTTATTCTTGCAGTTCATAGTCTGATGACCTTCTCGATCATAGGCCAGGGTGCATGTGTCCACATAATGTTTGTGTGTGTTTAATTTGTTCTCCTTGAAGTCTGTGCATAACTCCACTGAACATTATTGTTAATCTTTTTGGTGCCCCAGTACCTGACAAGTTGTTATGCTTCTGTTCTAGATGATTCAAAACTTTAACCTCAGTTCAGGTTCCCATATAATTTAGTTTAATTTGTCATTAAATGCCTGATCCTGCCTCCATAAGAATCTGTTTATGAATTATTACCCCCTGCAGCAGGCTCAGTGCAACCAGAAAACTCACATTGGCCTTGCAGTGTCTTCCTTGCCTATCAGTTTCATGCCATGTGACTAGCTCCATAAAATGGGACTTTTTTTTTCTGCTCCTCCTGTGCTGGCCAGCTGAGATCCCTCATCTTATTCACAGCGTGTTCCTGCTCCTTGCCAGTCCTACAGCTGGGTGGAACGACATGCTCAGTCATTCACGTAGAGGATTAACTGGAATTGCAAATCTGTCTCTCCTGGCATCTGTCTTCCTACTAGGTCATGTGATGGCCTGGCCAACTGTCCACAGTCCTCCGGAAACAGTGTCAACCAATAGCGGTCCCTTTCATCGTATAGCCATGAACCCCATGTGGCGTGCTAATGCAAATATGTTCTCTCCTTCCCCATTAGTTATGTTTGTACAGACAATATTTAAATGTGTGCACATTAGATTTCTGCCCATGCCATAATAATTACATTTGGATCATCTAATGGCTAACAATAAATCCTGCAATATTATTTTGGTTAAAGCTGCAGTATTCCTTAAGTAACCAAAAAGGTTCTACAAAAAACTTTTAAATTAGCTGTTTTTATTCTGAAAATATTCTGCTGTTAAAATGATTTCATGTAATCTACAGATCTCTTTATTAGTTGCTTTTTCAGACCTACAACCTCTTCTGTGCATCACAGCTCCTGGAGTGTATATTTGAATGTGGTTTTGAACCCAAGCTCAGTGTGTGTGGAGTTTGCATGGTCTCCGTGTGTCCATGTGGGTTTCTGCTCACAGTCTAAAAAGTTGGATTAGTGACTTTTGCCTTTTGTGTGTATGTGTGAGCAAACAGAGGGTGTGCATGACAGCAATAGCAATAGACAGGCATCTTGACCAGTGTGGACCCTGCTTCATGCCATGTGGTTATAGAATAGTTTCCAGACCACTGTAACCTTGCACTGGACAAATGATTATTTACAAAGCATGGATTTCTGCAAAACAGAACAAATAAGTAATTTTAAGAAAATTAATTAGTATAGTGTAGCTAATGTGTTCAAATACCATCTTGAAGAACATGCAATTTAATTATAACCGCTATTTAATTTTTTCACATTAGTTGAAAAGCAGTTTTTATTTGACACTTGTAAAAATAGACATGCTACAACTCTCAAATATGGCAGCAAATTAGATCTTTAAATATATCATCTTGTGAAGACAAGTGGTGGATACATGAAGCAGGTTCACCTTAATTTATGCAACAATTTTACCCCATTAGTTCTGAGATTTCAAGGTTAGGCAGTGTATTCAACTGTTTTTTATACATACTTGACTCTGGCAACCAAGAAACATTATTCATTATTATGAATTTATCATTCCAAATGTACAGTACTGTGCAAAAGTCTTAGGCATGCAAGTTCAATGTCTGTTGAGAAGTACAGATAGATCCTTATCTACCATCAGGCAGGTTTCTCATTGGTCCCAAATTCATTGTGCAGCCTGAGAATGACCTCAAACACCCAATCTCAGTCATACACAACTATCTTCAGCAAAAATAAGGAATCCTGCAACAGATGGTATGGTCCCCACAGAGCCCTGATCTCAACATGATCGAGTCAGTCTGGGAGGACATGCAGAGACAGTCAAAGTCTGCGGAAGAACTGTGGCCAGTTCCTCAAAATGTTTGGAAGAACCTATGCATGCAAGTTTGCATAAGAGAATTGATGCTGTTTTAAAGGCAAAGGGTGGTCCCACCAAATATCGATCTGATTGAGGTTTTTTATCTACTGCACTTTTTAGAAGGTTTATTGATTAATACATATTCATGGCATTATTTTTGGAACCATCCTCGCTTTATAGCATTTTTCCCACAGGTGCCTAAGACTTTTGCACAGTACTGTACCTCTACAAAATTGAAAAGCAAGCTGTCATTTTTACTACAATTTGACTCCAAGACTTGAGCCTTTGTAAAAATATTTTAATAAGAAACATGCTAAAAAACACATTACTATGTCTTAAAACCATAACATTTTTGCTTTCATGCATGACAAAAAAGTAAGCTCTTTGTTCCCCGAGTCAATTGTGCTGCCATATATTTCAACTTTAAAATACAATGACTTGCCATTGTACAGTGTGCAAATGTCATCATCCAACCAATTTGCCATATTTAAAATAACAAGATGCACCAGTGTTTCCTGCAGATGTCAAATTGGATGTCAGAGCTCATTCTGAAACTGGAAACTATAAAGCTACTAACACTGTCAGTCTTTGAAAAGGCGAGGACTCTCATATGACAGAAGGGGCTCTAGAATTAGCTTGTATAACCTGGGATGGTGTGTGATTTTGAAGTTTCAACTTTCCTCCAGCGTGACATCTTGAGAACGCCCAGGTAACATAGTGTAGCTGGCATTGCGTGGTATTTCTGGTAGTTCGTGGTATTTCTGGATATTCTGCTGACAGAGTGCCACCACTGAAACAATGCCTTAACAAGAAAAGTGTTAGAAGAATGTGCTTTAGAAAGCTAGTATAAAAGCCTTATAAAGTGTGCAGCAGTTGGCCTCAGACATCCATTTCCATAATGTGAAATGAAGTTTATTTTTTGACTTAGACTGTGGACGTCAGCATCAGCTTACACTTTTTTGAAGCACTCATGGGATACGTGCTAAAATTACTGGTATAATGGGAGTGATATCCCCGAGTATTTATCTATGGCTACACATTTCTGTTGATTACTATTATTTTTAAGCATTGAATACAACTATTAATATGATACTAATATTTTGGGTCCCACCCATACCTGTCAAGTTGTCACACCCCTAACTAAATTATACAACTGTCATCACCAGACCATTTCATAAACTGTGCTGGTGACTGTGGATTAAAAATGAAATAAAAATACAGCAAATATGGCAAAACCTAATAGATACCTGTATGACAAAAATACAGCAATCCCTTGCTATCCAAACCCTCTATGTCCGAAACGTCACTATAACGGCTCTGGAAAACGCACGCCTATACTGTATCTGAATGCTGTACATACCGCACCACACGTTTAAAATGCAAATTAAAGACAACATGTGTCTTTAATTTGCATTTTAAAACATTGCAAATGTTTTCTAATAAGGTAACTGCTGTTTACTGTGTTTGTCACACTGAAGTACAGGATTGATAGTTATACAGGTGTTTGCCGATGGGCTGGGAGCACATTGCTTATTTATTTTCCCCCATTTAAAATATTGGGAAACTGGCACTCAGTATTTGAAAAATTTGTTGCGTTTTCAGAGACGAATTAGATTTGGATAGCAAGTGGTGACTGTATTTACTGCTTGTATTGTTGTTTCCTTTGTCTTGTGTATCTGGAATAATTTTGGCATGCTCACCATGTTTTTGCTCTTATGATCTTTTTAGTTTCTATAATAATTTTAGTTTATGTTTTCAAGTGAAAGATTTTCTCAGGTATCTGTTTTGTAGTGACCCAGAAACTAGTTATTTATATAAACAGGTAAGGTCCATCACTGTCTTTATAAGTGTACAATTCAAAACAGAACCAATGGGACAATTACAGTAGAAATGATCAGATGAATCATTGAATTTAATTGCTGCAATAGATTTACTAATATAATATATGTCAAAGTTAGTGTCAGAGTGACTACAGAGGTGGGGCAACGTTGGTGTTTAATGAGGGGCAGTGGGGTAGTTCAGTGGGCAACACTATTGCCTTACAGCACCCAGGCTGTTTGGGCCTGAGCTCAAATCTGGCTCAGTCTCCGGGGAGTCCGCATGTTCTCCCTGCAAGGGTTTCCTCTCACAGTCCAAAGACATGTATTTTAGGTTAATTGGTCAGTTTAAAATTGCACATACTCTGTGTGCCCAGACTGGCACCCCATGCAATGATTCAGGTATAATGCTCAGACTGCTGCAACCCTGACCAAGAATGGGTGGGTAAAGGCTACGTGCTTTTTAATCAAGAAGCTTGAAACATTTCCACGTAAAGCAATGAATATGGTTCCCATTCTACAAAATGACTACCATCATCTTGGTCAGAAAAAGTGACAGGACCGGCCAGTCGCAGTAGATTCAACTGATTGAAAAGGTAGCGTGGGGACATCCGAGGGTAGCTTTAGATTCACCTTCTTGAATCAGATGATATGCATTTAAATTGTGCAGGACTGGGAATCAAAAAGGCCACCTGGAGGGAAATGATTTCTAGACACCATTCCCTTGTTGGGAGTCCAACAAGGTGAGCTGTTGATTTATGTTGATTTATGCCGTATATAGAACTGCAGGACAAGCCAAAGGCACGAATGAAGATCAGGGAGAAAGCAAAGCATGCCAAGTAAGGAGCACCCTCTCATTGACATATGGTTAGAAAGCTTTGAGATTAGACTGAATCAGGGCCTTAATCCCCTGTAACATCCTCTGTGTTTAATAAACATACCTGCTGGCAATCTTATCTTAATCTTGTCTGTAGCTTCATAACTGTGGTTGCATTCATAATTGGCCCAATGCAGGACTACAAGGAAAGATTTTTATTTCCAAGAGGTCTTTGACAGATGGGACTGTGAAATGCAGTTTTACAGGAGGCACACTGTTCTTTCTTTCCTTCGTTGAAAGAAAGTTTTAAGCAAGTATTATAATCAAATTGACTGTGTTTTTATGCTGTTTCTATAACTTGCATGTGTTTACATTTGATTGTCTAATATTTTTCATACATGTTATTGTATGTTCACAGTTTCACATTTTTGTGAATTAAGTGAAATAAAAATGTGTTTACTTACAAATTGTGTTTTACGATACATTTTTAAATGCAGTTGTAAAATGCAGTTTTGGTATTGTATTGAAATTGTAGTTATAAATAGGAGATTGTAATTAAGAGTAACTGCTGCCAAAAACAGGTTTGCATAAATATTTTGTACCATTTTGTTGTCCTTCGGTTAGAAGACTATTCAGAACAGAGGAATATATTATTTGTAACATAAGAATATAACAGACATTTGACTCTCGGTGAAACATAATAAAATAAAACGATATTTACTATGTAATTAGTTTAAAACTTTGTTCCAAAGCGACATACAATGTTAGGCTGTTATGCTAAGCTTCTTACTGTTCATTTACCCATAGATACAGCAGAATAAATTTTGCGGGAGCAATAAAGGTAATTGTCTTGCACAAGGGAATGAAATGGAGAACAGGGATTATAATCCAACCCTTTGACCTCAAGGTGATACTTTCTTGCGCTAAACCCACTGCTATTCTGTTACGACAGACAACGGTAGATGGTTTAGGAACTAGACAGCGGAACAAAGAAAACACATTTTACTCCGAGCCAAAAGTCTAAGCTGAACATAACACATTTTTTGTGGACGTCATGGCATTATGGGAAAAAAAACACCGCGCAAAGATGCATGAAGATTAACATACAACATATAGAAGCAATGAGGTGAAATCAGCACCCAGCACATCTAAATTATTGCTTTTATTCGGACACATCAGTCTCAGTAAAGCGGCGTTTTATCAAACTCAGGTTCGAATTTCCCCTGTGAACTTGCTGAACTCTAAGAGAATCTGAAATTCGCAAGTAATGGGCAGGAATTTGGGCCTTATCTATTGCAGCCAAACCTATGCACAGTTATACTTGATATATGTTCATTTCCTTCAGTAAGTGGTTAGGTAAGCAATTTCCCGATGCAGTGAATCACAGGACCTGCACATTCATAAATACAACTTCTCCTATATAGGCCTTGTGTTTTGACAACTTAATTTCCAAGTGAAAGGCTTAAGAACTGTAAGATTTTTGCAGAAGCACACAAAAACACCTCCCCAGAGCATGCATGAAATTTTACTTTATTGCCTAGGTGCAGTGCAAGAAGCAATATTTGAGGTGAGAAATCAAACAAGGTCATACTAAATATGTCTAAAATTCCTGCTTCCAAGTACAGGTGCATGTGTGAAATGGCTGTTTGTTTTATTATTTATTTATTTGTTTCTTACTCTCTTTGAGGAGACAGTGAACAAATGTGTGTTGCATAATAAACACAGGGGGTACAGCAGAAAGCAGGATGAGGTTTGTTAATCTCTGTAAGATAATGCACACCTGCTACACACCTGTGGTTCGGAATGCGGTGCTTTTGAGTAAACCCAATAATAAAGCCGAAAGGGATGACTCACATAAAATATGTAGATGCATTTACATATTTTTCTTTACTGTTTTTGCCACCTTTCTTTTGTCTCCTCCCTGGCAGGTTTTGAATTACCCTTTCTAGCCCTGTTCTCTATGACATTAAAAAGCAAATCAGTTCCATAATTATGCAGCAAATAATTTAATAATGGTGTACATGTCGACATGTATAGTTCATACATGTGTGTTCTTGTCTGGTTGTTATACTGCTGATACAATAGTGTCTTTTTATATTAGGGCAGGATAGGAGTGGGCTTTGATCAGCGCAGGGAAATTTGATGTACAACACCTGACAAATGAGACACACAAGACACTTGTAATACATATAACAATGAATAAAGAACAAGAAAACAAACAAAACTGATAAATAGTCTAATTGTTTAGTGGTGTGTGTGTGTGTGTGATACTCTGCTGTGAGCTGTGATGGACTGATGTCTCTTTCAGGGTGTACCCTGTCTTACACCCGTAGACCCCGGACCACTGGCACCCTGCATCAGACAGTTGGTTTTTAATAATCAGTCAATGGCTGGGTAGATATTAATCTTCAAGCAGTTAAACTATGTACATGCTTCTTAACTGAATCTCAGTTTTAGGTGTTAATTTTATAACTCAAGTAGGAATTACAAAATGACAGCAAAATGAACCTTAAAAAATTCTTTTTCTCAAATATAAGACTTTTGTTTCTTGCGAAACTTTTGAAACAGTGACCTCCAGGCAGCACATGCTGGGAAGGTAGGTTAAAATTCCTCAAATGGTAGTCAGATACTTGACCAAACAGTGTAATCGTCATTCAGATGCACAAGACCCTGCAAGTAAAGATGAGGAATTATCAGATTTTTTTTTGGCCTGGGTTATTAGCATTGGACAAGAGCCAAAGAAGCATTTCTTTTGTCATTGTAGAAACAAGGTTAAATTATAAGACAGGCATCTTGCTTTAATCACAAGCCCACCTATTGTAATATTTTCTCAATAAGAGAGAGGCTTGAGTCCTTGTGCTTTCATCATCTGCTATCTGTAATGTGCACAAAAGAGATGTATTCCCTTTCAAAACTCCGCTGTGCATTAATTGCCTCTTCAGGAGTTAGTAGTATTAGACTGTGACTGTGTGTTTGGCGTGCGTTCCATCTGGGCTTAGCGTCCAGGTTGCTGAGGGACACTACTGGAGAAAAGAGCAAAATGGTGGGGTTTGTCAACAGGAGCGAACGAGGCTAGTGAGCATTTTTGCTATGTGCATATGTACTATGTGTTGTTTGTTTTTTACAAAAGGATTTTTTTTTTTCTCTGCATGAGTTTGCAAAAAAAATTGAAAAAGTCCATTGCGGTACTTGAGGCAATACTCTGCCGTAACAAAGTCATTTCTTATAAAAGAGAAGTGTTACTTCTAAGATGGTGCATTTATTTGTACTTCTTTCCGGTTTTGATTAATACAAACTGTTGAACGTGAACGTTTTCTGAAACTGATGAAATGGATAGTAATGTCATCTCACAGCTCTTGGTGCGCAACTGGGATTTGACCTTCGCTCTGTTTCCAGAGTTCCCAAGTTCTCCGTGTTTTCCTGTGTGTCTTCTGTGTGTTCTGTTTTATGGCCTCAGTCCAAAGACGTGCACTGTAGTTCCGGGAAACTGGTTTCTTTAAATTCCACTTAATTTCTGACTGTGTGAGTTTGTATTGAGAGTTGGAAAGCCCTACAACCGACTGATCTACCTATGCTTCTAAGGAACTCTTCATCGCTGCAGTTCAACTCAGCCACTAATTGACTCTTATCCAGATGGTGGGCAGTGTCTTTGTAGAATGCTCCAGTAATCTTCTTTCCTCCTGGTAATGCTTGGAAAGATGGTCTTGCTGTCTGCATTGCAGCAGTGTTGGAGGGGCCTGGTTTCTTGGTCCTGAGAAAGTTTTAGCAGAACTACAGTGGATTTTTTAATTTAATAGTGGGATTGTACTTACAAGGAGATTAGGTTTAGCAACTTTCAGTCAAATCATGCTGTCTTAGCTCATATGATTATCGTAGACTGTGGCCCTTCTAGAGAAGCAGCAGGAACAGTCAGCAATTTCACTGCACTGGTTTATGGGGTTCTCTTCTCCTTCTTACCTACTTTTTTTGGGTAAGTCAGAAATCAGATATCCCACTGAGATGAAGGTGTAGACTCCAAATGGGCTTGGATGTACAGGTATGCTCTACTTATGACCCGTGTTGTTGAAAATTAGCTCGTAAGGTGAATTCCTGTAAGCCAGAGACATAATTACCATTATAGTGCGAACTTTGAAAACGCCCCCATGCTTGGCTCTTGTTCACATAAATGTGAAGAAAGAGCTCCATATTTGGTCTTAACTTGGTAAAGGAGATTAAATAATAACTTTCACAAGTTGAATAGTCGTACCTTGAGAGACACCTGTGCTTACAGCGAG
Source organism: Arapaima gigas (assembly GCA_900497675.1). Taxonomy (NCBI): domain Eukaryota; kingdom Metazoa; phylum Chordata; class Actinopteri; order Osteoglossiformes; family Osteoglossidae; genus Arapaima; species Arapaima gigas. The sequence continues at coordinate 484,184 of UFQX01000356.1, read as the reverse complement.
AAGAATTTATAGATCGGGATATTTCACTTCACTAATTTTGGTTAATAATTTACCTTAAAGGTACAACAGACAATCCCCTACCTGGACACTGGGCTGCACAACCCAGCTTTGATATAGGTGTTTTTTCTATCTGGCATCAGTCAATCTGATTAAATGTCATGCAATGGAAGAACTTAGAATTTAAAAAGGACTAACTATTAAAAAAGTAATATTTTGTTATTTTACACGCTGATGGAATTTTAAAGTTTGAAAGATATTTACGGAGTGCAATTTTCTTTTCTTTCCGGCACTCTCACACCCTCCAGGTCCAATCAGAATCCTCACGGTCGGCTCAGCAGCGAACAATAGGGCAAAATCAGGTCCACAGGAGGCCGAATCAGGCTTTCTGAGGCAAACTGACCTGGTAAGAATGGGTTACAACACGTATGTTTCACATATGCAAACTCTTTTCCTGAGCCAGATTTGATGACTGATTGGACTGCAACAGGTGTAATAATATTTAAGAAAATGTCAGGAGTTACAAGGGTGTTTAACTTTTAGAAGGAGCGTATGAAAGTTTTTGTCAGATTTCGCTCTACGCTCTCCATACTGATCGTCATCCCAACAAGGTGAGGTGTCGAGTTTAAAGCTTACCTAGATGGCTCAACTGTCCGATGTTTTTGTAAATAATTTTATTTTTCACACATCCCTTGCCTCTTGATACCTCACTACTTGTATGCCCTTTTGACAGAAGGCTCAGCAGTGCATGGCTCCTGCTCATGCTGCTTCAAAGATCAATAAAACCTTCTGCATTCTTCAGACTGCCTGTTTTGCACTACTTAAAACACCTCTGTCTTTGTGTCCTCTTCTTGGCTCTGTTGTTTTGATTTGATTGGGAAAGTAAGGCTGGTGTATGTTGTTTGGTTCATAATAAGATAACTGATACCTTTTGTAACCTAACTGCCACAGCTGCACCAGGATAGAATTTAATTTTCTCCAACAGTATAAATGTGCGCCACATTGATTGTTTTAATTCCTGTGAGGTCTGCTATTCTGACCAGGCAGGGAGACAGCATTCGTAAATTTGATTTGTTGTTTGCTAGAGAATACATCTGAGTTAAACGTGTGGTGTTGGGTTTATAGCCCGAGGTGTTACTTTTTTATTTATTTATTTTTAATAGTGAAGAGTATTTACTTGTTAATACAGTAGGTATTTTAAAATCTGAGCATCACACCTCAATAATGGTAATCTAAACGCCCCCAGATCTGTAGACCTACGGTAAAGGTAGAGAAAAAAACAAGTGCAGCACTGATAAATGGTGGCAGTCTCCTTGGTACCATAGCAACAGGGCTTCCTTAACAATCAGACAGGAATTTCAACCCTTTACTAATTTTTGTCTACTAAATGTCAAGCCATCTTCAGAGTAACAGGAAGAATGACAGATGGCTTTTGTATGAACACTGAGACCAAAAATGTTTGAAGAAAGTAAAATTTCACAGTGCATAAAAGACAGAAAGTTCTGTTTGCATGGAGAGAGTATATCTCCAGAGACTACCAGAAATAGAACAATATATCTTGATTTCAAATTTCTGTGTACTGAAAAAATAAAACATTACCAACATTTCATGTTTTAAGGACCATTCCGTGCCTTGTGTCCATGTTCTCCTTGTTTATCACCTCCTTGTTATTAGGGTTTTGAATAATTTTATGAAACCATTCTGAAGGTCTTTCCTAGTGAACATGTAATGTGTTTTTAGTATTAAAATGTTATTTTTTTAATACGCTTTTACAGTGCTGTTCCATTTTCCCTTTTGCCATAAGTTGTAATAATCCTCTTGCTTCACTAAAATTATAACTGCTTAGGATGATCACAGTCCTCTGTTGGTTAGTGTTGTCGTATTGCTTCGTATTGCTTCTTTAATCCATTAAGTTGTTGCCAGTCCTTTGCCAAATTGCCGGCTTATTTTTCTGTCCCTCCTTTTGAGACACTAGTAAAATATGAGTAGCAGCACACTTTTACAACCGTTTACATCGGTGTAATGTACAAGGGAAAGCTTTTATTACACCTAATTCAAAATTTATGTTTTAGAATGTCTTTTGCTTTCTACTCCCTTTACATCAGTGCTCCAAGTATACAGATTCACAAAACAACGCTGTAATCAACAAATAAAAAATAAGACTTTCAATATAGAAACCACAGCTGAACAAGAGTATTTCTAGTCATATTTTTGTTTCTTAGTTTATGTTTGTCGGCTCTGTTTCATTGTATTTTACACTACCAGTCAAAAGCTTGAGTACGTTTGCTAAAGACCAGAGCTTTTCCAATTTAGCAGATGTTTAAAAAGTCTGGTCAAGAAAAAAGCCTCCATGTCTTCCCAGCTCTTCTGCAGGAGTTGCTAGACATGCCGGACATGTGTGGGCTTCTTTTGATTCACTCTTCCGTCCAGTGCATTGCATACAAGTCTTCCCCATGTTGACCAGGTGTACTCACACGTTAGCCTCTATTTAAAATGTATTTCATTTTTCTTGCACATACTGTGTGCAATACTTTAAAAATAGCCTTACTTTTAATTCACAAAGAGCCAGCAACAAGTAGACACTAGTATTTTATTAGGGTACGGGTCAAGATCACTGTAGATGCTGCGTTTCGGGAATATTGCTGGTATCTCTATTCCCTTTATATGTTCAAAGCCTAACACGAGAAAACTCTTGGAGACAGAGTGCAATGAAAGTTGCTCTATAATAGTAATGAATCTTTCCTGCACCCCTACCCTACGTGTATGGAGTCAGACTTTGTGCATTAGACTGTGTGAAGAATATTCTTCAGGAGAAATGTCTCTCTGGCTGGTCATCAAATAAGTCTTAACTGCCAGTTATACTTTCCCACTTTGCTGACTCTTTTGATTGCACACAAGCTGCAAGCCATCAATGAGACCTGGTTAGTTCGTAAATATTGCACAAGTAATCATGGGAGGAACTGAGCAGCAATAACCATGAGATAATAAAGCCAAAGTGTGAGGAGAAGCACTGAATCCTCCAATTATCTTGCTTCAGATCCGTGTTTTTGTCCATAGCTTCCGCGTGTTTTGTTTGTGCATTGTTTTCTGTAATACCTACCAGTCAAATTTAAAAATCAGTCAAGAAATCGAGTTATTTAAAAGAGCAGTTATCACAAACAGATCAGTCTTCAATTTTATTTAATACATTTTAAGCATTTAACATTATAAAATTTGGAGCAAATTTAATCTACAAAGCGAAGCCTACATTTCATATTTTTTAAGATACTTTTATAGGGAAAATAGGTCACTTTTCATGAATCCTGTGTTGCAAATTTCGGAATTTTTTTTCAGCACAGGGTCTGCTACATGAAAAGGGCCTATAACAGACAAGCTGAAAGAGAAATTCTCAAACTTACAGGGTTGGTTTTCATGGATACACTTGAAGATGTAGGGTGCACTCCCACAATGCAGAAAGCATATGTATGTAATTTGGCAAAATGTATGGTTCTCCCCGAAAATTTCAAGCTCATATAATGCATGTATGCAAGCTCATATATACCAATGCATGGTATAATGTGACGTTTCTGTGAGTCACGGTGTCGCAACAGTATGAGATCAGTACTTGTTCACTGAAACAGCATGTTCATTTAAGCAGCTCATGTGGGTTGCATCCTCACTGCGCTCTGTTCATTACTCCAAGGACATTGGTATTAATGACTTCACCAACTAAGTCAGCAAAACCTTGTTGTTGTACATAATTGGTCTTCGGTGCGGTGAGATAACATGTTCTCACAGGATAGTGGCACTGCAGGCATCCTTTGCCACTAGACAGCTGTAAAAACTCAATGTTATGTCTCCTATATAAAGCTCGTGGCCACCGGACAGGTATTACAGGAAAACTAATATCACAGGCCTGTTGTGAGATGGCTTACACACTCATATAAACACTTAAGTGGTTTCAAAATGAGCCGTAGCCCTTTAGCTCCCTTAAGTGCATTCCAGCTCGAGAGCCATAGGAGGGTATTTTACGGCTCTACACCTTGGGTTGATTTTGTTTAAAAAAAAAAAAACAGCATTTCTCTCGACAGTGCACAGATTGTGAAACTGACACCCATTTCCACTTCACACACTTATGTGGTCTGAAAGCAGGGCTGAAATTTGTAACTTTATATTAAATAATAAGTGCATCCATAACAAATATCATCAAGCATTTACAAATGGCTGCAAAGGTGTCTCTAAGTCTAATAGAATTCCTATATAGTGTAACATTTTGTTTGTGGAACAAGCAGAGGCAGTTACAGTCAGTGAAAATTTTAAAAGCACACGTTGAGAAAAGATATCTCTTAGCATATCCCCATTGTTCTGTCAAAATAGGCCTGATTTTCATGTTTGACAAATATCTCAAAGTAATAAATGACAGTCTCTGGAAGTTCTTACAGTTTGATAGATAAAAGGAACTATGTAGGGAAAAAATAGCTGACAAACACAGATTTTTGCTCTTGCAGTTTGTTTAAAGCTACAGCTCTATCAATCGACATGCCAGAAAGAATTAATTTCCATAATTATTCAACCTTTACTAACAGAATTCATCTACTTTGTCTGACAAAGCATTTTTAGTTTTCTGCATGCAGTGATAATTTAGTATAGCTTAGTCACCATATTTCTTTTGATACAAAGGTAACACGAAAGGGAAGAATTATTTTGAAACAAAGTGTTTGTGAAGATCAGTCTCATTAAAACAATGAATTTGTTCTTCCAGTTCAGTTGAAATAAGTCCGTACCTTAGAATGGGCAGACAAAATGGGATAGAAACATCAGATGAAAAAAGATTTGAACACTGAGGAAACAAATGAAGTTACAAAGGCAGAAACACTGGAGGTTCATATCAAGTTGAATTCCAATTTCTAATATATTTCAGTTGTAAGAGAGGTCAGTTGATTTGCGGATTAATAGGTTCGTTTCTAATGAAAATTAGACAAAAAAAAATGTTCATAAGCAGTCAAATAGACTCTGCCGGTGCAGCGGTAAAACAAAAAAAAAACTGCAGGATTATTAAATATGTCATAAATGAATGAAGCACAACATTTGTCTGGACTGCACTCCAGTTAGGACAGAAATGGCTTTGTAATTTTTAAATTAGATTTGTTCCTAACTCTTACTATAAAACATACGTTTTATTATATCCATCTGCTTTGATGTAGTCATTTTTAGATCTCTGGATTAATATCTCCTTTTTGGCTGGTTGCACACTGTGGACAATGACACAGTCAAAGTGCATCCTGGAAGTTGGTTTACAAATTCTGTTAAAGATGTATACATAGACACAGCATTTTGACCATATATGCTGAGCTCTTCTGTGTTCACAAGTGGACAAGTACAGCCCATTAGGCATATATTTCATGCCCTTGTAGTATGTGCAAGGAGTTCATTTATGTGTCATAAACAGAAAACAAACTATGCTTTTCCATAGTAACTTTTCCAGCAATATTATGGACCATCCATTTGGGTGACATTTTTCTCCACAGTTACCTCAACCTAAATAATATTTCATAGCACACAGTGTTCACTGATGGTAAAGAAAACCCACATTTTTCTGAACACTTGAACATCAGAGAAGCACTGACAAACTCATGGATTCACCCTATATTGGAAAATCTCATCCTGAAGCATCATGGTGCATAGTGTAGTAACCTCCATCAGCTTTCTTGAAAAATTTACATGCAGCCATATTTCTTTGTAAAACAATGCTGATGAAACTGATAAACTTAAGAAGTGTCATGATGGTTCACTGTACCTTCGATCAAAATCGCCGCTGTAACAGCTTTTAGCAAGATACATATCTCAAATTTCTCCAGTAAGTAATATTGACCTGCTACTGTAAGTAACCTCTGTCCAGAAACCTAACAAGTCACATGAATTTAAAAAAAAGTACCTGTATTTACTCTTCAGTGTAAAATCAGCTGAAAAATAGTGATTTTTGGTGACCAGTGGATAAAATGCTATGTCATGCGCTGTCACTTAATGCACATGATGTGTGCAGGAAAGCTTCACTTCCTGTCAGTTTTCGGTTTCCCCTCATTCGCAGGACACCAACGCAAGACACAGATGACACTTCAAGGAAATTACTGTTGTTAGTGTTTGAGTGAGCCAGATGGTACCATATCGGCCTGTAATGTAGCCAGTCTTTGATTTAAAAAAGATATCAAGGTCATTTTAAAACCTGTGCCACAGTCATGGGGGCATCTTTGACATGGGCTGCAACCATCACCTGGAGCTTGAAATAGTAGTACTACTTACTTACTACTCACCGCTTACTGCTTACTATATAAGCATAATAATAAAAATTACTGTCTTGGAATGCGTAGCATATTTTGTTATATTTCAAGGCACAGTTTTTGTATTTTGGAAAAGGGACTAGTAAAATTGAATTCGAACAGCAAAATTTCCTGAAGATAGCTTGTCTCAAATATATTAACATAAAAATGCTTATTTTGGAACCTGCTGTGTAACTACAACACAATGTTTCATTCATCTGTTTGATGTTGCAAAATGTTTTACACACTAATGCTGTGTCATTTCTTTTTAAAGTTTGAATACTTTAACAATAAACTGCTAAAATTGAGTTACTAATTGCATCTGGGCCCCAATGACGTTAGAATGTCTTGATTTTATTTTGGGAGTCATAAAACTCCAATTTACTTACATGCCCATCAGTTTATGATGAAGGGGCGTATGTTATGACTACCGTCAAGTTTTGTTTACTGCAATAAAACTGAGATCTATTTATAGTCAAACAGACTATTAACAGTTAAGAGTGCAGCTATTTAAATGTGACTCATTATCGAGAAGAATGTTTTTTGCTCAGTTCCTGCGACTTTAGCAGGAAACCATGACACGGATCGGCTTCCAGCAGCCAGGAAGGACAAACAGCTTGATAGTGAGGAAGCTGATTATCAAAAGCTCCCACTTTATAAATGAGGAGGATGGGGAGCAGCTCTGTTGGCCTCCACCCATTGCTCACCATCTGTATGTGTGGGTGACAACCGCTGGGGACTTGTCCATTCTGGGGACACCACCAGGAGAAGGGCGATGGCCTGCGAGAAAGGGCAGTCATGCTGCTCGTCGGCCACTGAAATTTATTATCCCAACAGGACAACTGGGGCCTGTGAGTGTGTCATTTGTCTAGTCTGCACGTACCTTTATACAGAGCAACTGGAAAGGAAAAAGGAAAAAAACTCGGATGTACCTTATCCAGTAGTCATGGGTCTGTACGTTAGCTGACGGGTGTCTGGCTAAAAATTGTAGCATTTGAGTGTCGACTTTGTTGTAAACCCACTGCGAAGCTAGCTGTCGGGCAACACTGGAATGTTCTGTGCATTTCTGCCAGTTCAGGGGTGGCTTTAGGCTCTCCGGACTGTTAGGGGGCTGATGGATAACGGAGAGGTTTTTGCTTAAGCACCTTTTTAACGCAGTTTGTTTCAGCTGCTGTTTGTTCTTCAACTTCGTCTTATCTTCAGACAACGTGACAAGCGTACAGAACTCAAACTTTTCATCCAAACTAACCCTTGACAGTTGCAACAGCTTTTCTGGTCTTAAGGGCACGCAAAGAAGCGCACACACAAAAACCAACGTGTAGGATGTTTTGATTCTGCTTACGTGATTCTCATTTGCATTTTATGACTGAGAGAGAGTTACATGTACAACTCAAAATGCACTGCAAATTGAAAATTTAACCTGTGAGATGATTTAACGTTAACAACAAAACTCAGTAGATTACAGCGGCAAAATATATCTCAGTTTAACAGAAAATAAGAAGCAAAAATAGCAGTTAGCATGCTTTGCAGTGTAACGTTCTCAGTTTGTCTCTAAAGGAAAGTTTTTTCCTCCATTAATCTAATGAGCCTAGTACAGCTTATCTCAAAATATCTTGAGAGTTCACAGAATCCTTCCCAGTCTGAGGCACTGTCAGATAACACAAGCTAAGGTTTACTTATCAGCGGATGAGTGACATAGTGCTTTTTCTTGGCTGTGTTGTCATGGAGATATGTCTTATAGACAACTAGTCAACTAATAATGTCATGTAACCAAATAAGTATAATAACTATATTTTGCACTCTATTCATTTGTTATACAGCATTTGCACTTGTCGGAAGATATGCATTGCAATTACACCACACAACTGTGGTAAACAGATGTACTTTTGTAATAATTAAAACAAAATTAAGATCCTTTAATGATTCACCACATCTGTGTTTGTACTTTGTTGCTTATCGTTTAATTACAAAGGTTAAACTTTGACCAGGAAACTCAGGGAAGTAGTAATACAAACAACAGATTTTATTCAGATCAAGGAAGCAATTCAACAGTCCATCATTGAAAGAGCTCTGACTCTGACTCATCACCGATACTAAGCGTTCTGGCCAATCTTTGCTCAGCAAAGAAAAAATATAAGCTCAACGCACATAACTATTTCACCAAAATGTAACGAAGGGGACAGACGAGAACAGCTGGTTTAGAGTAATGAGAGGAGCAAACAGATAATCTGATGTGACAGCTAATACATTAGAGCTATAAGCTCAAACCGCACTGCATGCATGGCCAAAATTTTGAGCATCTCTTGTAAATACCAAATACTGGATCACAGAAGAGAATTCTCAATATTTACAATACCATCCCACTAGTTCATAACAATCACCGCTGTCTGAGTGCCACGGATTCCGCCAAAATTGCCGATACTGTCCAATTTCCAAAAATGAGACACCAGACATACCAAATCATATTTTCAAACAAGCCGTATTATTTTACTCTGAAAGGTAAAACAGTCAAAAGACGGTATAATAATATTTAAAATTACTTCCGCCTTATAAACTGTGGTTTTGAGACATGTCCTTTTTCAGTTTTTAAGTAGCGTCATTAATAATCACATTCACTTTCAGATAAAGGCTTTCTATATGCTTTAAATATTTATATATATGAAATTATGACAGAATCTTCTACAAAACAAAGTTAATGGTCTGTTATTACTTCTTTGTGTGTGCTTTTGTAATTCACAAACTACCTCCACAAAGATACTCGTGATGTGGAAATTTAGACGCAAGTAAAAAAAAAAAAAGTCATTTCAGCAACATATGTCATACTGTCATTCATGTGTCTAGTATAGCAGGCAAGCTTTGTCACCTCCGATGGGGCTTTACAGCACATCACTTCCCAGGTATGACACATGAAACATCTTCAAAGGCAATGAAGATTGAGATCCTTAATGTCAGGAAAATATTTTCCAATATGAGCAGGTGAAGCAGAGCACTTTTTAAACACTGCAGATGATGCTGGGTGTAGAGAAGTGGAGATTTGGTGACCTGTTGGGTTTGTATCAGAAAAAAAGGAATCAAACTATGGGGTGATTCACAAAGAATGGAACACTTTCATAAACTCATTACTCAGTTCTTAGCGATGTGACATGAGGGGTTCATTCTGAGCATTTGTAAGATTCAGAAGAAACTGTAGGTTACTTTACGAATTAGTTTATACTACATTTGTATGTCATACTTAGTTACTGAGTAATACATTTATGAAAGTTCTGTTCTTATGAATCAGTCTGTATAATGAATGGTGACCAAGTAGTGCACTTAGGGCTAAGGCCAGTGGGAGAGAAACGCTTCACTCTTTTCCACTTGCTCTTAAGGCAAAAGAGAGCAATAAAATCGAAGACAGGTAAGTAAACACATTCAAGTTTAGGTAATCCACCAGTTTTCCTCCAGTTCAGCAATTTACTTAACCAAACCACTTAAGATGTTTCCCCTACTTTTTTCAAACAGTCACATTTTCGACCTCGCTAAATCCCTACGGTAAATCCATATTAGTGCCTTGCATGAATGTGACCTGCTTGATCACGGAGGACTCTGGGTTAAGTCTTGTGTCTGTAGTTTTATTCCTACCATTATTGATTTTTAATGTGAACTGTTCAGGCTGAAAGTTCCACTAACACTACTAGTAGGTAGGTTAAGTGCCGTCAAGCTCAATTTGGCTCATAGCAACTACTCTCATGGTTTTCTTGGTAATGCTAAATGCGAAAATTCACATTCAGTTAAAGTAGAGTTTTAGTTTTTGTTTAGTTTATGCGACAATAAGAATACGTAGTAGTCAAAAGAGTTCAAGGAATATGGCTGGTTCAGGATGGTTCAGTGATCCTATGCAGTTTGTAACTATCAGCAAAGTCCTAAGCTATGGTGATGTCTCTTTATATTGACATTATTCTTGAGGATCAAGAATCAAGAATTGTTTATTGTTGAGCCCCCTTATGCACCAGGTATACAGAGGAGCACAGAATAAAGATCCTCAGCTCCAAGGTGCGCAGAACAGGGGGAAGAAGTCAAGAGAAAGACAACATTTAAAGAATGATAATAAAAGATAATACAATATAGATAACTTAAGGTAAAAGGGTAAACGTGATAAAAGTGCAGTAGTAAATAATAGTAGTGCACCAGTAATAATAATTCTCTGTTCATAATATTTATCAATCACTTGGACCCCAGGTGTTTGCACATTGTCCAGTGAATCTGGTTAGCCGCTTTGTTGTCTGTTGGTGTACGCAGTTAAGCTAGAGTACTGCTACTTGAAACTATGTGGCTTATACAGTACTGTGCAAAAGTCTTAGGCATGCAAGTTCAATGTCTGTTGAGAAGTACAGGTAGATTCTTATCTACCATCAGAGGGGTTTCTCATTGGTCCCAAATTCATTGTGCAGCCTGAGAATGACCTCAAACACCCGATCTCAGTCATACACAACTATCTTCAGCAAAAATAAGGAATCCTGCAACAGATGGTATGGTCCCCACACAGCCCTGATCTCAACATGATCAAGTCAGTCTGGGAGGACATGCAGAGACAGTCTGCGGAAGAACTGTGGCCAGTTGCTCAAAATGTTTGGAAGAACCTACCAACCTCTACCTTAACCTGCATGCAAGTTTGCATAAGAGAATTGATGCTGTTTTAAAGGCAAAGGGTGGTCCCACCAAAATATTGATTTGATGGAGGTTTTTTTTATCTACTGCACTTTTTAGAAGGTTTATTGATTAATAAGTATTCATGGCATTATTTTTGGAACCGTTCTCGCTTTATAGCATTTTTCCCACAGGTGCCTAAGACTTTTGCACAGCACTGTATGTTCTTCCACTTTGTTTTTCATTCTACATTTGCTCTCCACTTAATGCTTCAGAATGTTCTTCTGGTGGTTCCACTGCCTTACACTTCCTGGGCTGTTTGTGCACAGGTGTGAATCCATCTTAGTGTGTGTGGAGTTTGTATGTTCTTCCCATGCCTGCGTGTGTTTCCTCAGGGTGGATAAAATAATATCTGTGTATTTTCTAACACATCTCCACCTCCACAGTGTACAGCCTCTGTATAGACTAATACCTCTCCCAGATCATTCCAGTTAACAGTTCATTCAAAACTTCATCCTGTTTTTACCTTACAAAGTCTCACTTCATGTATACTACATAAACATTTATAATAAATATTTACATTAAACAACTATTAATTCATGAGGCAGTCAAAACAGCCAGAATTGTTATTTTATTTACCCCAATAAGTCACAACATGGTCTATGTTAATTGGCAGTTAGGTATAGAAAAGTCTTCATTTCTCATTAACTTTTTTACTTCCTCAACGCCAGTAAGTATACCTCTGGTTTGCAAACAAAACTACATTTGTGGTAGTTTATGTGTGGAACAATAAATTATGTTCAACATTTCCATCATGGTTTTGTAATATTCAATCAGCAATATGGTGTCAACGTTTTGCTTCCAGTTGTATTTCCTCACAATTATCCATTTACACTGCTAAGTTTTAGCTTCTAAATGCAATTGCACCCGCTAAAAGTTAGTGTTGCTTAAGTGAATCCACCTACATTTTTAAAAACCTGACTTGCCCCCAGTTGACCTGAATTAACAGCAACAGTTGTTTCCCAAAACTGATTTATTAGATACACCGTAAACATGCAACTTTTTCTCTGCTTCAAAGCGTGTTTCACGATGGCAGTTAAGCTGCATTGCACTATAGCTGTTGTGATGTGATGATTTCCTGGTAAACTTGCGAATTCCACTTATTTCCTGAGTTTACGGTGTCTACCTTATCATCTTAGATCTTAACCCAGAATCCATGCAACCAAATCACGAGTTTTTTTTTTTATTTTCATCTACTTATCCATAATAAGAGCTCAGCTTCCCCCTTTGAACTGCCTGTTGGCATACATGAAGTTTCATTTTTCACAGTACATTAAGCTCTTTCTGCTAGTATCTTATGTCTGTGGTTCCATTCCTACCCTTATTGATTGTTAGTGAGAACTATTCAGACTAAAAGTTCCACCACTAGTAGGTAGGTTAAGTACGGCCAAGTTAAATTTGGTTCATGGCGGCTACTCGTGCGGTTTTCTTGGTAAGGGACCATAGAGAAGTAGCTCACCATTGGCTTCTCACGAGGATGAAGCATGTCAATGGGTTGCAAACGTGTGGAGAACATGCAAAGCTGGCGCTGGTCTCAAAGCAACGCCTGAATGCACAGCTCAGGAACTGTGGGGCACCAACATTACCAGCTGTGTCCCTGCCAGTGTACCAATGCCAGTTTATATGAGTTTTTTGGCTTATTTGAGTGTTCAGAGTTTTAAAACTATAGATGAGTACTTAAAATCGTCAGTAAGTGTAGCACTAGCAATTTTAAACGCTTGTCTAAATACAAGTGTCGTTCACCACATAAAGCACCGATCGGCGTGCAGCGAGTCAACATTCCTGATAGGATTAATAAAAAAAGACACGGTTATGTAATGACAAATCAATGGGACCAATTACAGCGCTCACACTACCACTAAGCACTGAGCAATAAAATAAAAAAAGAAAGTGCAACACTTGTAGTATAGCAAGTTATTGATCTGCTCCTCATCACTTTGTCTTTTAGAAGGGCAACATTCACAGAGGAAATGCGCTGGGCTCTTACGGGGAAAATATTAAAATATTCATGTGGAACCGTCTGCAGCCAATATTGCAAAAGTTATGTCTCTGTTTATTTCTAACATGCATTATTTCGTCATAATTTTCAGTGTCTTCATTCTAAAGCAGTGTTGCCATTAGTTGCTGTTTCGAACCGGCAGATCTTAGACACGTGGTAGTCTGTATTTATGCATTGCTGAGGCAGGGAAGCAGTGCTGGAGTGCATAGCTTGGAGGTGTCCTGGCTGCTGGTGATTTTAAAGTGACTGTTTATCCTTCTGCTAATACCATGTCTGTTTAAATATGTTTATAATGATGTTCTCTTCCATCTGTTGTACTGCTTTGCGATGCACTTTCCACAAACAGTTACACAACAATGGACTGAGAGTTAAACACAACTTTCACTATCCACAATCATGCTCCCAGATATGACAGCTTACTAAAATATATCAAATGGAAATTTAAAAAGGGAAAAGTCGACCCTGGTGATTCTTGTATATGATTTCCATATTTCAATAATGTCTCACAACATTTTTTTCCTGTTGTCAGTGCTTTCAGCTGCCAAAGCCTAGCACCGCATTGTGTTTTTCTCCAATGCATTCATGCATACTGAATCAGAAGACTTTTGTACCTTAACTCTGACAGCAGTACAATATGAACACATCATTATACAAAAACAAGAAGTGAATCATATTTTGGATGGTAGTGCTTCTTTTTTTCTTCTTTGCACCACATTTTTTCCGCAGTAAAGCTTTGATACATAATTGTTGATTTGTAATCACAAACTATCATGAGCAGAGACCGGAGATGGTATATTTTCAGATACCATATGGAATTAAACTACAAGGTGCCATAAAGATCACGTTAAGACTCTTAAAAATCTCAGTGCTACTTTGCAAATGGACAAAACAAAGAAACGGCAAACACAGGGTTCATACAAGCAGGAGTGTGTCAGTCGGTGCTGCGTTGCCCAGGTCTGTTGACTGAACAGATAAGACAACCCTCCGCTGGGTCCGGAACCACATGTAGGTATGGCAGGCGTGCAGCAACAGGAACTAACATCCCAAAGTCAGCATTGGCACCACAGACGTTTATTCGGCTGCCGTTTGATAAGAAAACAAAATGTGGCCAGATGGTGGGACCGGTGAGTGGTCATCGATCTTGGGTCCCACTTGCACACTTATTGAGGGGATGGCTGGACAGAATTTAGGAAAACACTTCTGCTGCATTTGAACACTGAGAACATTGCAATGTGACCTGATTTTACAGTATACAAACAAGATCCAGTTAATGAAGTCATCTGATGGGACTTGTTGAACTTCTTATTTTAGCCAGTGTGAAATGCTGTCTCGAGTTTAAAAGCATTCCTTTGACTATAGGTGGCACATTCTGCAGTAAAAACATTTGAGTGTTTTTCTAGAAATTGTATGATGACAGAGCACTACACGTATTAATGCATGGCTACAAAACCTGGAAGAGTTCATAAAATCTGTCAATGATGCTTACATTACTTTATGTACGATACCATTTGTGATAACATGCCCACGATGATTAATTCAACTGCAGAAATACAGACTTGTTCAAAATAAGATCTGTAGCCTAGTGCTTTTTTCCCTAGAAGGAATTTAAGTGAAATTTGCTGACAGTAAGAATAACAAGTTACCTTGAGATTAGATAGTAAAATCATACATTGCAGTGTGGGTGACACCCTCGAATACTTGCCTAGGATCCATCTTTGTGCTCTTTTACGTGCTGTAGAAAACATTTAATTTCTTCCCTCTCTTTAAGACCGCAATACTGTTTATGACACTATTGACCACTGTCTCATTCTACAGAGCCCTGTTTTATTCCATTTCCCCTTGTAAATGACAACGTGTCCGCAGGGAGCATGCGGGCAATGCTAAAGTCAGCCGTGAAATATGTGCTGCTCCCCAGGGATCTGTCACAGGCAAGGTCTTGCAGATGTTACGGTTACTGTCATGTTATTCATCGGCATGATATTTTCCTCCATTGCTATGCCAAAGGCATTCAAATGTGTCTTTATTCCATACTCATATAGTCACTTCTGGTATATCTCATCTCAGGAAGAGGAAAAATATATTCTTTCAACCTTCAAACTGTAAAGGGTCTGGTTGGAATGGATTGAGATACAACAGATATTAACAATGGGCAGTAGTGAGTTGGGGGGGGGGGGTGTTTTTTGCCAAAGTCCATGTGGATTAAACAAAAGAAAACCCTTTGCATGGATACAAATATTTTTGTTCTCTTGTTTCCAGAAATATATAGAGATTTATGCTGTCCTGGGTGCAGACTTAATGAACTCTAATATGGACAAATTCATTAATCTAGTTTAGCACTAGTGGTGATCTAAAAGTCCACACTACTGTACATGATACTGAATAATACACGACTGGACACTATAAACACGAGCACATAAAAAGGTTATATGAAATAAAGAAACTTATTTAAAATATTCCTTATGAATCATTCATTTTGAATAAATTTAATACTAATATAAACCTTTTGGTATGACTTTTCAGTGGTGAATTCGAGGTGGTATGGCCTTAAATATTTTATTGAGAGTTTAGAACAGGCTAGATGGATAAAATAATTCCCTTGGTTTTGTAGCCAATTTCTTGGAATACATTTTTAAGGTTACTTTTTAAACAAAATCTCATTAATGGCTTAGCACAGTAAGTAATCCTCCCATGTATATACCCCTCAGTGGATACAATATTTATTTCTGTACTTATTACTAGGAGTGCAAAACAAAATATGTTCACTCCAATACTATAGTTCTCTCAGTATCCTTTTGCTTGGCATTTTACAGCATTGGATATTTAATGACTGTTCATATGTTTGCAGAAAGAATAATATTTTATCTTTAATTCATTTAGTGTAAGCACACAGTGACAAGACTGCTTGTATCACGTACGGTAGGAAGAGCTGAAGGAAAAAGAATAAATAATTATTACTCCTTTTGTTTCCCACATTTATTTATAATAAATATCATGATTTAGGAATGTGTTCCAGTAATGCAGTTCAGTGATTGTTCCCCCTGAGAAATTACTTTTGTTTTGTTTTGCAGCGCCTTAATTTTCATTAAGATGTTAAAATGAGTTCCACATTCTCCTATGGAGCACCGGATCTTTACACTGCCTGTGAAAAGCAGTCTGATGTTCTTGTTAGTCTGCTATTTAAATAGTTCCTCGGAAAGGCATCAGCGATAGTCATTTGTCTGAGGTTTACGTCTTTAGACGGCCTTCACAGAAGGTTCACTGTATACATTTACTGATGTAAGAACAAAGCAAACTGTATTTAACCACAATTAAACAGTAATTGGGCAATTCTGTCCAAAGTACAGTACTTATTTCCTAGATAGATGATATCTCTTGAGTGACTGTTGCGTGACTTTTAGTGAACAAGCATCTTTAAAATAGAATTTATCCATTGTTTATTACTATGATACCTGGATGAATAGCAAAAAAGCAAAAAAGGCACATAGAGGCACAATAAAAAGAACAGGGTATTCGAGCCTGCACTTACATTTTTAAAAAAATTTTTGTTTTAAAGAATTTGTTTTTGTGTCTTTGAAACTGACAGTACTTTATTAAACTGCTTTGACCCCTAAAAAAGGGTTCTGTAAATCTAGCACATTTGTCTGGATTCCAGCTGATGGGTTTTGGGTGTTGAATTAAATATCAAAAGAATATTTATTTATTTTTGCTCGGGACTTACCTATTCACAAGAGCAAACCGTATCCCTCCACACCTCTCCATTGGATGATGCAATCCGAGCTTGGCTTTCTGGCCAGCATCCTGCCCTTGCTTGCTAACATTGGCTAAAGTGCAGCAATGTTATTTTTCCATCATCTCTTCCTCTGTGTCCAATCAGAATAAGCTTTAGAAAATGATACAGACATTAGAGATGATGAGACTCCTGCACCAGACAGTTTTGACCTAAATGTTCAAGCCATACGGCGTAATGCCAAAATTATAATTATGGATATGGACCATCCGCTCCATTGCTTTTTTGATAAATTTCCATCTGGTTGCAGGAATTGTTCCTTGTGTTGCAAAAAAAGAAAAGTTTTGAACCATTTCTAAAAATGAACAAAAAAGAAGATGACAGTCATAGTCATTCCTTATGAAGCATTATTCTACTCTTTATGTTACTTTAAGGTTCAATACCACCCATGCTGAGAATTACACCCTAATCTCACCATGCTGAAAGCAGCCTCACCAACAGACCACGGCCTCTTAACAAAGCTTCTAGACTTTCCACAGTATAAATTTTCATTTCCTCTATAAAACAGAGCAAAAAAAGAAAAAGAAAAAAAAATCAACGCACCGAGTGAAAATGAGCTTTTAATGTTTTTGAAACTACCTCCATCTGTATCCCTAGGTTTTGTTCCTGTGACTCACTATTTCTGTATACAGATTGATATCCCACAAAAATCTCTCACGTGAAGTCATTGTCGAGGGTTTCTGCAGTGTCTTTTGTGGCATTAGAGACGCTTTTTTTCCTGCTTGTGCTGTACTGTACTTTTCTACTGCAGTACTGGAAATAAAACATTCATGACTGTTTAACTTTAGAGCCTACACGTTTTTAAGAACTCTTTTTGCATTTTAAACTGAGTGAAGTTAAGGCCTAATTTTTCATGATTTAAAACATCCATTAAATATTGTATAACCTTTTTACATTTTCAAACTCCTCCTTAAAGATTAACTGATCCACTGCAAGTTTTTTAATTCCAAATACATTTCTCTGTTTTCATAATTTAAATGCCTTGGACCTATTGCTTGACTGCTTTAAAGATGCATCACTTCTCATTTACAGTTACAATATTAAAACATTTTTTAAGATCGTACTCTACGCTATGATATGTGGTGTTTCCATTAAAAATGTCTCCACATTACAGTAAAGGTCATTGTTGCATTCATAACGGGAGTCCACTAATAAGATATTTTTAAAGTAATAAAAATAAAGCAACACTTATGATGACAACAACAACATGCATTACACTATTTACATTTTCCTCTGATATTAATAAGTTTAAATAATGCATACAATTCTAAAGCATAAAATTGAAAGCATTTTGAACTATGGAAGGTTTCTGTATGATATATTTTCTGTGTTTATATAGATGGTATTGCAGATCCTAGGTGAGGTATCCATGGTGAGGTTCAAACTCTGGTCTATCACAAATAAAGATCCTTTTGTCACATCGCTAATAAGCAAAGGCCTTAAAGATGTAAAGGTAATTAAAGATGCAAAGACTTCTGTGTCAGGCTGAATGGAGGAAACTTCAGAGAGCAAGTAAAAATGACTCAGTAATAGACTCAAGTATTAAACTAATTATGACTTAATTGGATGCAGTAGATCACTATATATTTTTATTAGCGAATCTCTATTTTGTTATACCTTTTGACAGTGGTTAAATACAGTGTACAGACCCCTAAATGACAAGGTCAGGCCCAATTCAAGTGTCTGTTTGCACATCTCTTTCAAGAACTTTCTGTCCTAATTACCCCTTTTTACTTTAAATAACCTGTTAACAGTAATGGTAAAAAGAGGTCATTCTGGCATCAAGAGCATTCCATCTGGACGCGGTTAAAATATTGATGAGTACAAAATTTTTGCTTGGTGTCTTTAAAGGCTAAGTGCATACTTTTATTTTTCCAGTAAAATAATACCAAAAGTCTCTTCATATTTGCTGTTGAATTTTTATATTTCACTGGTATGTTCAGCAGAGCAGACCTTGTTGCAGTTGCTTTTGAATTAGTCTGTTGTCCTTGTTGCTTGAGAGAAATATGTGGTAGAAGCAGCTGAAAAACTGTTGAGTGCATAGCCTACAGAGGGACTCGAATATGATTCATGATACTCCAATGTTAATTTCCGAAACCTTTTGTCAGAATGGGCTGATATGCTGTTTCAAGCAAGAAGCTGTCCTTATAAATCTTTGACCGATGTTAGTGACCCCCCCCCCCCCCCCCCCCCCCCCCNNGGCCCCCCCCCCCCCCCCCAACCTTGGTTCATCTATCTGCTTTTCCCCCATCTTGATTTCCTTAACACGCATTAAGCTAGCTAAAGTGCACGGCACTCGCTCAGACCAGAGACAGCTTGAACTAAATTAAAGACCTTCAGGTGTCATTGTCCGCATGGCCCTGTTTAAAGCTATGTTTCTTTGGGGAATGCAAACTGAAATATGAGATGAAACATCCGGAAGCGTAAATCTGATCTCTCGGACAGATGGCAGAGTTTCGGCGTGTCCAAAGATTCATTTAATCTTTATTCCGGAACGCACACCTTTTACGCCCAGCTTGCAAAGGCACCTGATTTCAGGTACCTGAGCTTAAAGAGGAAAGAACAAGCAAAACAAGACAAAGAAACAGATCAATGTGGATAAATACAATCTGAGTGGAAGATTAAGGCTTTGTGTTTATGTCTGTACTGCTTGTGCCCTCCAGGACGAATTGTGCATTTGAAAATATAAGGGAAAAAATAATGAAAAACAGCAACCGTGGCTGAAGAATTTAAATCATTGTGACAGACCTCCTTTAGAGAAAGTACCTAATAAATGGCATTTCTTTGGTAATGATAGAGGTCATAACCTTTCTGACTTTCTTCAAAAATTTGGGGTAAAACAGAACTGAAATGAATATATGAAAGTAAAGCAGTCATAAATTTGTTTATTTATGATCCTTACCAAAAGTAACAAAAAGGCCAATATTTTGATCCATTTTACCCCTTGGTTTAGAATGGTACCTTTTTCAATGTTCTCAGGCAAAAACCATTTGTGTAAAATCATCCGGTCTTGCTTTGAATTTATCTGTGATAAACATTTGTTTGTAGCCGTGGGTTATGTGTTAGAGGAGTATAGGAACGATTTTGTGCGTCTTTTTCGACTGTCAGCAATGGTTATTCATACAGACGATGTGCAACGTGCAGTCTGAATGAACTATTTTATTGGTTATGAGAATTTCAGGTGGGAATCTTTTCCTACAGACAGAAGTTCAAACTAAAGCTTTTACACAGGGCAAATATATTTCATTATTTAGTATTTCATTGCTTTTCTTTCTGACAAAGGCATAACCCAGGCATGCGGTGTAGCCAGGACCCACCATAAGTCTTAAAATGTCTGGAGGTTATTGTGTCATCGTTCTGCCATTTCCAACATATAGATTACAGTGCTCTCTGGCTATAGACAGCCAAAATTGATAGTGAAAACTTGTTTCACAAAACTAACAATAGAAAAAGAATCATGCCTACATTCATGTGCTGGCCAGGTCAGACAATAAAAAATATTTCAGCATCACATGTAGCTGACAGTACCTGTGCCAGAAGTGCGTGGAGGTAAATCTTCCACACTGGATTCCAGTCACAGTTTCACTGGTACTTTTCACATGGTCATATTCTAATATTAAACAGACATGATGCTACGTGAGATAGGAAATGTTCATTCATTACGAATACGTGACGGTGGTACTGAATGAAAAAAGCATTGCTTTAATTTGTTGTTAATTCTAGCTTTTAGTAAGTTACGAAACAAATGGAAGAAAATGTTCACTCACCTACAAGGGAGTGTACCATGTCATGACATCTTTATGTCGGCCAATTAACAACAGATAAATGGATCTTCAAGGTCTCTTGGACACACAGCTGAAAGTCATTGTACTAAAATGTGCTCAGAAATAAATGGCAACCCACTGAAAATGACATTATTATGGAGCTGAAAATACTTAACATGTTTTAGCACCGGTATGCAATAACCGTGATGGTGATTGCTCTCGGTTCCAGAAGTCAGCCCAGAATAGAGTTTGTATTCTCCTCATGTTGACATGTGCTTTATCTGGCTTCTTCATTTTTCTTTCATATTCCAAAGGGATGGTGTTCATTTAAACGGGTGAGTCTAAATAAAGTTGAGTGCTGAGTTTTGACTACAGTCCTAAGAATGCAGCCACAAAATGCCTAATGCATTCCAGGGGTGTTTCCACACACCACTGCAAGAAAAATTAATTATTTTGCTGTTTGGATGCTTTAATTTCACTTATTTATACAACAGGGTACTTTGGTAAGGTAAATTCCTTGCTCGGGGGTACCACAAGAGAGTTCCCAATGAGAGTAGAATAAAGTCCAAATGTATACCCAATACGCTACTTGCTGCCCTAAAATTGAAGTTTCGAAAACAAAATTTGCTTTTAACGGAAATGTAAATGGGCAGTAGCAATATGGTTTGCACGGATTATATATAAAAATTGCAGAAATGTTAAGCTGGCTGTGGAAATTTCGTTAAAAGGAAAGTTTTCTTGGCATTATTTTTTTTTTCATCAAGACACCAATTCACACCTGAATCAACCTACACATTAGCATGATGTATATTAGAAGATCTTTACAGTGGAGAGGGTGAAAAATCCTTGGAGCCACATAAGATCCAGTCAACCCCACACACAACTCTCCAGCAATATGTACCTCGGGTTGCAGCTCAGTGAAGCCCTTAATACCCAGATGTTCTTCAAAATGAAGTGCAGAGCAGTAGCATGGTCGGGTGCATGCTCATCTGTGTCCGTTACATTCATCCTCTTTGACTCACTGGATTATGACAATGTTCCCCCGTCAAGTCCAGCTAACCTTGATTGAACCTTACCTGTGCAAACCCATAGGCCCAGTTGTGGTGAACTGTACGTTTCCTCCCAGGGTACCATTCTCAACACCACTCCTGGTTCAACATGCAATATTGAATGCCCAGCCACAAAGTTGTCGTGAACTGAACTCTGACCCACCCCTGCTGTTTGCTTGGAGGAGTCAGTGACCTGTCACACGCTTGAACCATGCGGATTCAACCAGCTGCTACTGTTCTATATGAATCTAACAGAGGAAACAACTAGACTTACTTTCAGCATAAACATCAAAACCTGACTTTAACACAATAATGATGACAAGAATTCTTTAATAATGTGAAATAGTTCTTATCACTACACAGACTTGAATTGCCATGAAATGCACTCACACTTTAATAGATAGTATAAGACTTCAGAATGACTATGCAGCTGCAATTTCATTTCAGACTAACCCTTTGACCTTCACTTGGAGGGAGAGATATTACTTGCAGATATTTACAAGAATAACTGGTCACTGGAGGCTTATTAAAAATAATCACAAATTCTCATTTCCATAAGATATAGTGAAGCACTTAGCTTTTTTTAAAAAAAAAAAATTTCAGAACATTTGTATGCATATCTGCTCACATCATATTCTCTGCTAATGCAATCGCAAATGGATTTGCCTGATAGAAACATGATATTGGCACATTAACTGTACAAACATCATCTACATGCAGTGGCTTGGTTGATTATGTTTTTCCCCTTTACTTTTTTTACACTTTAGGTTATATTTTATATAACCTAAATATGAGCATTACTGAAAAATGGCAGAGTGAATAAAAATATCAGCACATAACTTCAAAGAAGTTAAAACTCAGACCTTTTCTGAGACAGTAAAAATGAATTAGGCTTTACGAGGAACATTAAACTTTGCCAGAAATGAAGACCTGGTGACTTTCTCAAGCCTCAGTGTTCTTCTTACTGTGACCAAGACATTGGCTTGACAAGGTGAACTAATGTGTAGTAAGTCGACGAAACACTGTGAACCTATGTGGTTCATTTTGATCTGGACGCTATATTCATTTGTTCAGATAATATCCAGAAGTAATTATTTCAACATGCTGGCGATTTTGATGCACTTGAAATGACTTTCTCTGTGATTACAGGCTATTCCTGCTAATTGCACAAGAACCTTCTTGTCTAATTTCTCTAGGCTTATGTCCAAATGTGCCTTTACCACTTTCAGTGGCTGACATCATATAAATAGTTTTTTAATATCTGGGTTAAATGTATTCTGATGTAATACATTCAATTTGATGAAAAATATCAAGTAAAATTATGAAAAAGTAGTTCTGAGATAGATTTTTTTGGAATATTTAAATACACTTTTTAAAAGTAATGAATGCGTTTTAATGGTTTGTATTCCACATGTTTTGCTGTGTCAAAAAAAGAACAAGTTCACTTGTTTTATGTAAAGCTCAAGAAATCAGTCAGATATTACTTTTAGATGCCAAGTTGGTTAAAAGGGACAGGCTGTTGTAAACAGTCACGTTGGACTTGGGTGCTTCGGCAACCATTTTAAGCAGAAGAATTTAGTCACCCACTGCAACAAATGGTGCTATTCTAGCAGCGCTCCTGTGATTTGAATGACTTTTGAAATATTCACACTCTTTGTTTTGAGGTTTATAAAACAGATGGGGATGGATTAGGGAGAGTTTCAAAAACGAGATATTTATTAATGTTTAAAAAAACATACATGCACAAACACCTGCTAAACTGTGAGGATCCCCTATGGATTTTTCCTTGCAGAATGAAAAAGCTTGTTACTACTTATGTTTCAATGAATAAATATAGGTTATTGTTGCCAAATCTCCTTAAATGCTAGTAATCTCCTGGAAAATAGTCCTTATGATTTCATCTGGTGTTGAGGCCCACATCTGAGGAGCGTTTCTGGAATTCAGGTGAAATGTAATGTGCTGCGATGCAAACAGATGGGCTAAATTCATAAACCACGCAGAAATATGATTTTTAAATATGGTTTTGTATAGACTAACAAACGGTGCCAAAGTGTGACCTTCCAGGGGCAGCAAGGCACAGCACTAGATTTTGGACAGATTTGTGTGTGTGTTCTTGCGTGTTTGTAAAACTCTTGTTGACTGGGCCCTGTACTCGGGTATCTTCGACTGCTCCTGCATGTGAAGGGTCATTCTAATGAAGAAACAAATACCTTTTTTTTTCCCTGTTAGCACTCCTACTCATCCCATTTTCCACCTTAGGGCTCCCCTGTTACCCGTCTGTCAGGATGCTGCAGGTGAGCTCTTTTTTCCAGCCCTTTGACATGAGTGCTCGACTGATGTCTTTGCTGATTCCTCTGCCTTCCATCTGGCCTTTCCTCAGCTCCATCAGGATGGCTGGGGAACGTGCCGCAGTGCCTCCAATATCATGCGTTTCCTCTCACACTGCATCCTGCACTTAAGTTCTATCATTTTTGTGTAAATGAAACGCAGCCTCTTTGCTCATTCCAAGACCATTGCTTTAGACATAGACAAATACTTATATGGACTTGATCAATGGTGGTATTCCAGAAATGTCTGCAAAGAGAGACTCTGAATCTTGCACCCCCCCACCACACACAATTAAGTGACTCTTGTTCTTACTGCCTGTCTCTGACTGACTTTTTTAACAGGACACTCCTTATCTCCACAAATTGTCAGACAGGCTGGCTCCCATCTGTCATTGCCACATCCTGCCATCAGTGTCCTTCCTTTCCCGAAACCCTGTGCGTCCCTGCGTGCCTCAGCCCTGCTCTGCAGTGTCCTTGTCAGACCTTCTCTGACAGCATCCTGTTTCTGCGCTTCTCCACCCACCTCTTCCTGGAATCTATGTACGCTTCACGTCATCTTCTCAGCTCCCACCTGCTGAAGCCCACTGTCTTTACCTTTTTACATATTAGAAGAGCATGGGTGTGGCACAGCTTGAAGCTGGACTGTCTTTGCCAAAAATACGGACAGATCGATAAACGATCTCTTCCACGGAAGCTACAGTTATTAATAGTATGGTTATTTAGAGTATACAAAGGTCCTCGATGCATAATTACCCAACCATAAAATTGAGTGCAGTACAATTAAAAGATAAAGTGAAAGGTTGCAGCTGTCTTTCAAGCCATTGTGGTATCACAAAAATGAAATTGTCATTTTCAGTCTTGTATTTTTAAAGAACTACTCGGTGCTTACATCTAGGTCAGTTTACATAATAAAAAAATAAACACAACGGAAATATAGTCAAGTTTATTTTTGGGTTTCAGAAACACGCCATGGATTATTCAAATTCCCCTGAAGTAATTCTCTCAAATTCTCTTAATTGATATTACCTCTGCAGCTCATCTGTGGCCTAGATGTGGCCCTCATTCTCAGGGGTCCCTATTACTTTATTTTTTCCTTTATGCTCTCTCTAAGAGCTGCATTCGCCTAACACCCACCACGGCTGCATTCAAGCATAGGGGCTTTAAAACGAAGCCATCTGTGCATCATCGACATGTGCCACGAAGCAGAAATGGGTTGAACACCCCACAACGCCCCCTTATACCCCCCTCAAACCCTTCCAGTTCAGCATGCTTGGTCTCCACTGTAGTACATATAAGTGTCTGCACACATTCTCGTTCTCGTGCCCACAGCTCCACATCCCAGAGAAACGTGTCCGGACCTTCCCATTGAGCTCTATGTTCTTGCTATCACCTGCTCACCGGGACACCGTCTCCCAGCTCGAGCTCACAGCAAGACATGTCTGTATTTCCTGCTGGGTTCTGAATTTGTGCTGTGTCCTCCTCCTCCTTCTCCTCCTCCTCCTCCTCCTCACCTCTATGGGGCCTCCAAGGTCCTGCTCCCAGTGAGATGTTTTTGTGCCTCCCCACTGAGCTCCATGTTCGCACTTTGTCTTCACCACAATCCCATCTCCTGGTCCCAGGTGTACATATCTATGCTTTTCAGACTTGGGCCTGTGGATGAGGCTCTCTT
Organism: Arapaima gigas; assembly: GCA_900497675.1. Taxonomy (NCBI): domain Eukaryota; kingdom Metazoa; phylum Chordata; class Actinopteri; order Osteoglossiformes; family Osteoglossidae; genus Arapaima; species Arapaima gigas. Next base: position 458,610 of record UFQX01000356.1, on the reverse strand, counting down.
TAAGAGCACAACCGACAGCCCCTTCGTTCCTGGGTTTGCTGGAGTAGCTCTCAGTGCAAGCAGTGCTTGGTGAGAGCTGCAGCCATGCACTGTAGGGGGGAGAAGCTGCAATGGCAGGAATCAGAAAGAACTTCTATTTAATAAGTAAACTGATACAGCCTGGCAGCCATTTTTCTTCAGTCTCTAGGGTGGGCTCAGCAAGCCATTTTTCAAGTTAAATGAAGGATTTGGGTTAGACGTAGAAAACCCATGAGAACCAATCTGGAATTTTGCACACAATAGATATCCATTTATTAGACTTAGAGGAAAATACCTCTCTTGCTGTACCTCTTTTGTCATTTAGCACACGCAACAAATACAAAGCAGGAAAATGACGGTTGCAAAATACATTTAAATTATAGAACTACATGGAGGAGCCCTGATCTGATATCACAAAGCCTTCCTGTGCAAAACAATAATACAGTGCAAACTCTGCAAAGTGCCATATGAGGGTTGAAATGCTACTCTCTGGGTAACAGATATCCTGCTAATCACCTCAACCCACATCTTAAAAAGTTTGCCAGAATAGAAATTCCCCCATGACTGAGGTAGGGCAGTGTTTCATAAGCACCTCCGCTGGAGGGGAGGTCCACAGTAGAACTGGTTGGAAAAGTAGGACAGACTGACATGAGCTGTTTCCTAGCATGTTCACAGAAAAACTTGTCCTCACACCTGGAGGATTAACATGGAAATAAGTAAGTAGATTAAACTAGGCCTAAGAGTTGATGAAGTCAAACTACTTTGTCCAAGTACTGGACAAAGGTTTACCATAAAATTTTTTTAAAAAGTGATTGTGACACTATTCACCAAAGCAACTTTGGACACCAAGCGACTTATTACTATTTACCCATTTTTACAGCTTGGTTGTTTTTACTGCAGCAATGCAAGATACGTATCTTGATCAAGGCTACTGGAGCAGAAGTAAGGGTTCAAACTTATAGTAGGTTGTTTGGATAAAAGGCAACAGCTTCTCATGACTCCTCACAAATGATGCAGTAGTTTTGTCTTCTGGTACATGCCAACTGACACAGGTATGTTTATGAACACTACACTTACTGCTCACATCTATCCATCCATCCATCCATCCATTCATTTTACTAACCTATTGTCTAAGTAGTGTTGCAGTAGTCCAGAACTTACATAGCGCACAAAGCAGGATACACCCTGGATGGGATGCCAGTCTATCTCAGTATACTAGAAACAGTGACGTCAGCTTTTGTGTATTTTAATGAAGACAACTGACAAATGTCTTAAATTCTTTTTCATATCTGTACCTTCATCATAACCTGAAATGATATAATCTGATTAGTACTACTATTATGTTCATCTATAATCCTTTAACAATACCCAGATTGTGTTCATTGTGAACGGATCTCCACACTTTGGAACTGGTGTGCTCGATCTTCAGGCAATTTTTTTGGTATTAGATAACAGTGACATAACAGATACATAGATGCAGACAAAGATAGAAAACTATCACAGATGAATACAAAAAGGCATGTTTATTCAGGAGAAAATAGAGATGTAGCATAAAGCAAAATGTTCACAAAAATGATTTAATGAACAGTACACAATCCTTCCAGAATTGACAAAGACAGAAAAGTGACTGCATGAAGCCCATTTATTTACCCAGCTACTTTTTCAATACATCAAATGCCAAAGAAATGTCTCTATCAAGTTCTGGTGATTAATCCACTGTCAGATGATGCTGAACATTAGTCACTTTAATTTACTTTTTTAGCAGATGACTGCTTCATACGTTGTTAGGAAAGCTCTTTGTCCTATTTAATACAGAGTTGAAAGTCACTGGGGAACTTGTAACATTTATTTAACTACTTGCCCTGAGTCTGATAATATCCTTTCATGTCTTGCCTACAAAAGAGCAAGATCAACAATGGCTTCACCAAACATGCAGTTGCACTGATTATGATATTCTGTACATGAAGATTATACCTCATTGTGTGGTTCAACTACAGAAAAAGCTGTTTGGCAAATAACCCGAACTTGTCAAGAAAGCGAGTTCTGTCATGGGTCAGAGCCCTGGTTCGGGGGAGGCTGAGCCCCGGCTGAGGAGGAAGCTGGCGAAAACTGCAGTCCATCACGGACAATGGCTCAAATCCCCTAAATGAAGTGATTACCACGAGCTCTGTTAGCCACCAGATTACTGAACTTAGTTGTGCTAAGAAGTGCTTCTGGGTGTCCTTCTTACCAACAGCCATCCACCACCATAAAACCACACAGGGACTCACGAGCAATTGGCTGTACCTATTACTGCTATTTATTGTTTACTTATTTTGTTCTTCTTTGTTTGTTATTTTTTTTTTTTGTCTCATGTTATGTGCCCTGTATCGAGGCTGCTGAACTGCAAATTTTCCTGCGGTGATCAATAAAGTCCTGTACAATTTTATGCTATTCTATGCTATTATATGGTGTGCTATACTGTAATGGTTAACTAAGCAGCAAGAATATGGACAATTTGAAGCAATTTGGCCAACACTTGTTGCATGTATAACTTTTGGACAATGAACAGCAAATGACTTTGGGACATAGCTGGACGTCGGCCTGTTTCCTTGGAGAGGCAACAGTTCTGCTTCATCTGTCACTTAGAGAAAGCAACACTCAACAGGAAAGGAATGCAAATGGTGGAGTTGGCCACGGCTGTCCCTACAGTGGCCGAAACACAGTGGAACATTATGGGGCCAAGTGCATTTCTGGCTGCCTTTCTTTCAGCAGGAGGAGGGAAGGCTGACAGGAGGAAGAGAGACACATGCGGATAAATACTGCATGCAGGCCCTGACTCCTCATCCTAACAGGAAACTGAATGGTTGAAAAAAATCTGTTATGCTCTCATGCCATTATTTTCAAATGAAAAAACAGTAATACTTTAAAAGTCAGGCTCAAGTGATAGCTACGTAGTAACTAACATGCGATGGAGCTGACATTAAAAGCAAGAGACAGCAACCAACTGTAAGAGAACGAAATGGGCAGTCAGGCACTCAGTGAAAAAAAGATTTTAAAAAAGGCTTACATAATAGTTCCCTTAGATAAAACACCCTTTAGGGTGGCATGGTCGTGTAGCAAGGAGAGCTGCGGCCTCACAGTACCTGGTCTGGTTGAGCATATGTTTGAATCCACCTCAGTCTGTTTGGAGTTTGCTTTTTCTCCCTGTGTCTGGGTGGGATTGTGATGGTTTTCTTCCACAGACTTGTGTTTTAGGATCACTGCTCACTCTAAATTGCCCGCAGTAAGTGACTCTTTTTGTGCTTCTGCTGGCATCCCATTCAGGATTGAACCCTCCGAACGTAGCTACCAGTGATTCGAGGGTAGACTGTGTACTGCTGTCACCCTTAACAGGACAAATATTCAGAGAAATTGAGTTTTGTTTTGAAAACTCTTTCTTTAAAGCTAAATTATGTCCTCAGTTATTCGATGATGATTGCAATATAAAAACATTTTACAAACTGTACATGTTTATTTAAAGGTAGTGTTACGTACAAGTGATTCTGTAATATTTGCCTTGATGATTATTAACTTCTTTAACAGACAGTTTTATCCAAGGAGACTTTCAGCATAAAGTTCAGAATACTTCATTTGGGGTAGATACCTTGCTCTCGGACAGCGGATAGGGTACGGATTACTGCCTAGCTCTTAATAGACCTGGGTTTGAATCATCTGTGTTGTTGCGGTACCTGTGAGAAAGGTGTGTTTTGCTCAGAAACATCTCCAACTACATGCATAGGCAGTTTTGAGTGCCATTATAAATAAGGTAAGTAAAAACAACTACATGTAAAGTCCATGGTTCCTGCAAAGAGACGAAGAGTTATATTATATTTGATTTGTTTATTTTTTTTCAGTCACACTGTGTACTCTCTCCTAAAACATAAAGCTTTTGCATAAAGACCTGGAAATTTCTTCCAGCAACAAACCAAAGACTGATGATGAAGTCATTTTTCCCACCATAGGCAAACAGCTTATGATGTCAGTTTTTCAAAGTCAATAAAAAAAACAGTGTTAATTTACCTGCATGACTACATCTGACAGTTTAGGACCCATTCATAACCTCTGCCTCAACTCTTTGCCGATGACATTCATGCAAACCGGTTACGACAAGTGCAATTAATGAAAATATACCGGTGCATTAGGAAACAGGTTTTCTGTCAAGCTGTCACTTCCAGTTTTACTGGGAGGTGCATGGATGATTTCTTGTCTTTTCCAGACATACACTGGCAAATTGGATTCTTCTGAAAAACAAAGAGGACGCACCGGTATTTCCCGATACCAGAAAAAGAGAATGCAGCTAATTCTTGTCCTGCACTGATCCGAACAAACTTGTCTGACTATAGTAAACCGTGATGGAGCAGCATTTTGTTAAAGCTGCTGCATAAGTTAGAATTAAGCAGTGCAACTCGTAGGTCACTGAGACATCAGCAAAGGGCTTGTAGGAGCCAGGGTGGAACACTTCTGTGGTGCCCTTAGAAGTACCACACTAAAATCACCTCAGGTTAGTGATTCACAGTTCCTTCTTGAACCTTCTGCTTGACCTCCACACCTTAATGGTAACCTGACATTTCAGATGGTAACGGTGACTGAGAATGTTGAAATAGCTGTTATTACTCCAGCTCATGTGTTATGAACAGCAAGCACCATAGCTCTGAGTTATGCCACCTTACATTCGGAAGGAAGTGGATTCAAATCCCAGACTGTACTGTCGCTAAGCATGTTAACTTCACTTCAGTAAAAGAAGTGAACGTTAACTTGGTATAAATGGGCATATTGTTATAAGTGGCAAGACAACAAATTTAATATTGCAAGGTGCCCTGAGCGACGCTATGAAAAAAATGTAAGTTCCACTTGAGATTTCTACTTTTCCTACAGATAACACAAAGCAAAATCAAATTCTTAAAATCCGCAGCGACAAAAAAAAACAAAAAAAACCCACTTGTTGGATACTGCGGGGCACTGCTGATGCTCAAACTCTGTTCAGTGCATGTTCAGCAAGGCGAACGATTTTGATGCATAAAGCACGTCTCTCCCCTGATGTGACTGAGCACATTAGGGCAGCACCTCACTAACACGGTGAAGAGGAATAGACTGCGGCAAGCAGGCAATTACTTTCTAGCTCAAAGTAGAAGTTTTCGTGTAGGATCTCTCTCAGACGCCGCTGGCATCCCAATGAATCTGCTGTGTCGATCAGTTTGGCTTTGCCGCGTGTGCAGAATTAGAAGAAAATTAGTACCTTTCAAAACAAAGAGGTAAAGAGCCTGGATTACAAAAGCATAACTAATGAAATAAACACAGTCACTTGATGGGATTCAGGGAGAGTTCTGTTTTGTTTTTTTTTTTTTTTTAGTTTACTGAAACTTCTTTTTTTTATCTTTCCCTTTCATACAGGCTCAGGTTGGCAAATTAATATGGAATTTGCTCATTAAAGTGGCCATGTAGTGGAGCTGCCTCTCTCCACTGGGCTGACCACAGTGTTATAAAACACACGAATACAAACGAGAACCACGTTTAAGTTACTGAAACGGGCGACGGGGTACGTGGTTAGATGTCTAATATTCAGCAGCTGAATGATGGAAGGGTGAATTTAACCGCAAATACATTTTCGCGTATCGACAGTTGCTGTAAACGCTGCATTAACGTGCGTCGTACAGCTGTCTGTAGAATGACTAGTGATCAGTATTATCTGTTCTCTCTATGAATATTACGCCGACTTAAAAAGTAAATAAATATTCAAACCTCATGTGCAGTTAATTGCTGCTTTCAGATACAGTAACTCTCTAAGCAGACATCTCAGTTCTTTGTTTCGCTGTTGGAGCTTCTCTAGCCTTAACACTCAAGTCTCTCTAAATGAGAGCGTCAGATAAAAAGCAACACTATTAATATGTGTATTTTCTGTTTTTTCTTCCATCACTCCCACTAGCAACTCCAGGAGGCGCAGTTCTGGCCCCCTGCAGTGTTAACACAATCCCCCCTGGCAGAGCTCCAGGAAAGCACATCTGGCACTTGAAAAACATAGACCACAGAAGGTGGTCACCTAAGCCCAGGAATGCTGCCAAGCAACGCCGCGGAGACTCTCTTTCTCCCCCCCCGCCTGAAAAGAGAAGGCTGACACCTCAAACCCGGTGGAAGGCTGTTCGCCCTTTTGCACAGAGGTACTAAATAATTATGAACAGTTTTTTTTGTGACATAAAAAAGGTTTGGGGATTTTTGATACGTGTGTTTGTGTCGAACCGTTTGAAACGACTTTCTTTAGTTAAAGGAAATGGCTGCACTATAGTCCGACATAAGCAAATGTTTTCACACTCAGTGTCATACACGGCATTGCTAAAGGCCACAGTGTCAAAACATGTCGGAACATCATTTCAGGAAACATTTCGGTATTTATCTAAGGAGGGACCAGCAGCTTGATAATGGAAACAGTGCGGAACTCACCCACATAGTAAGAAAGGGGTGGGTGTCATTTCTGTTTCAACCTCAGCCCACCCAGGTAAGCAAATTTCAAAGGGACATTGCCATCAGTGAGGGGCAGCAGGTGGCGTAGCGATTAGAGCTGTTCCCTTGAAATCAAAGGAGCTGAGTTTAAATCCCCACTCCTGCTGCAGATCCTCTGGGCCAGAAATGTACGCTGAAATTGTCAGTTAAAATGACCCACCTGTATTAATGGATAAATAATTTGTAGTAGTTTAGTATGCAGACCAAATATTCTAAGCTGCCCTATACAAAAGGTGTTCACCAAATAAACAAAAAAACATAATGTGTGCTTAGTCTAATGCACACCCTTACCAGACATTTTCTATTTATTCTCAGAGCACAGTAAATGAATTCCACATTACTTCTGTTGGTGTGTTTTGTGCCATCTTGTGTAATTATCATATTTGGCCTTGGAAAGCCCAAAATGTTCTCTTCCTGTTGCCAGTAACACACGGATTATTGTTGTGAAACTAGAGTCAATAGCTTCAAACGTGTAGGTTAGCTTTTGATAGTAAGTAACAAGCTGTTATAAAGAAATATTTGCATTTTGCCACTTTTTTTCACTATGTTTTGAAACAAAAGCAGAAGAAAAACTCAACTTTATCCACTCATTTTTTGTACTGTTCCTTGTTATTCCTTGCCGTACACATTTTACATATATTAAATATGTATATAAATATATATGACATGTGATTGGCCTCTCATAATGTTTAGCTTTTTGGAAACAACAAATAGAAAAGACACTATAATATGATGCATGTATGCATATGTTTGAAACACACATTTGAAACAGCAATAAGTGGGTCAATAACATTTAAATAGGAGCCTGAATTCTCTTTTCTCAGCTTCAGTGTGACCAAGTCTAGACCAAGCTTGTATTATAATATAAATGGTATTTCGAAATCAACCCAAATCAAAGCCAAAGCTAACAGGCAATATGTATCCATGGTAGAATCAATTTGGTCCATGTGACCCCGGAACAGATATCCACTGGAACTGGATTTCCAGTGGTAGAAAAATATCAACAAACTTCATCTTTCACTTTCAAGGATAAAACAAACAGCAGTGGAAAGTACTAAACCCAGATGTGTTTTAAAAACGACACAGGACTCACTCTCTATAACGTTACACATAAAGTATAGTGAGGTTTTTGCTTTAATAAATGTGCCAAAGATTACTGAACTGTAGAAGAGCTGAGGTGGTTCTTTGTAGCCCCACCACAGAATAAACATGGAGGGATCAGGGCATTTGGCAGCAGACAGCAAAAGAAAAAGAAAGAAATAAAGAAAGTGGTAAAGCTATGCAGAACTCTAAAGTCTGCTCTAGAAAATATGAAACATACACATGGCCTTAATGATGATGACTTCAAACTCCACATGTGGGTTAGGGATAATCCTTCTCCAGAGAGAAGAGGAAAAGGAGAGGCACTCTGTGCATTGAAGCTTTGTATGAAAAGATTGTTGCTCAGCCTGCCTGGGCTGTTGGACCTTAGTGCCTGGAGATTTCTACAAAGATACCACAGTGGAGTTGCAGGAGAGGATGTGCTACTGTCCGTGGTGCTGAACCTCACAGGCAGGGATTGAGTTGTGGCAGGTGATTGTCTGACGTTGTCCCCCCCTTATCGCTATTAAGTCTTATTTATGAACTCATTTTTCCAAGAACTCTTACAATGTTGGGTTTGTATACAATCCTGCTATTGATTATTTTACTATTTATACAGCTGGTTACTATTTACTGGAGCAATGTAAGGGACACACTTAACTTTGCTCAAGGGATTTGAAGTGAAAATTTGGATTAAAACCTGGGTCTCTCAAGTGCAAGGCACAGCCGTACCCACTGCACTGCCTTAACCACCCCAGCTACGCCACCTCAAACACTACAGTTTTCTCAAAGCCATAATCAATATGCTTACAATGAAAAACACCAATCTGGCAAAAATGTTGACATTCAAAACTGGCATCACAGTTTTATACGATGATGGCTTTCATAAAATTCCAAGACTTAAGCCACGTATTGATGAAATAATTAACACGACCAGACTGTGGAAAGCGAAAACATCTTGTCAGGATTCCCCAAAAGGATACTGTAATTTTCCATACTGTGAACTACCCGGCAGGTTCTTCCCATTGCCATTACGATCTCTGATTGCAAGGGCTCTCAACTACTGTAGATATCATTAGTTATCCAGCAGACAGGAGACCCCCCCCTCCCGTTCCTCCAACACAGTGCTGCATGTGTTTGGTAAAGAGGCTCCAAGTGGCCTTCTTATTTGCCTATTTCCAATGAGTTGATGTGATGTGTTCACTCTGTTTGAAGTGCATCCCTACATTCTCAGATGTTGCTTGTTGTCTCCACTGTGCAATCTGGAGCTCTGGCTGGGCTTCTGGACCCTGAACCGTGGAGACAAGAGTCCAAATAGGACACTGGTATGTAGGACACTGCTGTTGTGCTCTGTGGAGATATTATCACCAGCACCACTTGGTTATGTCGTATTGCATTTATAGGCTCTAAAACTGATATGTTAGAATGATAAGTTAATTAATGTCCAATGACGTTCAGCTGTAATTTAAATTCTAATTATTATCTTCTACTTGCTTAGTTGACATCTTTATCCTTCCCATCATTTATGCGGCACTTAACCTACTTATAAATTACTTCCAAGAAGTAATTTAGGTTACCTTCTCAAGGTAAATGCTCAAGGGTATGGCATCAGCTTTCCCAACTGAAACCTTTGACCTTGCAATCACAGTTGGTTTGAAAATATTTCTGTAACACTTAGTACTGAGGCACAACTCTTTAACCAATTAATTGATGTTAAATGGGCAATGACACACTTTGCATCAATTAATTCCGTTTCAACCATTAGTTTAATAACTGTGCAAATGGAACACTTGTGAAAGTTGCAATTAATCCATTAACAGTAATCATTCAGTAGATTCCTTCAACAATAAAATACGTTGCCAAGCACATACTTTGTGCTATTAACACATGCTCATTTCTATCTTGATACTTTGACATATATTTCAAGAATGTCAGAGACCAAACTTTACTGCATTTTTCAGCTACCTATAAAGTAAATGTATCGTGCTGAGCACGAAGAACTAAGGGATCAACTAAAATGTAGATGCTAGCTGAAACTGCCACCTGAAGGTTATCAGTTCACAACCGCATTCCTTCCAAAACTGTGTGACTGAACGAGCTACTTTCTTTCAGCTGCGCTAATACATTTTTTTCAGCTGTGTTTTATGGTGTACTTTCTGCTAGGCAGCGAATTAATAGCATTGTTGCCCTACTCAGACACTTCTGAGAAAGTTTTTTCAGAAAGAAAAGAGACACTGATAGAGTAAATATGCCAATTAGTGTGGACAACCCCTTCACCCACGGTAACACGGCAGAAGTAATTTAATTCTAAGGAAACATATTACAAAATTAACATGCAGCGTCTGGAGATATAAAGTCTGCTGTTGTTTATGGATTCTTAATATTTATTAGCAAAGAAGACTAAGGAGATAATTACTGCAATAACATGTACCATGCCAAATATTTCCCCCTTAGATCTTACTTATTTCATGATGTTCACGTATTATTTTTCATATAATTGGTTTTCATAGAAGGGAGCCAGTTTATTGAAGACGATGTGTCTGTCTTGGGATTCTCAAGAGACAAATTTATGTAATGCGTTTCTGACAACAGTTAAAAAGTAGCAAAATAGCTGAAACATGCTGTTTGTGACTTGAGTAACATCAGCTATTTGTGGTTGTTATGCTTGGATCTTTTGTTCCACGAGAAGATATGGAAACGTGGATAGTGCGATTATGGTGATTTAATATTTTTGTCAAATAAGGTCAAGCACAGTCTGAGGAAAGCTCAGGGGAAAGCCCCTGGCTTCAGGTTAATTATTAATCTTAATAATAATTATTGCCCTGTTGTCAGAAGATCTATAGTGTGTCATTAGAAAGACTTATTCCTGTACCAGCCGGTGTCATTGACTGCCTAATGCTTTAAATACCACTCAGCCAGAGTACTGAGGTAGACATTACTTTTCAGTGAGTAGCCTAACCCTCCCTGCCAAACCACCAAAAGGTGCTCTTTGATCTACAGCCTCCATCTTGGAGATGATCGTGAAGAGCAGTTGACTGTGTATTGTGACAACGCCCACCAGAGTGGAGGTATAGGTGATTTATTCCTTTTTCTGCAGATCCCAGGTTTTCAACCATGCATATTACATACTGTGCAGATTTTTTTTTTTGTGCAGAAAAGCAAAATAAGTTACCAGAGGTTACCAGTTTGTGCCAGAAAACGCTTTGGAAAGGGACACTTTGTCACAGTAAGTGGAAAAGAGACACACTGTCTTCCACCCCTTTCATCCCTTCTCCCCTGTTCTGTATGAGGAATTAATAAAAAAAATCCTGGAAAATCAGGAAGAACATTGAAAGGGCAACAGCTATTATTAAGTTCTTCTTTATGGATACTGGTGAAAAAAAGTTGCACTGAAAGCATATCATGAGGTGATTCAGCCAGGATGTAAAGCAGAAATTGGCTGTGTAGGTTTGAGAGAGGATGTGAGCCAACTGCTTGTTTGACACCTCATTGGAATAGAACACCAGTTAATATTTTTGCTATAGACCTTGCCTTTTCCATGGACTGGTTTGGGAGCAGTGATGAGGCAATTTTGTTGGAGCCACTATTCTGCCATTATTTATTCACCCCAGGGAAGGGAGGGAGGTAATTTATACAAGAAGAATGCAAAGATGAGATCATGCAGTCTTTGAACGGCGCACTTCACGCTGAGGGAAGGTTTGCACGGATTTTGCTCATGAACGGTCAATGTGACTCTATAAAGGAGGTATTGATATTCCAAATCTGCTGCGGTGCCTGCGAACACAGATTGGAGTGAACGGTGGTGGCAGGTGCTCGCTGAAATAACACAGACACCCGGGGAGCGATGCACACTGTGTCATTTCAATAAAGGCAGTAATTATATTTGTATTAGCAAAGTGGACTAAATCCATGCTGTTATGCTCCATTCTAGAATCTGTAAATATATATTAATGTGTTCTAGGTGTGACACCAGTAGAGAGATTTAAAAAGGCTTTATTATGGGTCTGATGCCTTTATTTACGTGTTGTTTGTCTGCAGAACAGGTGTCCTGGGGTTCCCAAGTGACTCGGTGAGCAACGCACTCTATCCGGCTGTGGTTTTCCACCGACTGCAATCGAAGCTTCCGCTGCTGACGAATGTCGCGGGTGTTGTTCTGCTCGGGAAGGCCTGGAAGTCAGTCAGGGCATGTTGGATCATCTCCTGGAGAGAGCGATAGAGAGAGTCGGGTCAGCGAGGGGGTGATGGGATGGGGGAGGGCAGTTCTGCCTCCAATCAGCACTAGCTCTCGTAGTCCAGGCAATGACAGGTAACTCAGGATGAAAAAGGAGACGAGCTGGCAGGGGGTCAGAATGTGATGAACGCACGCCAAATGCCCTCTGCTTCCTGTAATGCACAAAGGACTGCTGGGGACAGAGGAGTCAGATTCAGAAGTAGAGAGGTATAAAGCAAGGCTAAAACTTGGGGGGTGGGACAGAAGGTGAACCAGAGATGTTGGAAGGGTGGTCTAAGGTCGAACTGAAATGGCTAGCCACAGATGCTTTCAGAAATGGTGCTGGCAAATATGCCCCTGCATACATTTATGTGGTCGGAGTAGCCAAATGTACGATAATTTGCAGTAAAAAGCAATCAGATGCCATTTGTGACATTGGAAATACTGAGAGTAGACATCCAGCAGGAACGGGGGTTAGGGTTTCATTTGTGGTTGGACTTGTTTCTCTCTTCCAACTGTGGGACATGTTGTTTGCATATTCAGTGTTGCATGTGGAAAACAAAGAAAAGATCCATCATCAAAGCCAGGATTACAGATCACAGTTCGTCTTACGCTGTGTTTACTGGAATACAAGTCATAACCCTGAAGATGAAATTAGCAAAATGATGAAACATTTGGACACCAAGACAGGCAAACACGGTATATGTCTTGCACATGTTTTATGCATATGCGCACTTTTTATTCTTTCCTTGAATTTTTTGCACTGACACTTCAGCATCCTTCAGTTAGCTGTGATTTTTCTGTTTGGTGGCTAAAAAAGTGAGACAATCTTATTATCTTGCTGCTACAAATCAGGATTGAGGACCTGCAGCAGCTCAGACATTAATAAAGTGACATTGGCAAAGCAATTTGCTGCCTGAAGCTTGCGTGGCTGTGCCATAAATCTGATCCATTTGGCATCACAAATAAAACCGCTTAAAAATTTATATACAGTATATGCGTGTTTGCGTAATTCTTTTTTGTTTTTTTATGTTATCATTTCTTTGGACAGAGTTGATCCAGGCAATGAGGCAAAAACACTTATGCAAAATAAAACACAAACGGCCGAAAATCTTTCATATGCCTTTTTATAAAAGATCTCTAGAATATTCTTTGTGTTTCTGGTAATCACAAAAAAATTCAAGCTGCAGTTTCTCAGCGCAAACATTTAGAATATCCTCAGTCCTCAACAAGTGATCTGTGTTAGCGTTCATAATATTTAATACTATGCTAACTAAATTATGCACGACTTGTATACTGCACCGTGTTTGTTTAATAATGACAGAGCAAAAACACTTTCTTTTCATTAAAGTTAAAAATCAGAGAAGCACATGAAACCATCCACATTAAAAATATGGCACATTACAAACTAACTTCATATTGGACTGCTAGGACACAATGCATAGGCATACTGCGTTAAAAAGAAATGAGTTCCTGTGTGGGGAGCAGCACTGAGCACATGTAAGAGCAGACATTTGACTAAGGTGCCACTCTGGATCTCCTTAACTTTGAAGATAATCAGACAAGCTTCCATTCGGGCAAAAGTCCCGCAGGCACGTACGTCCAGCATCGGCGCTTAAGCTGGCCACCTTTGGAGGAGATAGACTAATGGAAACCTCGACATTTAGCAAAAAATCAATGCCCAGGTCTGGATTGTACCTATGTCATTTACAATTCTAATTTATCAACTGGTAAAAATCTCAAGACGGGCCCTCCGCGTTTTGAAAATTTGAATTTTGCAATACCTTTCAGTAACAAATTCATCAGTGCACTTTCAGCTGAATATATAATGTAAGAATTTTATTCCAACATAAAAGCAGCACTGTGCTCCCGGACCTCCTGAAGACAGCCGCATGAAGAAATAAGAGGAAAGACTGTGGGTAGCTCAGGTGGTGAATGTGCAGGAACACACATCAACAGGTTTGCATCTCAGAGGAGACCCTGCAGTTGTATCCTTAAGCAAAGCACTTACCTTCAATTGCTCCAGTAAAATGCCCAGCTGTGTAAATGTATAAAATGCACCGCTGTAAGCTGTATAATTTATATTTGATAAAAAGCGTCTGCTTGAAAGTTCAATAATAATGATCATAACAGTAACAATGCGGGAAGGAAAATAGACTTTTTGGGCGACGGTATAACGAAAAAAGCGCAAAAACTAAACGTATACTGTAAATTCAAGAAACGCCTTACTTTCCACTGCCGCACCGGTGACACAAACACAAGTAATTCCCCTTAATGTGACAAATGAACTCTTATAATCTCAACAAAGCAGGTGTTTTCTTCTGCATTCATCTGTGCAAATCAAAGGTTTTATGCAAATGGGTTTTAGAGGAGCTCATGCGAAGAAGCGCTGATATTACCGCATAAGCCAGTCTGCTTTGAATTCGCAGCGTAAACACGTCAGAGTGTGTGTTTAGTTGTAAACACACATACGGGAAACTGACATTCTTACTTGAGGAGCATATCCCTTTAAACTCAACAAAACGTTGTGTCAGGTATGTATGTTTGGGGCGACTGTCAACTTTCAAATAGCAGCGGCTTTAAAATTTTTTGGACTGGATTATGAGCAGAAATTTAAATCTTGCGCCCTAGAGGCCCTGTGGACAGTCTGGCCTTTCAAAGCTGAACACACACAGCTGAGTGACAAACTGCCGGAAACAACTGCGGTTACGCACAGAAACAAGCACAAAACAGCCCGTCCTTTTGTGCTTCAATTGCTTGCAATCCTTTTTACATATTTTTGCAAAGTAAATCAACCCACGTGTGATTCTTTACAAATACTGTTCTATGATGTATAATGCTGCGAGTTTATGTACGGCTATGAGGCCTGCTATCACCAGCCGGCTTCTGGGAATGCAAACTCTGTGAAAAGTGCTTGCTGAGCCGCATCTGTGAAAAGGCCGAGTAGCATTTATGTCTTTTAAAGGTGGCCTGTGTACTCTCTTTTGTACATTGCATTCCACATGACCTGGCCCAGATATTGCAAACAGCCTATCCAGAGCACCATGGAGAGAACATATTTCCCTTGTCAGGCAGTCTGCAGGCTTTCCAATTTAACAGTTTGTTCAGTGTTCAAGAGCATGGTATTACTGCTGCTCCCTCAAGAAAATGAAATCTATACATTGTGGAAATCAAATTGAAGAATGTCTTTGCTCATTTCCTTCATGAGCCTTTGAGGGGAAGTATTTGTGTGACAAGAATCTGCAAATAATTTCCCCCCCCCTTTAAAAAACTACTTCCTGTAAACAAGGCATAGGTTTTTCAAAACAGATGGCTTCCAGATGACAGCAGATTTTCATTCAAAGTTTTCTTGCCGACTCGCCTAAACCAGCCAGTCTGAAAACAACTTGTACATTACATGTCTTACTTGGCAATATGTTTTTAAGCTTTTTCTTTATGTAGTATATAATTTTTCTCATACTCTTGAAGACTAAATATTCCAGCTTCTCCTGCAACTTGATTAGCAATAGCACTTTTATTCTACAATCGGTCTTGGAACTTATCCTGTACTGTTTTCTCACCCCCAGGTGAGAAAGTTCAGTTCACAATGTCTTTCTGTTTCAAAATCCAAATCCAATTTAATTATTATTGATATCTGTAAAGCTTTAATAATACATATGTGACTTGATTTATTTGTGGATTTGGTTTCTGGAAAAAGTTTTTTTTCTGATTTATGAAAATAAAAATACGATGTGTCCACAGAATTCTACTCCGTCTCAGTGGTTGAACAATTCATCAGTTAAATACAGCGTTTGAGTGTTTGCCATCTTGTTATTGATCACCCGCACTTCCAAACACCAGACATGAGCCGTAGACATTGTGGAAGTGAACTGAATTAATGCGGTCCCACACTCCTGTACTGTCCGTGTGTATTTCACAGATATCTTTCAGACTGCTGAGTAAACACAGATTGTAAAAAGAAGAAAAAAAAAACAATTGAAGGACATGCGATTCAAAGTAAACAAATAATCTGGAAAAAATATCTTAGAAAATCTGTAACTCAACCACTTGTAATGTGAAAAGCAAGAGTAGTAGATGTCAATTTGTCACCAAGACACAATTTAAAAACTTTACAGGCTCAAAAGCAGTTTTCCATCAGGGCTTGGAAGTGTGGCACAGTGTTTGTTCCATGCTGTAAAAGGATCTAACATTTTGAACAAAAAGGCCAAATGTGCTCTTATTTGGAGCTTTCAGTCATGGAGAAGCGAGTTCTCTGTGTGCCTGACCGTTTCATGTTTTCCTCTTTGAAATGCACATTTTTCTTCTTGTTACATTGATCTTGTGCTCATAAGGTTCTGAGGGTGCTGTCTGCCAGCCGTCATCAACAGTTCAGTCCTGAGCGACATCCCACTCTTGCCTCAACACTCGAGTGTCATGAGACGACACCCAACCCAAACTAGGAGCAGACAGGGAGTTTAGACTTATGGCAGCACCACAAGCATCACCTTCAGAAACTAATGGGGACAAAAACTGTCTATCAGGAGCGCTTAGCGAATGCTAATTTGCCGGGCTCTCCGTTTACATAAACCCGTTGACAATTAGGACAGGGAAGGACGACCGAGCGGGTGTAATCTGAGCGGAGCAGAGATGTGCATGATGCAAGAACCGCAACCTTGTTTCACTGTCAATCTGTCAACTGCTGCCAGAATACCTTCTGAATTTAAAGGGTTAGGGAGCAGCACTGCGTGTAAACATGGACGACGCGGACGGTGCTAATGCGGTGCGCCTGTCTACTGTCTGACAGAAGACCGGCCGCTCATTTTGGGCGGAGCTTTCTTTAGGTGTTTTCCATCACTGACTAAATTAGGTTTGAGATGTAAAAGCAAGTCGTCCTCCTATGTATGAGAAACCGGTCTTTTTCGCCGTTTTGCGAACCAAATTTCTGGTCAGTGACAAACGTATCTGTTGAAATGACAGCACTTGCAGTTTCAAGAACACTTTTACGAGAACTATATAAGTTTCTTTCAAGGTTAAATCTACACTGCTTATTTTTCATTCAGGTTTATATTGGCACCTCTCAATAGTTTCTTTGGATACACACCCTTCTAATCTTCTTGGCAACATCCACAAAAATTTCCCAACCCTTGCAGCACTTTTGTGCATTTAAGTGACACTTTTCTCCAAAGCAACTTACAGTTATTCGCCCAGTTATTTGCTGGCCCTATTCCAGGTGAGTACCCTTGATCAAGGATGCTACAGCAGGAGGTAGAATTCAAACCTTAGTTCTTCTGGGGCAAAATGGAAAGTCTGTGCTGGCAGTCATCCTATTCCATCTTTCTGTATGATTCTCTTCGTGCTTTTCTGTTAAGATTTGTGCCCATCAGTTTCATTAACTTTTCTTTGCTCTTAAAGCATACAGCTTTTCACCATTGAAAACCTCTTGAGAACGTATCGGATCAACTCCGTGGCTGCCTTTTCATGTTCAGGTTGGCACTCCGTCTCCATTCATATTGCCACAGCTGATGAAATATACAAAGTGGATTGAATAACCTTGGCAGGTGTGGATTGCACTGTAAAGTTGTCTTGTACAAGTTTGTGGTTATTTACACTAATTCCAAACAGATTCCGTGGGCTTGTCCTAAGTCTGCATGTGTATGTATGTTTTTTACTACTTTCTTATGGGCCACATGGCCTCTTCTATCGGCTGAAAATGTCCTGTGCCAGTTTGGCAAGTGCGTTCACAAGCCTGGACTTTATGACTGTTGGATCAGGTCTCCGAAACTGCTCTGCTATTTTAGTGTCGAGCAAGTACTGCATCCATCTATCCATACATTATCATTAACCAATTTGTCCTGGTCAAGGTTGCAGCAGTACAGAGCTTATCCCAGAATCACTGGATGCTAAGCTATACAATTACTCCTGGATGGTGTTGGTGTTGGTTCATCACAGGGTGTCCAAACATGTGCAGTCATGAAAGCAATTTACAGTGACCAATGAACCCAAAACGCGTGTACTTGGAAAATGGGAGGAAACCAGAGAACTGACCAGAAACCCATGCAGACATGGGGAAAACATGCCAGCTGCACACAGACTGAGCTGAATTTGAACCCTTGCCCAGGCACTGTGAGAAAGCAGTGCTACTCACTGTGCCGCCATGCTGTACTCTACCGTAAGCCGAAAAGCTTCACACAGGTAGAAAGGCGTAAGTGTGTATAACCCTAAAACCGAAAAATTGATGGGAAAAAAGTTGTTGAGGGCTTCCAGTAAAGACAACATTGTAACGATAACTTTTTGTGGATAAGAAATATATGACTTAATTTGGATGTTTCTTGACAATTTGAATGTTTCCAGTATTAGTCTGTCTAACGTTAATACTTATTGGTGCTTTGGTTTGTTTTTTTTATTTGGAGTAAATTGTTCTTGTAACTATTCTTCCTACTTGTCTTTTAAGGTTTCTGTGTTTGATCCCCTTTGCTAAGCCCTCCGCCTTATTTCCACGCCCCGCAACTAAATAACGCGTATCATTCTGTTCAGAATAATACGTAAAGCCTGATACAGAATCAGTGACATTTTGTGAAATGATGCAATGAAAGTACATTCTCAGAAGACACTGTTATGAAGAAAGGGTTCACACTGGCAGATGTATGGATGCCGCAATCGTGCGTGCAATTAATGGTGACAATGGCTGTCAGCTGTTGCCTGTCGGTGTCATCGAACAGAACGAGACAATTTGAGATATGCAAATGTGACGCGTGAAAGTGCGGCTGGAGCAGGTTAAAAGCTGATGAGGCCTCGTGACAATCACTTATGTGAAAAAACGGGGCGATATGTAATTGGAGATCTTTGTTTCTACGTGCGTTCAAAAACCCAGCATGCTAATTGGACGGAATTGTTGACAGTCTGTTCCAAATGCGGGCCACGGACAAGTACGAGTATGTCAGCAACAAGAAAATTTAATTAGGGTTTTCCATTTGATTATAGGGCCCAGATTTGCATTTTGGTGGTTGCGAACGTG
The DNA here is from genome assembly GCA_900497675.1 of Arapaima gigas. Lineage (NCBI taxonomy): Eukaryota > Metazoa > Chordata > Actinopteri > Osteoglossiformes > Osteoglossidae > Arapaima > Arapaima gigas. The sequence goes on along the minus strand of UFQX01000356.1, from coordinate 439,792 downwards.
TGTCGGTGTGCTCATCGTAAGTGTAATGGACAAGGATTGAGGTCTTTGTGTATTTACCAGCCGTCGCCACAATTACTGGCTGATTTGTCATTGTTTAGCAGGTCAAAAAATACATGTATCTATATTATTCTATAAGTTTGACATTGTGATTGAAAATGTGTCAGTCCTGACGCAGAAGCTGTAACAGGAAGAATTTCTTCCGTGATATTCTTTATATTTGCTTTCAAGTCCTTATTTTCTGTGTTTACTGACCTTTAGTTCTAGTCTTGCTTGTGCTCTAATTTGCATTATGTTGCAGTTTTGTACCGCAGTAAGCAAACCGCACTATTTCTGCCTGGTATGAACTGTCAAATCGATGTGTGATGCTTGAAACTAAAAGCTCTCAGAAAAGCTGTCATTGCTGCCCATTATGCTTTGCTCGATGTTCATGTTTTGAGAAACTGTATTTTTTTTTAATACAGGGATCATAGAAAGTCTACTTTTTATTCTACAGTTTGTGATTTCTGAGATTGCAGAGATTTTGGGAAAAAGAGAGCAAGATTAAATATGAAAGATATTTGTACTGCCAAAGATATTTTTATAAATCATTATTCAGGAGCAGTTGTCTGCATGCTTGTTTTTCCCCTATACACCTACTAAATTCTAACATTTAGGAAGAGGAAACGGACTCTACGTTTTTGAAAATCTGATTTGAAACCCGGCAGAGTGGATTGCCCTCTCCAGGCGAGAGGGGAACAGCTGCTCCTAGAGGAGGAGTTCAAGTATTTCCGGGTCTTGTTCACAAGTGATGGAAGAAGGAAATAGGAGGTTGAAAGGCAGACTGGTGCAGTGTTACCAGTTCCGCAGTCATTGTACCAGTCTGTGGTAGTGAAGCGGGAGCTGCTTTTTTGGACAAAGCTCTGTTTACCAATCACGCCATGTCCCCACCTACACGTATGGTCATAAGCTGTATGTAATGATGGAAAGAAGAAGATCATAGATATAGGCGGCTGAAATGAGGTTTCTACGCTGGAAGGCTGGACTGCCCTTCTGTGAGAGGCCTTATACTGTAGTACAGCTTCTGCTCCTGCAGACTGAGAGGGGCCAGTTGAAATGGTCTGGGCATGTTGAGAAAACGGGCCCTGTCTGACTCCCTCAGGAGTTGTACAAGGCAAATCCCACAGGGAGGAGACCTCAGAGCAGACCCAGGACATGCCGGAGAGATTTTATCTCTTCGCTGGCCTGGGAACACTTTGTGATCCCCTAGGAAGAGCTGGTGACCATTGGTGGGGTCTTTTCTCACCTTCCCAGCCTGCTCCTACCACGAACCTTACCAGGACCAGTGCCAGTGAGACAGGGAAACTGAAGTGAACTGAACTGATTTTCAATCTCTCAACATTTGAAATCACGCCCAACCACGAAAGCAGTGTTTGGCTTCCTTCTAGAACAATGCAGGGCTGGAAAGCACAGAGGTGTATCACACTCTTAATTAAATGTCACGAGTTTTTGTTTGTTTTTTTATCTCTCTTGGGAGATAAAAATTCAACCTACAGTAGGTTTAAATAAAAAGGAAGCTGGAGATGCAGCTGACATTTAAGGAAGCCTTGTGAAAAACACATTTCTGATTACGGATTAAATCATTCATTAGTTACTAGTAAAACTCTATCAGCCTGAATCTTGTTCTTGACAGAATTCATGTGTTTACTTCTTTTTAAGATTTGGTAGTGCTTATTAACCTTTTCATTTAGCATTTCACTTCCGACTCGAATCGGAGCCATCTGCAGTTGGTTTGAAGTCCCTAATATAGTTTAGCCACTCATTAAAGTGAGTTTTTTGGGGAGGCGAGCAGATCCAAATGTCCTTTTGCCATTAATGGAGTTTGTGTGCTCGAATGACTGAGACTAACTAAGTGCGCAAGGATTAGTTGCTGACTGCTCAAGTCCATCGGCAGTCAAGGGAGCAGAAATGGCTGTGATATGAGTTTAGGGCAATATTGTTCTAATTAAGAAGGAAGCAAAGCTTCTGATGAATTTATATTAAATAAAACTTAAAATGTGATGTAGCAACACTTTTGCGTTCTTGTAATCAATGACTGGATTTCAGAGACAAATTTGGACTTCTAAAACTGACTACATTCACCTTTGTGTGTCTTGCTGTATATCCAGTTAAAGAAATGTCACTACTCACTACTCAAAAATCAAATCTACCTCAAAAAAAAAAAATTAAAACTTTTTTTTTTTTTGAAAAAGAAGCATCTCCTCATATTGGCAGCCCATGGAAGCACCAGACAGCAATATTTAAAAAAAAAAAAAAAAAACTATTAAACATAAACCAACTAAACATAATGCATTGACAGTTTTCTGCTCACTTCTTTTTAACAGTTCCTGGCGGTACTGTGAAATTCGCGCACACAGTTGATCCTCGCTGCATATCGTTGCTCCAAGTGTGTTTTTGCCGGATGCCTATTGTAGATTCTATATAAAGCAGTTTAGCCCCCCTCCTCCCGTGTGCTCCGGGCTTCATCAAAAGGCACGTCCTCCTTTCATTACACGACACTGCACTGCAGCTCTCGTCTGCTGCACGTCCCATGGGTGTAACACGTTGTTTTTTGTCTGGATCCTGCTGACATGCCTCGCTCGCTACACCTGTACCATGCGTTTACACGGGTGTCTCACAAAGGGCTGCGGTTTAATGAGGAGGCAGACTTAACACAGGTCCCATGTTTAAGATGTAGGCCTCTGATAAGTGCAAGAATGCCCCCGCCGAAATAATTAGCAGGGGGATATCGTGTGATCCAAGAAATTTGACATTCATATTATAATGGAGGCATTTGTAACCAAATATGTTTCTTTTGTTTTTTTAAACTCCTCTAATGCCTGATAATCAGTTCTTGAGCAGGTTAAATGAGAGACGCTCATAAACAGTATGTTAGCAGCAGGCACTGTAGTGGCTAGAACTGCTGCCTTTGCATCTAAAACACACAGACTCACTTCCTACGTTGATCGAGGTGTTTACCGTGAATTGTTATAGTAAAACTTGTCCAGCTGTTAAATGGGAAGATCATTTTGGAGGACCGCATCAACTCGAATAAACCAACAAGCTGGGTGCTTCCATTTAACCACGAGTATGGCCATGAGTTACTAGCTCTGGGACTGATGGGTAGTGTGGGGGTGTGATGCTCCTTGATGACTGGCAGAAGTGCACACCGCAGGACGGCACTCTCGCTCGTGATCCTCACGTCTTGGCAGGAAGTGCAGCCCATGGCTGAGCACTAAGTGGGGCAAAAATGAGGAAACTGATTTTAAACACCAATTCATTTAGCCATGCTGTATAGCCTGTATTTCAGAGAGCAGCGCCTTCACATTAGATTGGGGAGGATGAACTTTCAACAGACAATGAGTCACCTTCGCTTTTTATACCTATTTCTTATGTCTAATAATAAACAACCCACACGTTTCTTTGCCTCACAGCCAGTCCTCCTGGAGTTTTCCTTGTCTTATTTGATAAATATCAAATGTATGTTTTCACCGAAAGTGAACCTGTGGAGCTAAGGTCCATGCAGATAACGTGTATATATTTTTTCACTTCTAGGACCTGTAGGAATGTGTTACCATGAATGTCTCTTAAAGTCTTTCTTTTTCATCTTTCTCCATCAGAGTGTAAAAATAATCTGCATTTTGTACGTGAGCCCCATGCTACTCCATATAACCATCCCTGGCGTCAGTCTGCTTGGGTATTGTGGACTAGCCACAGGGCATACACCCCTGTTTATTCCTCGTTTTCTGGAAGTTCATTCCTCCACAGAAGTCTTCCTTCTCTCTTCTTCTGCTGTACTTTCCGAGTTTTTCCTCCCTCCTGTTTCCTTTAAGGATTTTTTCTTTGATGCTTGTGCCCCTGGCTTGCCTGCTGGGGGCTTTTAGGGTTTTCCTTACAGAAACTGTGCTTTCCAGAGACATCTCCAAGAAGTTAGTTTCTAAATAGCCTGACAAAAGTTTAAAACTCTGATAACGTCTGTAGGTTCTAATGAATTATAGAGCAATGTTATTGTTAATGAGTGCTTTCATCTAATGTATGTTGTATTTTGGACTAATTGAAAAAATAGCACAATATCACCTCCTTCAGTGCAATATATTGCTTAATATCCACTCCTTTCCAAATAATACATGAAAAAATAATGTTGAATAGACCTTTTCTGCTAATTTTCAATAATCGAGTCAGATGAAGACTACAAAGTCCCACGTAAAGAGCAGGTAGCTTAACTTTTTAGTGTTTCATTATATGTTTTGCACTTTATGCCAGGTTTAAAGCTTGTTAGCATCAGTGGGAGAATGAATATCATCTGTTTATGTCCTGGTGCCGCCACTTCCACTATCACCATCATCCTGTATACTCTTCTTTACTGTCCCGAAAGGCTCCCATCAGCCAGTTTCTAGTGTGGAGGTTAAACACACAGCCTTATAACCAGAAGGTTGCTGGTTTAAGTCTCAGGAAAAGGAACTGCTCATCTATCTGTGAGCACAACTCGAGTCTCCAGAAAAATTAAGCTGAAGAACTGTAGGTCTCTTCAGACAAAATTTCCATTATGAAGCGTGCAGTACTGATGTTGAAAAATGAAATATTTTAAAAATAAGTAAGTCAATTTTTCAGGTGGTACAAGTATCCTGAAAGCGTATTCTCCTATGCTGAAAAAAGAAAGAATTACAGGCAGCAGAATTATCTTGTCATAAAATTCTCCCTATTCAATTCATTCTGAGAAAGTCATTTATATAAAATGTATACTCTAGAGCAGAAATGGTTACAATTCAATGCAGTAATTTGTCTTTTTCAACCACCCCCACCAAAAAGACAGGTGAATTAAATTAGTTATAAGTACTGTAAAAAGTGATATTAACACATTAAACAATTAGCCTAATGTCAGTGTTTTAATACCTCATTTTATTTTAATATGTATGATGCACTGATTATACTGATATAAATTGTAAAACAATTTGATCTAGATATACGCTGCTTAGTAGAAGTGAATATACGATTGTTCAACTACTATAGAAAAGAAAAACGGTTTTGAGTCTGCGGAACAGCAAACAATCCGTTAATCAGTTAACACGATGTTTTATATTTTACTTTATTGCTGAAATTTGTAACGTTAATTCATATTAGTTTAACATAAGGTTAGGTAGTTTGTTAGCTTAACAGAAACTATGAACATTTTGCTAATGAATCTGACTTGAACCGTACAATGGAGCGGCGCCCTGCATGTGACAGATGTTTTTTGGACAGGCGCTGCTCCACAATGACCCTGGTTTAGGCAAACAATGATTTTCTATTTATTTAATATTGAGCTGGAAATGTACCTACAGAATCAAGTGCTTTCCCTAGGAAAAAAATGAATCTTTTTTCAAATCACACTAAGAAATAACTACTGTTTTTGTCCCAGGACCACAGTGGTGGAGCTGAGTGTACAAGGAGCAAAGTGAAAATCTGTTTGCACAAAATTGTCAGAATGACGGTACTGTCGTAAAAAGTTGCGTGCTGTTAGGTTTTCTTCTAATCGCGTTTTGTCAATTGAAGTTTCGAGAATGAATTGTGCACAAAAACAAGCAATTGCTAAGACAATATCTGCATCCCCCCGAAGTTGCAGAAGGATTCAGAGGACGTGCAATAATCCACCACCACTAACACCCTCCTCCTCACTGCCTGGCAGTTGATAAATTCATACCTTGCACAGTAGGCAGGGAAATCAGGAGAGAATGCTATTGATAATATCTCTTTTGTTATTTTTATTCATTGTTTTATTATTATTTTTGAAGATAGATCACATCAAACACAGCTGTTAGACAATAGCAGTTGAGATAATCGATACAATGGTTGTGCTGTCACTGTTCCTTTGACCAGGTGACCAGCAAAGAAAGAAACCCTACAAAAAAAACCCCCCAAAAAACAGACAAAAAAAAAAAAACAATTTAATAAAAAAATCAGACCCCTTTTCCATTCGCACAAGGGTCTAGAAAAGTCAGGACCTCTGCCAGGTTTTATTCAACTACAGCTCCCATCAACAAACTTTGCGTCCAAAAATACCTTTTGATTTAAGCCCCAATTTATCCTGCCCAATGCCAAATATAATTAGACAGTTATAGAGGGCGTACATAATGTTAGGTTTCAAGCTATGTGTTGACCTCAGCAACTTATACTCCATTAAACAGCAAATAGCTTGAAAACTAATGTAATAAAACATGTCTTGCACTTCACTGAAGGCCAGTCTTATTTATGTTGCTGAGTTATCAGGCTCAGATATTAATACAGAACTTTAGCTGAGCACAAAACTGCAAATTTATTGTAAAAGGGGGAAGAAAAAACACATTGTTTAAAGTGGCAACGGTGTCATAAAAAAATGCAGAATACCTCAGGATCAAAACCACTTTTCCAACAGTAAGCACTCGGAGTCGACACAGCGTATACATATACGTACAGTTAAAAGCTATGAAACGGGAGCAAAGTAAATTCACAACTGGCAAAAAAGCAAAAACTGTATCAGTCCCTCTGTCAACCAATCTTTAAAACTTTTAAAGGCTCCTAAAGATTTTTACTACGTTAATAAAAAGGGGTGGGCAATGCAATGATAGGAAGGGAACGGTGAAACGAAAAAACTCTGTCATTGTCTTTTGTGGAGCTGAAATCTGAGGCACAACGATTATGCTGCTGCATTATGCTTACGATAGCACACCGACCCCAGGAACATATAGGTATGTAGGCCATTAAAATAAATACACAGTAAATCCTTGATTTAACAGATCTTGAAATTAAAGGCAAAAAAAAAAATTTCTGGGCAGAGAGCGTTATTTCCCTGTTGATATGTCTGGACTTCGGTACTTCCCAGAAACAGTCTGCTTCAAAATATGTCATTTGTTATTTAACAAACTTTGGTTTTGTGTAAATGCTATTTTGCAGACATTTAAATTTAACTGACATTTGGCAGTACTGCATAAACCCCTCCCTCCATGCGGTCTGTTAAATCAAGGACATTCTGCAAATTAAAAAAAAAAAACAAAAAAAAACTTTTGAACGATTTGATAAATCATTTCGACATTGAGTGCATACGTATGTACACTCATTTGGGAGTAGCTTGGAGGCATGTTAGGAGAAAAATCAGGATTCTGGAATAATACTAATGACATAAAAATGCTTATGGAGAACTCCCAAAACTTAACTTGCAGCTCATCTTAACAGTCCGATGACAGAATACAAAGAATTTCATGAAAATAGGCCAGTATTTGAGTTCCTCTGAGTTTAAGTCTCACCAAAACAAACACACAGTAAGAAGTTCACATCTGAGACTCTATGCAACACCTATGGCTGTTATGGTACATCTCTGCAGTGCATTATGTTATTCAGATTAAAATTAGACCACTTGGTCACATTTTTCAGATATTTTCACGCTAAATAACAGATAAGGGAAATAAAAGAGAAGCTGATATTTTTACTGTCCAAAATAAACTTTATCAATGTTTAGTTAAAAAAGTGTACACACGGAGCACACCAAAATGTTTGGTAGACTTGGTGTACAGGATTTCAAAGAACAGTGTAAATTTTGCTCCAACTACTACAACAGAGCTTGATAATGTGGGGATGAGAATTTACATTTACCACATTGGTCAGTACTGTGATAAAGAGGAGTACATATAGAAAATACATAAACTGCTCAAAAAGAACCTTGTTTTTGGTCCTTATTTACAAAAGCGAATAATAACAGTAACCTCCGTAGTGACGTCTCTCTCATTATTAACCAGTTAAGTGCTTTGCAGTTGCAGTACAAATCCACTTCAGCGCAAGTAAGGCAGTTTTACATTTATCACAGCAGAAACTGTGCTGTGCGCTGTAAAAGCCAGAATTCCCTTTAAGAAATAAAAGTAAAATAAAGTTCAGCTGCCTCAGACAGGTGCATCCTTGTAAAAAGTACTAATACCACTGTTGCTTTTTCTAAAAGCTGGCTCGTTGAGATTTGAACAGTTTATGTATTCCAATTTTCTGGATTATGCATTTAAAATGAGAGGCTCTGCATGAAGGACTGCTTCCCAATCCTGTGGAAAGAGGAGCAGCTAGAGAGAGGAGAAAGAGAGAGAAAAATAAACTCATAGAGTTCGACGGCTACTTAGGCAACAGTTGCCAAATACAATATAAGCCCATGTATATTGCAACACAACTATATATTAATTTAATAAAATACACAATATAGCTCTTTTACACTTAACAATTTGGCTCATATGCACAGAAATTGCAATAAATCAAGAAAATGTTTATTTAAATGTAAACACATTAAACTGGATACATTGAATGACATTATGTATAGTGATAATGTGAAGGGACATTTCCTTTATCTCAAAGCCAAAGCAGTTTCCTTTATTTGACAATTAGCCACACTTTGGCATGTGAATGCTTTTTTTTTGTTCTTTTTCAATTGACACTTTTTAACCAAATGTTTGAAAAGGTACGTTACTGTTTACAATACGTGTGTATTTATATATGTGTGTTTACTAGTAGATCTCTTCACAGTAGAGGAGATATGTCCCTTAATGCACAGGGTAGTGATTGTCATGGGGTAAGTTTAGACAGGTGGACATCACTATATGTAGATCAAGAATGGGAAGCTAACACAACAACCAAGATGTGTTTTCCTGCTTCCCCATTCTGGAATGTTCTATGAGTCAGATAAATAGGAGGGGACACAGTTTACACAGACTATTATTAATACTCGATGAAGGATGGTTACATATTTTTCCTCCTCGGTCTTAGACCAAGATATCTTCTTTTGCACTTCACATCAAGAACGTCACATCTGGAAAAGTTTTACGTGTCTCTTTCGGCTCACTGCCTGTGGTACCGGGAACATCTCCATGTTTGCTTCGATTGTCACGATAAACTATCACTCCTTCCATCGGTGCGGATGTCCCTATGCCCTCTGTCTTGTGTGAACGGATGTTCCTGTAGAGAGAGTTACATGAGCTGGTGGGCACTTAAATTGTGTTGGAAACCACAAGGCGCTTCTTCTGTGGTTTCCCGAGGAATCCCAAAATGTCAGAGAGTGTGATCCCGAAACCCACACCTCTTTGTGTCTTTTGTTAACGCGGCAACTCCCTGACCCCCACCCACCCACTACAGGCATTTGTTTGTCAGTTTTTTTGCACCTCACTTCTGCACTGGGGCAGCTTCACCTGCTCGGCAGTCCTGCAGGAGCCTGTCGATGTCCCGGACCGCCTGGCCTGCATCCAGGCCATCCCGGTGCTGATCGGAGTTGCTGCGGTCTATGTCGCTGGAGTCCTGGCCGACCCGGGGCTGGGGCTGGATGTCTGCCAGGGCCACAGGGTCTGTGGATGCATACGGGGAGTCCTTTAGCTGTTTATTTGGTGACGCGTACTGGCCGTCGGGGGGTCCATAATGGCTGCTTCCCGGCTTGCTGTTGGCGGCATCCATGGGTCCCGGGGCGGACATACAGGTGGAAGGACACAGTTTTGTGGGGCTACTTGATGCAGATGGGACTTCCTGGAGCAGGGGGCTGAGGGCGCGCTTGGCTTTAAGGTAAGGCTTCACGTTGGCTATGAGGACGGTGTGGTCCCGCCTGTCCTTGCCAAAAGTGCAGAAGGTTTTTTTCCCGTTGGGGTTGACGGTCTCATATGTCTCTGTTTCCACTGTGGCCTCCATCCCTGCTGGTACGAAAAGGTTGGTACGGTAGTCGGCGCTTTCCGCCTGGTTTCCTGTTGGGAACTGCGGCATCCAGCACCTGTCAGAATGTCCTAGCACTCGGCATTCATCTGTGCAGTTAACGCACTCTTCATGTTCTGCGGAAGGAAAGAAAATATACACTGAAGCTCCAACCTGACTGTGTATTACACAAAACTGTGACAATCACTTAAGTTGACAAAAACATTAACGATAACTGTTTTCAATATAACTGTTTTAAGTTAAAGACTTGCAGACTGACAGTTGTGGGGTCAAGTCCTGGAAGCTGTTGTACTGTTGAGAAAAATTGTTAACCTGCGATGCTCCAGTAAAACATCTAGTTACATAAAACAGTAAAATTACACGTCTCTTCAAATAAACTGTTGGTTATGCAATCAAACATAATAACAACATTCACACGCAGAGAAGAAAAAACCAGATACATGAAAAAGAGGAAGACAATAAGGGTCACCTGCTTTGTATCTTCTATGACTACGATCAAGGTGTTGCAGATTTTACAAGGCACCGAAAATATAATGTAAAAATTTGTGGAGAGAAACAAAATTGGTTTGGCAAATGAGCGGCACCGATATCATCAATTTAAGCCATTGCGCTTTGAAGACCTCCCAAAACAGACAAGATACACAGAATAGCCAAGTTGTGTTTGTGTCTGTTTGTGTCGGCCTTTCATCTTGTTTCAGAAAAAAAAGGGAATAAAAAAAAAGATTTTTGTTTGATTGCGTGTCAAATGTGTTTAGCACAGAGGAAAATAACAAATATTTGAAGAGCAATAAAAGGACAAAGCCGCTGCTTTTTTGTGAACATTAATCTTCAAAGTTCTAAGGTAGGAATTAATTTCAGGGAGGGGGAAAAAAAAAATAACACTGACTGGTTCTTTTAAGTTTTTGGTGAATAAAGGCTGAAGAAGACATGAACAAATGTTTGAAGTACACACAAACTTCATAATCATTTCAGCTCATGTTGCTTCCATCTTCACTCATCTTCTGCACAATAATTAAGTCCATCGGAAGACAAATATCCAACTATATACAGTACTGTGCAAAAGTCTTAGGCACCTACGGGAAAAATGCTATAAAGCGAGGATGTTTCCAAAAATAATGCCATGACTACTTATTAATCAATAAACCTTCTAAAAAGTGCAGCAGACAAAAAAACCTCAGTCAAATCAATATTTGGTGGGACCACCCTTTGCCTTTAAAACAGCATCAATTCTCTTATGCAAAATTGCATGCAGTTTAAGGTAGAGGTTGGTGGGTTCTTCCAAACATTTTGAGGAACTGGCCACAGTTCTTCTGCAGACTTTGACTGGCTCTGCACGTCCTCCCAGACTGACTCGATCATGTTGAGATCAGGGCTCTGTGGGGACCATACCATCTGTTGCAGGATTCCTTCTTCTTGCTGAAGATAGTTGTGTATGACTGAGATTGGGTATTTGAGGTCATTCTCAGGCTGCAGAATGAATTTGGGACCAATGAGAAACCTGCCTGATGGTAGATAAGAATCTACGTGTACTTCTCAACAGACACTGAAGTTGCATGCCTAACACTTTTGCACAGTACTGTACCACACGGCCCTTATTATTAACATTTATTTAAAAAATCTGTTTCGATGGGTCTCTACTAAGTACACGCCGTTGCAGTGAAGTCAACTATAGCGCTGTGAGCCAAGACCTACTGACATACTTTTCTTATAGACAATATTGGGACAATTCTGCAGGGCATATTTTTACTTTAAAAAAATAGTACTGAACTAAAACTTTCTACTTTGATTAGACCTTTTTGTGCTTTAACATATTATACATTATATTATGATACCTCCAGACTAAGGCTCTCTGCATTTGGGAGCCAGATTTTGAAAAACAGTCCATCATTGCTTGAAAGAGAAGGCTAGATGTTCTTGGAGGGAGTGCTGTATCTGTGCCAGGCATGGGTCCGTAGACAGCGTGGAGAAGTAGACGGAGAGCAAGAGAGAGAAAAGAGAAAACAGCTGTGAGGAATTCCTCCGAGAAGTATTGCATATCGCCAGCGGACTGGTCACTGGTGGAACCCAACCCTGAGCTGTTTGTATTGTGGCTCTGGGGCTTCTTGGAGCTCGGGTTATTACATATCTTCAGAAATAGCTGCAATCTGTCAGCACAAATCAGGTTTTTTTAGCAGCTATCCTTTAAATGATAAAGAACACTTTATTGGTTTGTACTTAACAGTGGATCATAAATTCTACATTAGTGTTGACTTGCGCAAAAGTGCTTGAACCCCCCCCCCCACCTTTTTTTAACATTATCACACCAAACGGAGCACAAGCCAAACCTGGCACTCTCCAAGGCTGTCAATTATTTCTTGCCATTGCTACAATCTTGGCGTAAGGAGACACAAACTTTTCCAACACCTACGGTTGCAGAACAAAATTCTTTGCAAAGTAACATTTCATCGTTTTTTGTACTTAATCGTTTTTGTTCCTTTTTCTCGAAAGTGTCAGCACTGAGCTTTGCGATCGCAGCTCAGAGCCCTGTTTGCGAGCTGCTCATAGCCCTAGGGTCAGGAGTTACCCGGCTCGTCTGGGACGCTCTCACAGGCCACAAAGCCACGCTTAAGAGGTTAAGGATGTTTAAGGAAAGGCAGCCGAGGATACAAACAGGAGCTTGACGTGTCGGGCAGCTCAGTTCGTTGCTAGGGAAAGCATAGCCCGTGCTACAGCATGTGCATGAGCTGAATGAAGATTACAGGTACATGGCCATGCCTCCAGCAATGGACGCTCAGAAACGGATCAAGGGTTTAAGATCAAACCCCAGTGTGAAAATACAGATCGCACTGAATCTTTGGGAATAGCAGCTTGTCCTCTTGCATCAATGCCTCCATGGGAATGGACAGCAGGCTAGGTAGCATTCAACACTTCAGCCTAACTTGTCTTGTCTGCTGCATCTGCGTCCGCATCCCACCCCGCCTTCACACTCCATTCCACCCCCAACATTAAGCGCTATGAAGAAGCAAATAGCTTTTTCAAATCTCATCTTATGATACCAAGGACTCTAGAATTTGATCCCAAAATACACACAGCTGTGTACATTTGCAGCTGCAGTAAATGAATTTAGTAGAACTGATTTCCTTTCTCCTCCATGCTCACACACATTGTTGATTCACAGAACACATATTAAGGCATAAATAATGTATACAGGAACATTTCTGTGTCTTCAAACATGAACCATTATAGATTATTAATACAGCCTTTGTATTTTTGACCTTTTGTCATTGAGGTAATACACAGCAAATTAGAATATGAAATGTGTTACAATGTTTCACCACTGAAGATTAAAGAATTAAATATTTCAGTGAACAATCTCTGTACAGGGCTGTGCAAACCTGGAATTAATTCCTATAGTGTATTTCTTTTATTTTTTATTTTTTTTTCCTTACAGGAAAAGGTACGGTAACAACACCGTCAAAAGAACAGCCGAACTATGTTTCTACCCTTTACTTTCAAAGCTAGAATAATAAATGAAAAGCTCGGGAAATGGATGCATCCCCATGTCGGCAAAATTAGTGTTTTAGCCTGTTAAAAAAAATGCAATTATGTATTGTATAAACAGAATCCCATTTGTCATGAATTTGTGTGAGAAAGAATTTGGCTGTAAGGACAAACAAAGGCAAAGAGATGTTCCCCAATTATCCCTGACTATTTTAACAGTTCTTGTGAATAATTGAATGCCATGAATCTACCAGGGGTTGTCCGGTTCACCGTGTGGTTTTGGATGGGAAAACAAGGGCCCGAAATGAGTTCCGGAGGAGGCGTGGAAAGACGTGGGCTGCTGCTGTTTTATTCAGTTCTGTAGTGCTCGAGAAGATAATGCAGAGAACCCGAAACCCCGGTGTACGCCTAATGAACAGACAGATGCATTAAGAGCTCTTGCCAAATCTTTTATTAGCATCTCATTTTTCAATCCATGCCTTCCTCTATGGAATGTATGAGGCGCTGGTGATGGCCAGGCTCTCGAGTAGTCTAGCCCACAGCCTCCGTCTGTTCATTCCGTTGCTTCTATTGTGTGGACAGGCGGAGTCCTCTCCTCGGTATTGCCCATTTGGGGTATGCAGTGGGGGGGGTTGGATGAGGGGAAGGAGGGTGCCATTGCAATGCCAAGATTTAAAACAGGAACAGGGCAAAACAAAAACAAATAGCTTATGTCTCATCGCTTTTTTCTCCTCCTGTGTTTCCCCAAGACCACTGCAAGTTTTACTTTTTTCTAGTCTTCATGATCCATCTGTTATGTGCTAAAACCAAGCTTAGTAAGGACATTTCCTGTCACAAGAAAGTGCCAAGATTCTTGGTTTGGTGCCTGAAAATTCACTATACATCTTCACGCCACTTCTTCTACCCCACCGCAAAAATCAACCGTCCAAAGTTTATCAGAATAATTTGTGGCGTGCAGCTAGTCATTTCAGAGGTGTAATAGAGTTTACATTTACTACATGGGTGTTTGGCTAGAAAACTTATTATTTTCAATCTCTCAAACAGACATAAATTGCAAATAAATATTAAAAAGCATACATATTAAAAATTGATCATTTTCTGCAAGAAAAAGACTGCATTAACTGACTCTTGTCAGTTGTTCCCTTTTTCAGATAAATAGTTTTTTTGACTTTTTCTCTGTGGCAGAAGCCTGTTTTCAAAGATGCCTCCCTACAACCAGGAAGGGGAATGTCCCACACACTGTTTGAACAGGAGCAACATAAAACGATAAAATAAACTATAATAAAATTGCAGCACTCAACTGCACAAGCAGATCTGAACCCACATCAATGTACTGCAGTATAAATGAGTAAGCTGTAAACTAAAAGAACATTTTGAGCACTTTCAGGGGCATTTATTTACTTAGCTTACGCCTTTAATTTTCAACTTGTTCAAGGCAAATTTACACTGTTAAGCTGTTTATAATTATTCATACAGCTGGATATGTTTCACTGAAACAATAAGGGGTAGTTTCCTTACTCAACGGTACTAGAACTGGAACATGGATTCAAACCTGACCTGAAAACATTACCCTACCTACCCTACCCTCCCTTTCCATGTGATCAAGGGTTCATATAAATCATGATTCACAGGGATTTTGACCCTTTACTTACATAAATTTACATATTTTGCCAACATTTTTTTCTCCAAAACAACTTACAATGTTAAGCTACTTATAACAATTGAATGATTATTATTAGTGGTGCAATTTTTCTTGCACATTTTAGGCTAAATACTTCATGCAAAGGCACTACAGTAGAACGTATGACTTGAACCTGGGTGATTCAAGTCCCAAGGCAGCTCCCTGGTACCCTTATCTAGAATGTTTCCTTTATACCGGGCTGATCCACCCACTCTTCATGCTTACAGTGTCTCTCTGTTGCCAGTCTATATGATTCGCAGCCAAAGACTCGTGTTATCTACACAGAGTGCATTCTCAGAAGTTGACATGCACCTGTATTTTTCCCGAAGGGGTGGGAGAGAAAGTGGGGAGATGAGGACGTCTGAACACAGGCACCACCCTTCAGAGAGGTTTCGGCAGCAATGCCACACCTGCCCATTTGAGGAAAGTGCGCTGTGAGCCTGGAAAAAAATCTGGAAACTGCACCACTGAGTGGGTGTACACAGCTTCCGCACATGTCCGTCATAACCCCCCGACTGCAATTGTTAGAACCTGGACCAGATGCATCTGTGTTGACGGTAGGCGTTCAGACCCCTCTGTGTCGCTTCTGGTTTTGAAGTGTGACCTCCCTTGAACTACTGGGAACACATTTGTCTTTGGATATTGGTCTTCTTAGAACTGGTTTGAAGCTAAAAACATGTTCAATGAACTGCAGTGACACAAAATGGCCAATCATGAAAAGGATTCACCTGTTTCCATGTGCTTCCTTCAAACAACCCAGCTGACATTCTCATACCTACACAGCCATGTATGAAGAATGTATGTATGTCAACTGGAGAACTATGAAGTTATGGTTAGCCTTAGCAGAAATCTAAGGTTTCCTACATAGGCCTTCTTCTAGTTACAGCTGCATGTTTCATTCAAATTTAGGCTCCTCCAGGTCATAGGGAAGAGCAGATTGTCATTCTTAATGCAAAGGAGCACAACAGGTAAGTTTACACTACAGTATGAGCCAAATGTGTAGGCAACCTAAATATTACTTGTATGGGACAACCTAGAACGAAGAGTGAGAGTAATGCAATCCCCAAGTGTACTACATGCCTGAAAATTGCTGCAGAAGGCATGTGGATTCATTTCCTAATCAAAAGGAACATGGCACTTTAAGGAATGAATGGATGAATCAATGAAAGAATGAACGAATAAAATTTGCTATCATGACACATAGACCCAGCTTTGTGGGACCCACTGTGTTTTAGATACCTATACCTTCAAATGCATCAAAGGGTTACAGAATCGCTAGCTGCTCTCTCACCGGTAAGCTCGGTGTTTGGGCCCTCACGGCATACAATGAACAATTCCAAGACACACCAAGTTACTGCTCTGTTGCAATTTTTTTAATGTGCTGGAAATGTGCTGAATTACTGTACTGCAGCAGTGAGCTGTGAATATCTGAAACTGCAAAATGTATGAAAATGAAGGGTCCGCTATATTTACCTCTTTTATCTCCAGTCCTATGCATCTGACACATACAAGGTTTCTCAAGAGAGCGGCAGATACTGCACTCTTACCTGTCAGATACAAAACGTCGCTCTGTTATTGTATAAGCTCATTCCATTGCCTAGGCTTGTACGAGCAAATTGAACAACACAATAGCGAGTTTTACGAAGAGCTTTTATCACAGCATGAGGCAAGAAAAATCCCAGTAAGTACTGGTAAGCACAACAGCAAGCAATAAACCACACCTGAGGAATCTACTAAACCAAGGACAAATGTCTCTCAATCAAGAGCTTCTTTTCATTATATGTTTCTTTCCAAACAGCAGGAAATAATAGCAGCTAATACCTGGCTATGTTCTTCAAAGACTTCCCCTGAGGGGAAAAACACACACAAACACAAACACAATCAATACCAATAATTATAATGGAAACATTATGGAGTCCATTATAATACATAGTGTTTCCTTTTTGAATCTGGACTAAAAAAGCTTGTTAGGGATCTTCCAGAAAGTTACCAGTAAGAAGCTAAATTAAGATCTTGGTAGCCTCAGATAGACTTATGTTCCGGAACATGGCCAGAGCATTAAGAGCCTGGTAGAGTTCTACTAGTACACGATGCACGATCAGGTCTATCACTGCAGCACCATTACAGTTTGAGCTCTGATCAGGTTTCGCACCCCCTGCGGTGCAGCTAGCGCTGCAGCCCCTTTTCAATTTGGGCACCGATCAGGTTTCACAGGAACATGTCAAAGGGGATTTAGATGGGGCCTTTGTGGTTTCAGAAAACATCAGAGAAGGGGTGACTTGAACGGTGACATCGGTGAAAGATGGAGCAGGTTAAACAGTGGAGAAGAGGATATAATTACTATGATCTCCCCATGATGCAAATTTAAGGAACAGCGGTTGTAGATCTATTTTATTATCGCAAGGTGTCAGGTTGCGGTAACACAATTACGTTTGGAGCACAGGCTTGGCGTACAGGCATGGTTTTTGATTAACTGCGTCTGCACGTGGGTGATCCTGGGCTATGCTCTGTTATAATAATGTCCCAGGTAAACAAGACACACTAAGTATTGGTGTAAATGGCTGTTTGATCCAGTTTGCACAGGAACTACGCTTTGAAATAAAACAAAAAAGAACCCGCAGTACTGTCGTCCTATTACTCCTTCTGTCCGCTCTGCTTTCAAGTGTTGCTTGAGCTACTTTAAAGAAAATTTTTTTAAAAAATGCTAATAAGATCCATGTCATTTTAGTTGTTAGGCATTTTCTTTTCTTCTCCATACTGCGAAGACTCAAACACATGACATTGCGATTTACTTAAATATGTTTATAATTGGAATCACGACGATTCCATATATTCATATCAGTGGACCTATGGACTGTAGGGAAGACCAAAGTTTTGTAGCTACAAACATACAGCACGTAAGGACATGTGCACGAATGCATTGAGCTGACACTTTTCTGCACAGCAAATTACATTTTTTTTACTCATTTCTACAGCGGGGCAATTTTAACTGGAGCAATGCAGAGTAAGTACCACAATCAAGGGTACTAGAGCAGTAGATGGGATTCAAACATGGGTCTTTGGTGCGCAAAGGGAGCAGCTGTAACCATTACAGAACCCGACGGCCACCTTACGAAACAGGTAACTCGATCATTTGCTATGCAGAGGCAGATGCACTACTGTGTGTGGTGAGTAATAGACTTGCACGTTACCGGTGCATTCGCGACAATACGTCCGCTCACCTGAAGAACAATTCCTTGACCGCTTCCCGTTTTTTTTTGTTCTGGATGAAGTCTTAAATGTGCATGTAGAGGGACTGACAAACAACAGAATCAGTCTGTACTGTTACAGAGGAAATGATCCCTTTCCATCTTTAAAAAAAAATGCCATAGTAGAACCAAAGTGCAAGGCATTCATCAGGAATAAATGAAAGGTGACTCGTGACGCGCATACCTGTACGGCTGCCTTCCTTAAATAAACAAACTCACACGTTCGACAAATGAACTGAAACAAAAAATGTGGGGACACAATAAAAAATCTGAAGGAGCAGTTGTGTTCAGCTAATAAAGAAAAAGAGAAAAGCCCATATTCAATACACCCATGTTTGACAACATTGTGTAATTTCATTTTCTCACCGCAACATATCTTTCTAAGACTAATAAGCAATAATGTCTGCGTAATTGCTGAGGTATGCCTCAAGGCTGGCTGTTAAAAGCAGAGGGGACAAAGGAGCCATTTAAACTGATCATGTGGACAGGGTACCGTGTGCAATTTGAAGAGAAATGTGCTTTTAAAGAAATGCACCTGCCAAACCTGACAGTATAAATAGATGTCGAGCGGGATGGGGGTAAAATCCTGTAACGCAAAAGGCTCGGTGTGCGCCGTGTCTTTTATCTACACAATAAATATTCAAAGGCAGCCATGCGGGGAGCCACACAGGTGTGTATTTTACCTGGGGAAGAGCTGAGTGTAAAGGAGTTTCATTAAAATAGGTGAGAAGAGCAAGAGAGCAAGTTTTAATGCTCCGTTTAAGCCTTTGTAATTAGGACACTGGGGATCACACACTCCATAGGTGGTGTGCCTGTCTGCGTCCGTTTTTTTTTAAGCGCACGTCACCCCGCAGTTGAGATGTGGATTTGCTTCTGAAAGTGCAAAGCCGTGCAGGACTGCGGGAGCAGTAATCATCGAGAAAGGCGTACAGGTGCAGGCAGCGCAAGACACATCTGGGGGTTTGAAGAGAACACGTTCCAATAGGTATCCTTTTTACCATTATGGCAGATTAATTATACGGGAGGCTAAATATATATATTTTGTAGGTCACCTCTGCCTTAGCCAGTATATGGGAGGGAAAAATATTTCCATGCTCAGTGTTTTAATCCGGTTTGATATGACACGGGGCAGTTTGATGCTTGCATCACGTTAATTTTTTTGCACGCCGAGTGGATGTATGTGTGGCACAGCTTTAAAAAGTAAAAGCGAAACAAAAAAGTGTATAAATTTGAACAGATGCTAAGAGGTAAGACCAGAAAATCTGTCTAATCTAATAATTTGAAAAAAAAAAAAAAATCAGATAGGAGTATTTGATCCAGATGATTCGGTGCAGAATTAAAGGGTAATTGAGCCATATTAAGGCAGCACTGAGGAAAAGCCTTTTGTAATGATCAGACCAGTCAGATCACTTTTTGATGTGATCCATGGTAAAATTTAGGAAACATGACAGAGATCAGGTGCTAGTCAAATGCTTCGTCAGTGCAGATTACATGCCCAGGCCCTTGAATTTCCACAGGTTTTGGAACAGCTCCACGTGTTGCCTTTGCCACATTTCAAATAGCGTCCATATCGCTGCTGCAATTACATACAGAGACAATTAGATATTAGTCCGAGTTCTTTCTTAACGTACTACGCTGACCTAAATATCCAGATTTTAATGTTCTTAAACAGGGACTTGGGGTGCCAATGCATTATTCCCGGGAGAACTTTCAAAACCGTATTCCTGATCCTCTCTCCTTACACCTAATGTGTTAACTTGCAGGGTAATGGTGTGCTGCATGGCCTTATGAAAATGGCATGACATTAAGGTGTAGGAAAAGAAGAAAAAGGGCAGAAAACATGTAACCTTTTAATTAAGATGCCTCACGGGTTGAGAAGATGTCCTACTGTTATTTTGACATCAGTGTGCCAGTGTAATGAAGGAGAGGGCAGATTTTTAAGCCTTCTTTATTTGTGGCTCATTTGGAAAAAAAAAAAAGAATCATCAACAGGTATTAGGAGATCAAGCCTTTTCCTGCATTTCTGATAGAATTCTTGTGGGCTCTGACAAGCTTAAAATTTTAATACTGTTCTGATCTTGAACAATCTACATGCATCCATCAAGAATGGCGTATTACAGCAAGATTCTATTTCTGACTCTGGCCTGTTTGATGCAGTTCCTGCGGTACACCCATAATTCCCTGCTTCCTTGTGAATTGACTGTAAACGTGGCCTTTGGGAATAATACTGCTAAAACCATTGCCGTGGCAACAGCTGCAGGATACTTAAACAAGGAGATGACAAACACTATTATTTGCAAAGGTTTCTCCTGCCATTAGGATCATCTGATAAAAGCTTGAAAAAACCTATTACGAGAATGAAAGTGCACTAGTGATGTGCTATAAATGTAGTGAATTAAACATGCAACAAAAATGTTAGATGCCCATACTGTCTAGTTTTCATCACAGTCTGAATTTTATGTATTTTTCTTCAGTCTCAGATGTACACGTTGTCTCATTCTCCATCGGTGAGGACAGTCATCCAGCTGGGCTTTGATGTGCCTGAGTGGGTGTGTACAAGATGCCCCCCTCACCGGCGCAAATGCCTCAAAGGCAAGTGGTGTGCTGGCCCATACAGCACACGCCGAGCCGACTGCTTTCTTCACACGACAGAAGTTACGTGCCACTGTGCAGGTAAGTACCAGTGTGACTCACAATCTGTGGTTGACGTGGCTCTGAATGACTCCACGCTCAGACAGACTCCTGAGAACAGAGCAACCGTAACTTGCACTCACTGTGGTGCTAGAAATGTGCCATTTTTTCCCTCCAGAGTGTGGTACCACTCTAGAAAATTAGTCCATCACATACAAAAATGATTAGCAAATATATAATGGTCAGTTCACTATTGTATACCCTCAGCTGTATGTTACTTTGGACCAAAGTGTCTGCAAAATACATAAATGTAAATGTAAAATGCTTGAAAAAGTTGGAGGGGGAAAAAAAGCAAATGAAAGAGGACAATAGGCAACTAGATGCATGCAATAAGTCAGAGTGACAACGGATATATCGGTTTCAACCTTAAGTACACAAGCAGAGGACAGAACATTTTAGAGAAACTATACATGCGGTTTACACTAGCTGAACTTTACAACAGCAGCAACAAATAATAAAAAAATGCAAAAGTTTCATCCAAAACTCCTCGTTTATGCAAATAAATATCGTACCTGGGCATTTTCACTCATGCACAGTGCTTGAAAGTACAAGAGCATTGCTCCTCTGGGCAATTAAAGTTACAAATAAATGTACAGTAAATCTTCTGTATCCAAGTTTATTTCATCTCCAAAAAATGCATTGGATGCCAAGCACCTATTTCCTATGATTTTCAGTTGGGGAAGTAAATAAATAATGTGCTCTCAGCCCATTGGAAAACACCTATATCCCTATCAACCCAGGATCTAAGCACGATACACACTGTAAACACTACTTTCCTAATTAGAAAACACTTAATTTTGTCAATAATGTGCATGTTTACACCGTGTCGTGCAATATGTACAATACAGGACATTTCACATGTTTGTTTCCCCCCAGTGTGTGAGGTTCACTGCGGGAGTTCAGTGTTACGAGGTGTTGAATAAAGGGAATAAACACGTGTTAGGCTGTAGGCTCTATCTATCTATCTATCTATCTATCTATCTATCTATCTATCTATCTATCTATCTATTATTTATTTATTGTTATGTGTCTTACGTGTCTAATGTTATGTGCACTGTGTGTCCAACTGCTGCATGGCGAATTTCCCTGTGGGGATAAATAAAGTCCTATCCAATCCTATTGCATTCTATCCTATCCTATTCTTTATTACTGTGCCAACCTAGGTATGTTTACACGCATCATAGGTAAGACAGGTATAGCGGCTGGTTCTCAGCTTGCAAAATGCAAAGTTTATGCACCAAACGGATGCACTCTGAAAATATTAGCAGTCTGATATAGTAATACACACTCTTCTCCTTGCGCATTTCGTCTACAGAGCTCAACAAAAAGGGCTTAGTTTCCCTGTATTCATTTAGTATTGATATTCTGCCCTTCTCAAAGCTTATTGCTTTTTTTCTGTCTGGACCACAGCTGTTTATATACTGCCTCATAAATATAATAATAAAATAAATAACAGTTTCTGACTGCAGTGCATGAGCTTGCTGAGACACAGAATAGAGTAATCATTACCAACTATTATATGATATTTCTGCACAATAATTTTGTTTGCATCTCGCTGGCAGACTTTTCTGTGGTACTGAGATGTATTTTAAGATCATCGTGGTAAAGTAATGAGATGCTTTGCAGATTGTTTTACTGGACATTTGCACCAGGCAAGAAAGAAAAAAAATAAAAACACCGAGGAAGAAAAAAAAATCCTCCAAATGCAATTCAGAGCTAAGCAGTAAGATTAGGGTCACATATTAGTTAAATTACGTTGGAACAAAAAAAAAAAAAATGATTGGAGCAGCCAAGCAATGATGAATAAATTCATGAAGCATGAAAAACACGTATAAAGAAGCTTGCATTAGACAAACTGCCCCTGAACTTAACATAAAAAACTCACGCTCAGAACCGAAGAACACAGAATGACCACGGGCCCCTATCCTGAGTACAACCTCAGCAGATCAAAGCATGGTGTCCACTAAATCTTTTCCAGGCGACTTAATGACACATCATTCTGGAGGGTTTGGAGAGCATAACAACCTGTCTTTAATGATCTCTCATCCTCTGTGCAGCTGGAGTACATTTTGTTCACCACTGAGATTAAAGCAAAATGGTACAATACTGAACAAATAAATCTTTCTTTCATTTTATCTTCAGGTTTTATTAATGAGTTTTTCTTATGACAGATATTGGACACGCATGCGCCTTCTTAGCTATACGCTGTTCTATAAATTTATTGAAAAATCTTTTAACAATGCTACATATATCAACAAGGAATTAATAATGAGCTGCTAAGACAATGTTAAACGACAAAAGAGTTTTAATTTTTCCACAAAGCTTTAAAGTAGATCCAAGGGCTCATTGGCATAAAGTAGTTTTAAGTGGCTTGTTTTCTCTCCTCTGCTTCTTTCTGTTACTGCAGGAAGCTGAGCTAACCTGCTCGTGCTGTCCCTGGCTTGGTGCCGTGACCAACCACGACCTCGTCCGGCTGAACCTAATGTTACCCACCAGAAAGTGTTCGGTAATGTACCTACATACCCTCCTTTTGCCCCCCATCCCGCAGCAGCAGTGGACAACTCTACTCCCCCAACACCCTTTACCGCCCATGAGTAGAATAAGCTCCCTTCATGAAACAGCCTAAAGATATTTTGATATCTTCTGGCCGCCTTCAGCTCACAACCACATCCGAAGGAAATATATGGGGTGGGGGCAGGAGCTTCCAGAACACGCCGATTTGTACGTTTTTAATAAAGGCGGATTTTGGCCACCTTCAGTGCAGATGGCAAGGCGGCTCCCGTCGTCCCCTGACACCATACATAGCAGGTTGGCCAAACAGCACAACAAGCCTTTGTGATCCACAGTAAGTCCTTTACAGCTATATGTACAGGTTCATGAAATTCAGCCTCTGCACACTCAGTGCCACAAATGCATTGACTGTGCGCTTCTCCTACGCATGGTGACCGGCACTGCTGCTTTAGTGCCTAAGTCTGTAGACCACACAGGGACCCGGGTTTCATTATGCCACAATCAGTAACTTCCATACTTACAAAGCAGCTGTGTAAAGACAAGTGGTTTCCCATTATAGCTCATGCTTTTGTTGTTTATTAAAAACAGGCCAAGGGAGAAAGTCCCTAATTGATCCTATGTGCCCAAATAAAATGTTGCTTCGAAAAGCCAAATTGCTTCTGTTGCCCTGACGATTATTAGTTGCCATTGTTATTTACCGTGGTGTTCTGCATGCTTGAAACTCTTGATTACCTGTCTGCTCTGATCCTGTAATGAGTCCCTTGGAGAGACACGGGAAAGAACGGTGAAGCAACATTGGGGATTTTGAAATGTATCCACGCCTCCCCCCCCCACCCTGCATGATGTGCTTTAAGTATATAAAGTGTATATATAAACAAAATGTGAGCGAAAAATGACATAACTGAGCGCACGATCGAAAATTCCTCGTTGAGCTGCTTGAAAACACTGCCGTTCAACCCCCTTTTTTGTGCTTTCTGTTCCCAAGCTCGCATTAACCTTCACTCTCTGTGGAATCCCTTCTGTACGGTGCGTGGGGAGGGACAGTTGTTTTCAAATTAGAACAACATCTCAGAAGACTTCAGTCTCTCAAGGTATTGACACGTGGCTCCTTAATTGCCAGGCTTAATTTAAAAGAATACAAAAAAGAGGATCGCGGGGGGTGGCGGGAATACATCTTATCATCACACCATAAACATACACAGAACCTCGAGGGAGGAAAGTCAATTAAACCATACGGTAAATAGCTGTATTACGTCTTCTATTATTACTTAGCCAATGCATCACACCGAAGAGAAATTCCAGTAAGGTAAACATTTCTCAGTGGGCTCACCTTTTGTACCTATGACACATTTCTGTCTAGCGGATTTTGGCTGATTGTTATTTGAACAGGCAGTGATGGACTGAAGCCAGACAAAAGGCTTCCTGTGATTGTCCTCTGCCATCCAACCTGTCCCCCTCAACACCCCTCATTTGAGGGCAGCTATCTTCTACACCAGTGTTTGGCAAGACGTTGTTGGTGAACCTGTGTACCGCACGCTATTTGGATGTAAATGAAGCAAAAGGGGGAAAAGGGGTGGGGTCGGGGGTCCAGGGACCAGAGACATTGGGAAACAGCACTCTAGTGAGGGCTGACTGGATGTTACTGCCATGAAGGGAGGTGGTGAGAATAGAGTGGGAGGAGAAACACTCCCAGCCTGGGAATGGAACTTCCTTCCTTGGTCAAGGAATCCATTATCTTCTTCACTGGATTGGCGTCAAAGCCCAAGATACATTTGCATTAAGAAGAAGGGGGAAAAAAAAAGCATGCCTTCAGGAGATACTTATGTTTTATCTTTCCAGAGCTTATGATCGTTGACAAACATCGCTCCTGGTGATGGAAAATCTTTGAAGGAAATTACCCCATGCTGTCTGAATATTTACTTACACAAAAACTGCAGTGTATAGGGTGTGGGCACCCGTCAAAACAAAGGCAGATTTGCTAACTTTTGAGGGAGGAAAAAAGTGAAATGAATAAAATAATGGCTCTCAAAGTACATGTGATTGTTCTGTCTAGCACCCTTTTCTGCAGAGGCAGTTGCCAAATGAGGGAAAAGATTGTCACATTTGAGCAGCAGTTTTTATAAAAGCAATGAAAAATCAGACAAGTGTGCAACTGTGAAAGTGACAGGGTGTCATCCTGGTATAGGGGAAAACTGGGTTGGGGGCACAGGGGTGAGGGAAGGGGAAACAGGGATTAAAAATAACATTTCAATAGCCGGAAGCAACATCTCGGTCTTCCTTCAACCTTGACTGACTGCACTTTGCATACAAAAAAAACCTCTATACCACTTGCCTTTTCTTTTTTGTTGTTAAGTACACACAACCTGTTGTAATAAGACAATCTGACAGACGGGTGAAGCAACAAACTGTTACTGAGTGAGTATTACTGTAATCTTCCCCTGACTACACCCGCCAAGCCCTGGTCACAGTCACATTTGAGCACAGATGATATTGAGGTACACGACCGACTCATTGAAAAGAAGCCACATGGACACGCAGCACGGAAAATATATAGTGTGTCACGTCTTGAGCATTTGGACAGAGTACGATCTTTCTGGGAAGTGTGATTCCTCCACATTTGTCTGCAAGTTCATTCATAAATCCAACCAGCATTAAAGCTGGTGCGGGCAGACAGCTCAACGGAAATATGTAGCGTCTTCATGTTATCCATATCCAGGCGTGATTTTTATTACTTTTTACATTTTTTTACATTTTAAGTTTTATTTTTATTCACGCATTTATCAATTTAATTTGTGCTTTCATCCAAAGTGACTTACAATTTGAGGAATGTATACTGCTGTGCCGCACGTAGGTACCACAACAGGGCCTCTGTTGACCGCCTGAACGTAGCAGACAGTGCTTTTGTGGTATCCGTGTTTAAAATATGCCAAAAAATATGCATTGATAAAAAACAAAAGCTCTGCACATCTACCAATAGCACTAGACAAGCTCAGGTCCCGTGCCTCCTGTCTCTTCTGCCCGTACAGAACTTGTGGCATTATCTAATCAGTATTGCTAATAGCTTGGTAATTAAACACAGCATAATTATGCTCTCACAATGCCTTAAAGTAAAAGGTTAAAGCAGACGTCTAATGTATTGGCTTGGGGGCAGATACACAATGCTAATTAATCACACGCTCGTGCCCTTTCTACGGTTATGAAGTTAAACATCACTTTAACCAGACATTCTCCCAGAACACATCTGCTGTGATGAAATGCCATGAAATGTGATGAAAACGGGGGGGGCGAATCTACGATCACTGCTGGAGCGCACACTGAAATGATGCTGAATGCTACAGTAATCATAGACCGTAGAGAAGCGTGCAGTTAAGAAAACCTTTTTAAAAACTTTTTTAAAGATAAATACGCATCGCCTGTGTATGAACTGTTGTTTCAGTAACATGCAAAATAACTTGAGTGTGGCCATTCACTTTGGGACAAGTGCTAATAGTCCTGTATTTACCCATAGGACTATACATACACTAAAATGTTCGGCGTGTTTAGGCTTTCTAGTACAGTAGAGGACACGCTGGTGTTTCATACACACTTTAACACTGTGGTTAAGAACCAGGGCTGCTAGAGATGCGATTATCAAATAGATTTTAGGCCCCATTTACTTGAACGCATAGCGATTAATGCAGTTACAACAGACTGACCTAATGTCTATTTTATTCCCTTATTTGGATACTCCTGCAAAAAGCAAATCGTAATAACATTTTTACTGGCCCGTTCTGTAATTTTTTAATTAATATGTTTTTGGAATATATTAATATGTCTAAATGATTAAAACAATTAATGAAATAATGAAAAAGAACATTATTTAACTGAAGATCGCAAAACCTTAGCTGAACAGACAAGGACACGGTCACTGGTGAAATATAAGAGTATTAAACTGTTCACAGATATTATTTTATGATTAATTTGTCCCTATTTTCAGTTTGACAACATAAAAGGTGTTACCACAAAGCTATATGAATGAATGAACGAATAAATGAATGAATGAACGAACGAACGAACGAACCACGGACCATGACATTTAGCCGAACAGTAATTAAATGTCAGAATTTCAAGATTCTATTGCCAATTGCACTGAGGAATCAAAATTGATTTAAAATAACCTGTAATGTAGCAAAACTAAACTTGTGTTTTTCTCTCAGAAGTACTCAGACTATTGGAAAAGTTGTGATGCTTTTTCAATATTCTCCCCTCCTTTCTTAATTTCCTCAACTATTTTTATTGTTCATTAATTCCCTTTTCTTAGACCAAAGAAACTTCAGTTTTATCCAGCTGAAGAACTGCATTTAGTCTTCCACTAAAATTTTTGATTTCAAGCAAGTTGAATCATACAGTGCTTTCAATATACAACTAAATAGTGATGCATTTATTTCAGAAACATCAGAGTCCAGTCTGCCAGAACCAATGATGAAAACCAACGTTTTATATCTTCAGTATCTCCAATACTTGTGCCACATGTACTCATTATCTCTTTGAAAAAGTTAGATAAGCCTTTGAGTCCAAAACCAAATTGTTTTACTTTGAAAAGAGATATAACAGCATAAAATTAATCTTAAAAAAGTTTTACACTTATTAAAACACATTCTGGCCCTATAATCCACACTGAAGATATTAAGTGAACCAATTCCAGTTCCTACTCCTATAGATATGGCCTCCCATACATAGAAAGACAGTAATGTTTTCAAGGTCAAATACACATTGCAAAATAAACATCTATTGGCTTATTTCACTGTTTCATATTGTTGCACATTTTAGCGTAAAGCATTACTGCCTATATAGTATTTATAAAATAGTAACAATATTTGCTCTTTTAATAATGTACACAGGGAAACATGACTCTTACGGCTTTGCAATCAAAATCTTGCCCGTCTCTAATCGAGACCTGACTGCAAAGCTCTCAGACAGAAGACAGCAAAGGGAATCCAGGAGGTATTTCTTCTGAACTCACTTAAAATGATCATTCAAGCCTTTTGGTGCAGTGTAATGTTTCAATACAAAGATGGTAATGTATATGTATGCAGAATATATTACGCATCAAGATTCTATTTTCCTGACAATTTTCTCACTTTGCATACAAAGCAGCTTTGCTGGTGTGGAGACCCAACTGCAGGGAAAAGCGGGAACAGACACATTTTAGCACAGCCTTTTGCTGATATTTTTATCAGCATAACAGACTGTAATCCCTGATGGTCTATAAATTCCCCTGCCTTTGTGGTATGCAACGTTACACCGCACATTCCTGCTATACAGCATTGTAATGCACAAAATATCCACACTTTCATTTGCTTGTGAAGGAACGAAACACATTTTAGCAGGCATGGTAACTGATGGCTTTCTTAGTATCGTATTCTCACTTATATGACCTATAGGCTTTTTAGTGCAGAATTGTGGTCCCCTATTTAAAAACATTCTTCAAAAATACTACAGTATGCATATAAAATAAATGCATGCACTATTATCATACCAGCAACATCCATCCATCCATCCATCCATCCATCCATCCATCCTTAAGCACTTGCCCTGGTCAGTGCCATGGCGGTTCGGAGCCTATCCCCGCGTCACTGGATGTTAAGTTAAAAGAAGTACACCTTGGATGGGATGCCAGTCTATAACAGGGTATATACCAGTAACAGGTATCCTTATATGATTATTAAACTTTACATGTAGTACATTATTCTCGTACAACTCCGGAACTTGTTTTATCTGCTTTGGAACAACCTGATCAAAATATTTCAGGAAGACTGTAGCTACCTTCCGCTGATACAGCACCATTAACACATCACCACGACAAGTGCTAATGGGTCTGAGAAATATGTAAAAAAATGTAGCGAGAAATAAATTTTATTTGCCACAGTTACATAAAATCTAAGTACAGCTTCAGGTGCTCAGTGATTTGTGCAGAACAAGTCATTCGTAACATCAGATTGAAGGGTTACAGGAATGGGAATAACACCTGATCCACAGTAAATGCAGTGGTAAGGGTGACAGAGGGCAAAAACTATAACAGCAATTTCTTATAAATGTAATTTCTCAAGATGGGCCACACTGCCATACTCCTAGCTGCAGCTACACTTTTGGCCCTTGCCAAATCTGATCTTTCATTCAGTCTCAATTTTCATGCTGGGTCAGACAACACCCAAACAGCCATAACTCTGTAAGTGCTGCATTTCACTTGGAAATTTAATTTATCTTAATGATGGAGTCAAGTGACTTTATACCGCTGATCCAATTACTGCGAGGAAAATACTAACACTGACATGGACCTTGTTTTTCAGTTACAGATAATGGTGAAGATTAGATTGTTGAATAAAAAGGTACAGTTCTTATTT
Organism: Arapaima gigas; assembly: GCA_900497675.1. Taxonomy (NCBI): domain Eukaryota; kingdom Metazoa; phylum Chordata; class Actinopteri; order Osteoglossiformes; family Osteoglossidae; genus Arapaima; species Arapaima gigas. Next base: position 410,105 of record UFQX01000356.1, on the reverse strand, counting down.
TTGCTACAACAAATAAATAAACACATTGTGTGTGTATGTGTGTGTTGTAGTAGCATTCTATGCAGAACTGAGGAAAAATTTTGAAACAAACTCAAAGATGATTACACTGGTTAAGGATGTAGGCTTGAGCCTGGGGCTACCATCAGCTACCTCCTGTAAATGGATGACATCAAGCCGTACACCAAGTGTGAAAGACACAGCCACTCCCTGATCCACCTGGCCAGGATCTACAGTGAGGATATTGAGATGTTGGTCAGACTAGAGAAATGCAGCAGGATGATAGTAAAAAGGGGGAAAGTAATAAAAACAGAGGGAGCTGGACTACGAGAAGGCCACATAACAGATGTGGAGAACAGCTCCAATTACCTAGGAATGCTTCAATCACACATGAACCGTGAGGCAGGAAGAAGGAATATAGCAATATCCAAATACCTCTATAGAGTAAGACAGGTCCTAAAGATCCAGGTGAATAGGAAGAACAAGATCAGAACTATCAATATGCTCTGCCAGTCATCAGATAGCCAGCCCTCATAGTAAGTAAACCAAGAGAGGAAATGGAAGATGCTGACGTCAGGACTCAAAAACTCCTTCCGTCCAAAACCCGACACCCAGAGACTGTTCGTCAGCTGGAAGGAGGGGAGAAGGGGCCTATAAAGTGTTACGACTACTGACCTGAACGAGATAGGCACATCCATGAGTACGTATAATCAATGTCCCTTAAAGATGAGCTGCTGGAGGAATGTTTGAAGCAGATAGGGAATGCAGATAGTAGGGAGACATAGGAGGTGGCATTGCAGGATAAGCCTCGCCATGTAATGTACCACTGATAGATAGCAGAGGTGGCTGACGTGCGGAAATCTTACCAATGGCTGGAAAAGGCAGGACTGAAGGACAGTACAGAGAAACTGATCATGGCAACACAAGAACAAGCCCTCAGCACCAGGTCAATGAAAATAGAGGTACCATAGCAGGCAAGACCCCAGGTGCAGATTGTGCAAAGAAGCCCCTGAGACAGTCCAGTACCTTTTAGCGGTTGCAGGATGCAGGCAGGAACAGTGTATACTGAGAGGCACAAACAAGTGGCAGGGATCATGCATAGGATCATCTGTAAAGGAACATGGCCTCAACATTCCCAAGTCTAAAGGGGAGGTACCACAAAGAGTGGTTGTGAACAACAGAGCCAAGGTCTTGCGGGACTTCCACATCCAGACAGATAAACAGGTTAACAGGTATAAACTGGCTAACCAACAAGATATAGTGGTAATAGACAAGGAGGAGAAAACAGCAATGGTAACAGATGTGCCAATTCCAAGTGACAAAAACTTCAGGAAGAAGGAATATGAGAAGCTGGAGAAATACCAGGGATGGAAAGATAAAAAAGGAGAGAATGTGGAAGGTGAAAACCAAGGTAGTCCCATTAGTGATAAGTGCATTTGGGGCCGTGACTTTTAAGCTGGAGGAGTGACTCCGTTGGGTCCCAGGTATGACGACATTGGTCTCAGTGCAGTGGAGCAAAATCCTAGAAACAAAAAAAATACTGTGCTGTGCCCTTAAACTCAAGGCCTGTGGTAGGAGGGCTGAGTCTGAGAAATGTTACCACTCACACGGAAAACCAGGGTGAAAAAGAACGTACACACACACACACACACACACACACACACACACACACACACTAGCTCTGTCACCTCTGTCACCTGGTGCTACCTGAGTCAAAAAGATGAAAATGTGAAAAGTAATAACATGTTATATAATCACCAAATTGTTTTACCATTAAATACCTGTTTTATTTAGTACAGCCCTAGTCAAGGAATAAGAAAAAAAGAAAAAATATATATCTTCAAACTTTACCACCATTACATTACTAATGTGTGCAACACCACGTGTGTGTGAGGGTATGTGTCATGTATATTATTTATTAACAATTTTTAACTCCTGCACATATAAAAAAAATGTTAACGTGTAGCATGTAACATGTGTCATATCTGCCCAGTATGTGTGGGGTGAGAGAATTTTTATCAAGATGTGTCTGTGGTATGAAAAACAAAACCATGCATAAAAAACAAACAGAGATTCAGCTTTATTCATATAGAGATTAATAAAATACAGTAGTTCATATATACAGTTCTTTATATCCATAGTCTACAAATGCTTGTGCAGTGCAAGGTCATTGTGGTCCAGAGTCTATACTGAAAGCACGAGTCACGAGGCAGGATGCAACCAGGACAGCATGCCAGTCCATTGCAGGGCAGTCACACACATTAACTCACACATACACGCATTACAGGCAATTCAGAGTATCCGATTCACCTGAAACACAGGTCTTTGGACTGTGGGAAGAGACTCACGGAAACACAGGGAGAACCTCCAAAATCCAACCAAATAGAGCTGGATTCACACCCAAATCTGAAGACAGACGAGGGAACTTGGAGGCATCTGCACAAATCACTCTGCCACTGAAATGCTGCATTTAATACAATAAATCCCTTCAAACACAATTCCAGAAAATATATAGAACACAAATTCCCTGTACCTGTTGACTAAATTATAATAAATAAATAAATAAATAAATAAACATGACCCAGATAGCTATCAATGGAATCTCAAGACTTATTCAAGGTCGAATCTACTGAAGCGCAATCGCCCTCTAACGGTATCTGCAGTTGTTCAGTAGCATACTAGAGAAAGCATAGGGGAAGTTTTAAAGTTTCTGCTTTCAGTGAACACTCATCTCCTTTTAACTTGGTGCATCCCTCTCCATGGCAGCTCCTTTAAGCCGCTGCCCGATCTCGGCAGTTTAGCTGAAAATCTCTTCAGGATCACCTCTGAGCTATCAAGCTGCTCCCCGCTGTTGTAATTTGATTACTGGCGTGTTAAATTCATGCCACTCAAATGATTTATACACCTTCGGTTACATTTACATACTGCCTAATCTGGAGAAACCTGAAACTAATTTCACGATATCCATTTTGTACATGATATGAAGTGAAAACTAAAACATGTCATACGTAGTCAAAGCAGTTAATATATTCCAATATGTTAAAAAGGATAAACTCCACTTCCAAAGTGTACTTCAAAATAAATGAGTAAACATAAATCTCGTCAGAACCCAGATATCTCTTTATATAATGGCAATGATGTCAACATTTTTTCCTCCTGAACCTCTATAGTTTATTGAACTACAAAAGCAAAAGAAAAGTGGTAACCATAGTAACATACGTTAAAGTAACACCATACACGCATTTGATCTTGGACACAAAAACGAAACAGTGTATTTCTTATTGAAAAAGGGTTATGATTTACAAATATTTTTGAGCAGGGAAGCACCTGCAAATGTGAATATTAAGCGAAATGCGGTCTTTCCCCATTTAAGCAAGAGAAAAGTGAATGTCAGTTGCATCAACCTTGCGATTTCTTTTTCCACCCAACTATTTAATAACAGGACAGAACCTTGAGCTGGAACACTGACCAGTAGTACTCATTCTAAACCACATAAGCGTTTTCCTGTCCCTCAAATGGCAGACAACTGTTTGATTTGATGTGACTGCTTCACTCACGGTCTAGTGCTGCAGTGAGTCAGTCAATCACAGTGGCCTACAGGTAGGTTTGGCACAATGATTCTCAGTGTGGGAGCTGAGAACGCCAGATCACTGCTGCGCTTATTACACATATACTGCTGAAAAGGCTTCTAATTATGCTGCAGCAGCGAACTCCTCCAGAGAGCACAGGCACCTCCATCTCTCCAGCAGACACTGGAGAACTCTTCTGGGAGCCATGTGATCGTGTACGTCAACGACACATCTACAGCAGGGGTGTCAAACTCAGTCCAGCAGAAGGCCACGTGTGTTCGAAAACTGCTAACTGCAATATTAACACTGTCACGCCGTCAACGTGTTTCAACAATCTGATTTTTTTCCTCTGTAAATTTATACACACACACACACACACACACACATATATATATATTGCTATATACATATATATGTTGCTAACCACTTTTGTATGTGTCCAAAAATATTCCCACAATGTATATAATATGAGACAATACATTGTGGGAATATTTTTGGACACATACAAAAGTGGTTAGCAACATACAATATAGCCTAAGACCAAACTAATTCCAGTAATAAAGGCAAGTAAATTGGCTGGAGCAAAAATACACACCAGCTCTCCATGTGCTAAATCTGACACCGCTAATCTACAGCTTACACCCACAATAGACAATACCAGAAAAATGACATGCATAACTGAAAAAAAATCATTAATAAGGAATCGCAAAGGAAGTCGAAGCCACTTCATTTTCAAGGTGAACAAAGTCTTTATGCCTCAAGGAACACACAATGATAAACAGTGTCTCAATAGCATGAACATAATAATGTATGCAGAAAATAGCAATTAGAAAAGTGTTTTAAGCACAAAGCTCTTCCTCAGGCAGCCTTATAGGCATCCATCATTGTTGATGAATTCTATATAATTAAATACGTTATTGCAGTCAAATAGCCTTTGGCTCAGGGTGATATTCTATAGGGCTGAGCATCAGTGCTTGGCCTGTTCGTATCTATATTAACTATAGTAATTTCAGGGCTAATTTTCAGCACTGAGAGAATTAATAGCAGAAGAAATAATGCAACTAATAAAACAAAACAAACAAAGCAGCAGTGGGAATAAATAAGAAAATAATTAACACTGGTCATATTGCATGAAATATAGACTAGATTTCACTTGCCTCTCTCAATTTTAGCTAATTGTGTTTTCTGAAATTACATGCAGATTAACTTCTAAGATATCATGAGGACTGTAGGGGTGGGTATTCTGGTTCACCAAAGTGAATTGAAACACTTGGTTCGGTTCAGCGAAAAGATTAGAATTTCCAGCTCACTAATTTGTTCATTAGGTCCTCCCTTCAAGTCCTGTCCACCAAAAAGCTATCACAACCCGATAATGGTCATTAAATCAGCGAAAACTGAATATAAATAAGATGTGATATATATGTGCTAAAACCCAATTAAAAATGACTATTAATTTACAATTAAAATTTGAATTGAATTATTACAGGGAAGAAATTAAACAAGAATTTGAATGGAGTTCTATCTGATGCTACCGTTTAGAGTCATCTGAGCTGCCTACAGGTGGTATAGTGAGTGTCTCATATAGAGAATTGGCTCTATATTCCATTCAGTGATTTCATTTAGCTTTTCTGTTGGTTTTCCTTCTTTCTATTCACAGATGCATAATAATACAGAGTATTGTAGAATAAACCTTGAACATGTGGACAATATGTTATCTTCTTTGGGCTTTGCTTCAACCAGAGTACGTTATGAACAGATGGGGATGGAGCTACAAAAGTTCAGAAGTTTGGAATATTTAAAAGGTCAACGGTAGCAATGCAAAACGCATAATGCCCCAAAAAGTGGCTGCAAATTTAAGAGACTTTTAATTTATGGGGGAACAATGTGCCATATTAAAATGATATGTGTTGGCTAAAGCCAGTTTATCTGCCATGTTGGCTTAAAGTCCAGCTAAATTCCTTGAGAAAGAAAAAAAAAAACAGACTGCAGTCCCCCTATGTACTATTTGTGCATAAATTTCTTCCTTTGCGCTTAAGCTGCAGCAAATCAGGCTCAAAATCAGGCTGAATATAAGTCTGACTAATGTACAGTGATGCTGAACGAAGTAACGTGTCTTCGCGGCATCAAAAGACTTCCGGTTTTCTTTCTTGTAGCCCAGGAAGACAGATTAAGACTGTGGAGCTCTGATAAGTTTTACTGTGTGGGTTTTGCTGTCCTCTGTGACTGTTGACTGCAGAAATGATAAACAGCTACTGAACTCCAAGTCAACTTGCATGGTATTCTGCTAAGAAATACAACGTACTATCAGAATTTGAGCACACAGAACAAACAGCAGTAACCTGTCGTGGAAGGAAAACTGAAGAAGAGGATGACAATGTCACTGTAGACCATCATTGTAGTCTACCAAACAGGGCGAAACAGAGCAGTAATTTCAACACAGTCAAGTTACTGCTTTATTAAAGCGGTTATGAATTAAGGGGAAACTAAAAAATAAAAAAATATAACTCTGTAGCCTGCAAAGACTCAAGACCAGGGGTGTCATCACAGATAAATAATACCCACATTGCCAAAAAAAAACGTGTGTGTGTGTGTGTGTGTGTGTGTGTGTAAAAACGTGAGCAAACTGCAACCAAATTACGTGCAACGGATCGCAGTATCAACGGCAGTTGGTCTTTCCATGAAAGCAAAATTGTCATGGATTTGCACAGGCACAGTGAGATAACACAGAAGCAACTCGTGTGTGTGGCTGCTGATGAATGCGCTCCAGGATTAGCTTGTGCTGCAGGCAAATCCTTGCAGCAATTAATCACCAATTAATATGACGCCACTAAATGCAGTTCTTCTTAATTAATACCCAGCATCTAATTTGGAAAGCTTAATTAATCAATTTTTAAAAATGGCCCCTCCTGTGGCAAAACCAAAACAATGAAATGCAATGGAAAAGTAAGTTAATGGAAATGAATAGTAGGGGTTGGTAATTTTATTCAAATTCAGTAAAAAAAAAACAAAAAAAAAAAAAACAAATTAATTGCCCTACAGTATTTACCCTTCTTCCTTCTAGGAATTATTTATGAGAACAGCAGTTTCTCACTTTAAGACACAACTCTAGGCATCAAACAGTGCGGCAAATATAGGTAATAACACACGTATAGCCTTTATAAGTGGACCGCCGTATCTCTGTTATTCGAACGGTCCTATTATGAAAAACTACATTTTTGTAGAAATCCCACTCAAATTTCCCTTCCTTTCAAATTCACACCACTGGATATATGGCTTATATTGTTCTCTTACAGTACATATTGTATAGCAGCATTTTATTACATTGCACAATTGTAGTTCATAAAGCTTAATAAATGAGAAGGTAGCATCTGCATTAATCATGGAGATGTTACAAAAGACATTATTAAATTTAGAAAAGGTGTGGCATTGCTGCAGTCTTCAGAGTGTCGGCAAAATGCATTTAATTCGCACGAGAACGGCAGATGATGGATAGTTTTGACAGTGCAATTGGCAATTGAAACATTCTCCAATTTCATCATCCATTTGACTCAAATTTTCTTCTTTTGGCTTATATAAATAATGCACGAGGGCAGTTTTTAAATTCCACCAGTCCCAGTACAATATACACACCTGCCAACACGAATGTTACAAGCTATAAGTTACCGGCTGCAGTTGAGCATCTGTGGCTTGAACGAGTTGACAGTCTGGAGCAAAAATGCCCAAAAATAGCACCGGTGTCTTAAGAACTCGGGAGATATTAAACAATGAATTGCACGCCGGCACTTTTGAAGGATAACTTCAGTTCCCCTCGTCGTGCCCGTTCAATCGAGTGCCAGTGGATGTCAGCCTGAGAGATCGGCACCGGGAAGACGCCGTCATTGGGAGGGCAAGTGCAGCCCAAACCATTTAAGAGCCTTGCTGCCAGGATATGGGGGAAATAGTTAGAGCTACGAGTGACTTCAAGGGAACAAACGGCAGCAATTCTTTCTCCGATGAGCGTGTCTGCTGCATACGTTCTCTAGAAAGTTGGGGAGAAACCAGTTCCTTATTACTTGACTTTGACATCTTTGAATGGCTGAAGCTGTTGTCCTTCATGCTGTCCACAGGACCCTAACGCATTTTATCATTTCGAGCCGGTGTTTTTTCATTCCGACGGACGATTACATTAGTCCGTTTTGAAAATGTGAGCCATATGGGACTCTTTAATTGGACAATTTCTCTTGCTGTTGCGTTTACTCAAATTGAAACCCAGCAAAAATGTTGTTACAGCAGGCGCAGCTCCATAACAGTCATTCACGCTTTGCTTTTACTAAAACAGATTTCACTGCTGATTAAAGTTATTACTTCTGACCTATTTTGAACACTTTCTGCAAATATTTTCTTATGGTGATTTTCTGCCCCCCCTTTGTACAATGACCATAAATATGTAATATAAAGCTAATTCTGTGACTATCTGAAGCGCTTATTACACACTTTTACATCACATGAGCCAACGCAGTGTGCAATGCAAGTCTTTGCAACAAAGCTACAGAAAAATGAAACTCCTATTGGGAGTTGCAGTTCCATAAGTGTAATTACGAGAGCAAACAGAATAATTATTCATAAATAATCAATTTCAGAATGTTACATGACAAGTCTAGGGCAGGATAAGTAATTTTCCATGTTCCACAATTAAAGTTTTAAGGACTCTTACTCAGCTCTGGTCCTAACCTTAGATTAAAACAGCAGAGCAGTAGTGGTTTGGGTTATAAAATCATAATAGGCCTGTCGAGTTTGATAAACTGATAACAAGGCTAGTGTACAAAAAAAGGTGATGGCTGAACATAGAGACACCAAGAAGGGGGAGGAAAACAAAATATGACAAGTGGGGGAGAAGAAACAGAAGAGAGAGGAGGAGAAGAGGGAGAGAGGTGGAACGGCAGCAACCCCTTGTGAATCGCTGGCACGTTGGGACGGCAACTGCAAACTCACCCTGCTCAAGAGGCTGGGGCTTAACTGAGGTGGCTTTCATCTTGAGGGCTTCCTTGGCAGACATGTCGCAGCAGGACCCTTTATTGGTGTCCTGGTCACTATCGGCCTGGTCACTGTCGCCATGCCCACTGTCTCTAAGGCTCGCTCGCTCTGGGTCCTTGAACGTTGAGCTGCTAAAAAAATAAAATTAAAAATAAAAATAATAAAATAAAAAAAAGGGAAAACAAAAATAAATAACTGGAATTTCTCCCTTTACTCGCTCGGAATGTGAGAGTAATGCTACTGTGGAGGGTTAGTCTGACAAGAATGCAAATGCGATGGTTGAGCAAGTTATTTAATAGCCCTTACCTTTGAACAAACTGCTGCCTGCTGCCCATGTAATTGGGCTCTGCGGGAAAATTGTCTGTCTGTGAAGGAGAAAGGAGAGAATTTACGTTTTGCGCTACGCAACCATGTCCCCTGCCGTGCAACAAGGTTTCCTGGTGGAAATTATTAATAAAAGGCCTTTTCTTTCATTGTAATTAATTAGTAAAAACAAGGTGACGTGTTAATGAGACAAGTCGGACAGTTCTGTTATTCCACTTCCTCACCACAAACAAGACCTTTATGAAAACAGGTGATTTTTCACCTCTTAATAGGACACATGACCTTTGTTAATGTTACAAAAGCGAAAAAGTGAGGGCAAAGACTATCTTCTTATAGTAATAAACAGTTCATAAAGGTGTGATTTTACTGTGGATATCCTCACATTTCCTTTGAATCTCCTTTTTGCTGTGTAAAATTCAAACTATGGAGAGAAAAAGAGATTATAACTAATGAAATTAATCTATACAGGTGTTTACCGGTTATGTGCCTTTACGTGCGTTTGAATACTAATGCATAAAGTCTACTTTCAGAGAATAAATTACTTTAATCTTCCTGCAACAGGATTTTCAAACGGATTACAAAATGTGTTCATTACCAAGTGATAACTTTTCTTTGACCTGGTGGTTCTGACTGTAGTTTTATGAAATATCAGAAATATAGGGACATTTGGATTATTCTCCTATATTTACATAAACAAGAAAGTATTACATTAATGGTGATCATGCTGATGTCACCAAAGTATACTTGGAAACAGAAACAAGGGACAAACATGGGACAGGATTTTTTCCCATCAACAAAAATGGGCCTAGATTATTTTATTAGCAGGTGAATCCTGCTGCTGTACACTTAAACAGTGATTTAGTGCAAAGTTCTTCAGTAAAGACACCCAACTGGAGCAAAAGGCCTCTGCTAAGCAAGTACAAAGATTTTCCTAATCTATAATTTCCAAATGACAACAACGATATAATCAGGCTTTAACTTACTGCACAGACTTATGTCGATAATACTGTTAATACGACAGTTATTACTGGGAATCTATGGCTTTGCATCAAAAGTGAACAACACACATAAGATAAATCAGTTAGTTTTTTAAAATAAAATGCCAACCCTGAAACGGTGTTATGATCACACACGAATACCTGTGGTGCTGTTATTATTTTACTGGGTTAAACCAAGAAGAGTCAGCTATTATAACACAGACAGACAGGCCAAACTAATGACAACCAAAAATAAAGGAAAAAACGAAACGGAAAATAAAATACATTAAATTAATTTATGCTAAATTAAATTAAAACTTACATACACACCTCTGCATGTACGTGCGTGTGAATGTGCGTCTTCAGTCAGAACAATGAGCTCAAACGCTTTATTCATGCAAGGAGGGTAGGCTTACTTCAAAGTTTATCTGCAACCACCTCATTTACTGGGGTCATGATATAAGCGCAGTTGCTCTAAATATCTCATTAGCCATCGACCAACAGTGCATGTACAATACCGCACCGCGATTCCAGTACCACAGCGTGCCGCGATTATTGCATATTAAATTTGTTATCATGACTCTAGATTATTGCCTTTCATCTTTAATGCTTAGATTACGACAAGCATTCCAGTTATATGACTTTTACATTTACGTATTTGGTCGACGCTTTGCTTCAAAGGGACGTACGATGGCAATGACCTCCTGAACACATAGCAGGGAAAACTGCGCCGGAGCAATTTGGGGGAGGTACCTTGCTTGAGGATGCTACAGCAAGAGGTGGGAACCAAACCGAGGACCTTGTGAGTCTAGAGGCAGCAGCTCTAACCACTATGCCACCTGGTGGACACCACACCCCCCATTTTTTTAACGTGGCTTAGCGAAGAAACCAGGTTTTATAGTGATTACTACAACGGCCAAAGACATTTGAGCCAAAGTGCTGTGGAAAAACAAACAAAGTTTCCAGGTGACTGTATTTGTAGTCTGCCCTTCTATTTTAACGCATGAAAACAACCTATGACTGGCAGCCATTAACAACTGATAAAATGCACTTTGTACAAATTAAACGAGAGAAAAAAAAAGAACATCGAAGCTGCTGCCGGTAAAATCACCGTCCATGAAAAAGTATCCAGCAATCCTGAGAAGCTGAGAATTACAGCTAATTTCCTTAACCCACCCTGGCAGTTGTCAGTATAACATATGCATATCTTAAAGCTTTAATGCGGGACACATATTCAAAATGCATCTTTTGATGACTTGATCTACCGCATGTTTAAATGACATATCCTGTATGTTTAATTGGAGAAGCAGTATTAAGCTGTGTGTATAGTATAAAAGCAGCACCATTGCTACTGTCTTCTGTTTAAAGCTCTGACACTGAAATTTGAATGTACACCCAGCTAAATTCATTACTGGAATCTGCTGCTGTGCTGACCGTGTCCACAGGGCTTCCTGTAGGACAGCGGTGAGGGCAGCGGTTAAGACAAAATTATCACTTAAAGTTGGCCGCTTCAGCCCCAGGAGGTGTAGTACATTTGAACAAGGCACTTAGCATAAATTGCTAAAGTACAAATTCTATCTTTGTTGGAGGGGGGGCAAAATGGTTCTGGTAAAAGTCAGCTAAGAAACAAAGTTATAACAATAGCAAATAAGCCCACTGATCTTATCTGTGCTCTGAAATGTGATGCTGACTGCATAGGTAAGTTTTGTGTGCATTTGCAAGGTTGATAGCCAACTGTTTTTTCTAACAGGAAAGCCTCATTAGGCTGGGCACCAAGGGAGGAGAACGTCTTAATGGTGCCCACATATTGCTATTTCTGTAGTAGCTCCCTGGAAGTAACATCAGCAGGGGAGATGTGTGCAATCGCGGATCATTTTCAATACTTTGCAGTTGCGGTCCTGATGCCTGATGGAGGCTGAGTAAAACGCAGCAACTGCTGCGTCCATTCAGTGGGCAGGTATCTAATTTTAAACGTCTTTTAAATACAAGACAGAATTACGTTAAAGCTGGCCCAAATCACGTTGACACAAGAAAGTACTGCGCTGATTTAGGCAAAGAATGACAGAAGTTAAAGCGTGAAGCCACATAAATGCATGTTGTTCTTTCCACAGGAGAGTGACGGAAAGCAGGAAGCACCGCGGTTTACACAAAAAGTGTTATAATCCGAAAGTTGCTGGAGGGGCCCTCCCCCAAACTGGGTTCTCTTGAGCAAAGTGCCTACCTAGAGTTTCTCAGAATAAAATAATTAGTTTTATAAACTGAGACTGCTTATAAGTCGCTTTTGATAGAAGCATTTGCCGTGTAACGTTAGAGCCCCTCACTGTTGGTGTTACGCTGCATCTGCAGTGTTGGAGTTAAACCCCGGAGTGCAGAGCGGCAGCACCTGTTCTACAGCGCTGCCAAATGCAAATGCTCACAGCCCTGAGCCTGCCAGGTGTAGGCCACACGTTTGCCTTGTTCACAAAAGATGTGCACTTAGTGTGTGCTGTGCTGCCGGTAAAAGCACATTACGAAATTACAGAAAAGGTTTCCCTGCAAATTAGGCCTGAGACAAATGTTATAGCTTCAGTTTTCTTTTTTATTCCTTTTTCCCCCTTTTTATTAATACAGTGACTCATATTGACAAGAGAGGGCTTTTGATAACTCAAGTCTGAATCTCATTAATGGACTTTGCCTGACAGTAAAAAGAAGTTCATATTTATTGAGCTGGGTAGTCTGGAGTAACTATGCAAAGGATTATAGCCATCCTGTGTACATCACACTGCTGAGCACATTCTGGTTATTGACTGCGATTGCTCTTATAAGAAAAAAAAAGAAAATACAATAAGCTAAGATGTAGAGGTTTGTTTGTATTGTGAGTTTCCCCACTATGGAAATGATGGTAGCAAGATAGGTGTATACGCAGCCAGTACCTATCAAAACCGGCCGATGAGTACTTGAGAGCCTGCTTGTGTTGCAGGCGGGGACTAACCCGTAGATGCCTCGGTTCTGAAAAAAGCAAGATGGACAAACAACTAATGTTTTGGTTGTGGCTTTCTGCATCCCCTTTGCCACAGAATATTATCTTTTTCCAGGTACAGTTGAGCAGTCTTCTCAACAGAGATAAATGCCACAACAGATGCAGCCAGTTTTATAACCATGGCGAGAGCGCGGAGGAAAAGGAAAGCTACACATTGTGCTTCTTCGCTTGCAGGATTTGTCAAACAAAAAGAAAAGCCATTTCAGTTGTTTTTGTCCTTCACTGCCAGCCTGCTCCAAACACATACCTTGGGGGAGGGGGAAGTGAGGAGATTTTGAAATTGGCGATACAGTCGGGGGTAGCACTTCCCATCACCTGGTTTACTGCAGATGCGTTGCGTATCGGCAGAGTTGGTTGATTTGCCTCCGAAGCACCGCGTCTCAGTTAAGCTTGCATATCAGTCACCATATTTCACCTCAACCCTCCCTTGTACTTAAAACCTGACCCCCCGTTCTTTATACATAGGGAGGTCTGCACCGACTTTGATCCATTGTCCCTTTGACATTAGCCACGTGCTGTGCTGTACTGAGACAGAATGCTGAGATGCTGCTTACCATCACTCTCAGATAACAGAGGAAAAGTGACAAAAAGGAGCTGATAATATGGACAAGGATTCTGGCTTTTACAAAATTATGCATAATAGTATTGGACGGCACATTGCCTGGACTGTTTGGCAGTGGGTTTGAATCCAGCTCAGTCTGTGTGGCGTTTGCACGTTCCCCCGTATCTGTGTCGGTTTCCTCTTAGTGCTTTGCTTTCCCCCACAGTCCAAAGCCATCTGTCTCAGGTGGAGTGGTTACTGTACATTGCCTGTAGTGCGTATGTGTGTTTGTCCACCCTTCAAAGGATTGGCATTCCATCCAGGGTGTAGTTGCCTGGCCGTCTCCCCAGTGATTCTGGCATCGGCTCCGGATCACAGCAACCCTGTAAAGGGTAATGGATCGATTGCTATTAATTAGTAATATTATTAACGTGTATCCAGCTGACGCCTTTGTCAAAGGCAACTAACATTGCTAGTTACACTGCACTAAACTGCCTATAACCATTCGCCCATGTACGCAGACGGAGGCGGATTCAAATCCTCATCTGAACTCACAACCCAGGTGAGGTGAGGCACCAGTGTTCCCTACTGTGCCACAGTGTCATAATTTGGGAATGAGCACATGCTGCCCCATGGGCAGGAACACTGCCACGAGCACACAGATAATATGTGAGCACCTTGCTGCAGAGCGTAACAGTGACCCTGAGCTCAGCAATGAAGTGCGGGCACAATGAAGTGTGCGGTACCGAGGAACGAGGAAATCTGACAACTGTGTTCGCAGTCAAGTGGGGTGACTGTGTCCCAAATCCACACTTTCTCAGTGCTGTAACAGAGGCTCACGTGTGTTTATATGAGTGGGAGCAGATTATCCTGCCTGCTTTGTACAACGCTCTGCGCTTTTCGGTTTTCACCTCCAGTTCAGCTCAATTAGAGTCATTACCATAATATTGTGTTTAATTAAATGGTTTCCAACTGAACACATTTTTTTCCTTCCTTTTGGAATTAATGGAATTAAACCGACTTGGAAAATCCTATTGAAATTCTACTGCAGAATAGCAGTAGTTCAAAACAAAAACAAAAAAAGTTGCACTCTAGAAAGGTACATGTGCATAGCATAAAGCATTCATGCTTACAAGCAAATTACTTGTGTCCAAAAAACAGTTAGGAAGGAGAATTTGAGATTTATGAATTGCATGATAAATGTTTTACATGCTGTTATTTTCACTAGATATGCATTGCTGTATGCCTGCTATGACCAGATAAGAGACTAATGAACATAAATAGTTTAACAAGGATCCTGATGTGAATTTAGAGTGATAATATATAACTGGAGGCCTTAATGCAATACTGTGAATGTTAGATATACAAACTGCCTGAAATTTAATTAAAGGATACGAATATTTCTAAATGTGTTTGTTTAAATACACTGATGCACACAAAGCTATGTCATAAATGGAATAAGTCTTGCGTGGTCCGTGACATTGTGGTTGAATATGTGTCTAATGTACATAGATACAAAAAAATTTTTAAAAATCATCACAGCTTAATGGTTTGTACCCTGTGTGAATGAAACACTTGGACAGTTGCAGTTATTTTCTTTTTAATGGTGTCAGTTGAAAGTGTTTCAGCTCTCTTTACAATTTATTACCACGACACATTTGAACAAGGTCATCTTAAGGCATTTTTTAAAACAAAACATTGGTTATTATTTCAGTCTCAAAGTAAAATGTTGATACTTGGAAGGTAGATGTGTCAGAAGAAAAAGAACAAAGTTCTAAAAATGTGTATGACAGGAAAAAAAAAAAAAAAAGTCCAGATTACCTTTTAATTTAATTTATAACATGTCACTTATGATGTTCTAAGCAATGCATCTTCAGTTACAGAGCAAAATATTCAATTTTCAAGCTTTAAAAAATGCCATATACAACAGTTACTGTGGACATATCCATTACCGGACTTTTACAATGAAATAACAGCAAATTCTTGGGACCATGACTCAGGTATGAACTGGTCAGTAAGTTAATTCTGAACTTGTACTAAGTCCACTTATATAGAAAACAAAGTCGCATGGTCACACTATGCAAACCATTTGTGAGGTATGGCATGATCTTACAAGCAGTGCCAAGCAGAATAGAAACCACATCAGTAAATGCTGAAATAATTGAAGGCTGGTGAAAAAAGAAAAAATAAATAAATCTGGCCACTGCTCAAGTCTTTGGTGAAGTTCTTAAAGAGTACAGATCAACTGGCAGGTGAATAAATGAAGAGGCACAGAGAGACATGGCAAAGGAGGACTGGGAAGAGAGAAGAAAACACTGCTATGCTGAGGCACATGAAAGCCTGTTTGCTTAAGCAGTCCTCATATTTCCATTTGTTTTCCAGCAGAATGGGGAGATGGAGGAAGTGCAAATGCTCTGTGTACTATCCGAAAACAAAAGCCAACCACAATGCATGGAAATGTTACTGAAGGAGATCATATATTATATATGAGGCTAGAAAGCCTTTGGATTTATGAAACTGCAAAGGTGTAACAAATCCAAAACAAAAAGGTAAAAGATTTTGCATTTTCCAGCTGAACACCCTTATGGGCTTTTTCTTCAACTTTTACATCTACCATCATACTGACAGAGCTTATGCGAATCCGTCCCTGCCGCTGAATGCAATGCCTACCCTCTGAGAATAGCTCCCATGAAATTGAGACAAAATGCTGTGCATCCTCAATTTTGCAAAATTACCTAAACAATGCAGCATTTTGAAAGATAGCATTTGGATTCACACAGACCTGATTGCGTCCATTTTATTCAAGCCAGTAATTAATTTTAAAAAGGCACCTGAAGAATTCCAGACACACCTTTTTCGGTGATAGACCACCTCTCCGACTGGAACTACAGGCAGTGTGTAAGTACAAAGACAATTTTAATCCACTTCAAAACATCCTCAATCACTGGGCTGTGTATGGGGAAAACCTGCTATTTTGAACATGGTGAAGCAATTACAGAGACTAAAATATGAACAGAGTATTGATTTCATTTCATACTTACCATCTCCTGCTCAGATTTCAAGAGCATGCAATGTCTGGTAAGGCATATTGCACATCTGGGATTTTTGGACAGCAAAAATCATAGGCACTTCACAACAATATAAGCACAACATCATTTTCCCAGCATGTTTTAACACGATTTTATGCAGGTTTTCATTTGGAGAAGGTAAGCATCATTAAACAGACTGCAATTTTTAGCTATTTAGCATTGAAACTACATTAACAGGGGAGACACATTACATGGCAACAAGTGAAGGAATTTCCAAAACAAGCGGCCACTCCTGATAATCTCATTTTATGTATCCAGAGGAGATTGTGCAGCCCTCCAGGGACACTTCTGTAAGTGATAAGTATATTGACGCTTGCATAGGTTATCACACAACATCAATACAGCAGTGACATATCTAACAGAGATTAAAAAAAAAAACTCCCAAACAAAATCAATAACCTTCACTCTAATGATTTTCCTAAATAGCCGAGTGCGAAGAACGTGGGACTCATTGCCTTCATACATTTTCATCACACCTTGCAAAGCACAAAATGGTGGTAGAAACGAGATTTACCCCAAAGGAGAAGTGTGACAGTCACTGGAGGGAAGGGACGTGTTTTGTGAAAGAGAAACAGTAGGATGAGCTAGGCTCAGAAGAGCATGGTCACAGGCAAAGTTCATCCATCTACCACCAAACAACATCCAAAAACAAGACCTGAGAATAACTTTGGATTATGGAACATAGTTTGCTTATCCAAGGCACCAATGTTCTCAAGTTGTTGTTAAGTTAGGGGTACTGAGCGCATGCCACATGCAAGAAGTCAACAAAGCAACTGTAACTTCTTACAAACTGCAGCTAAACTCATAAACACTTGGAGGTTTACTAATAAGAGCTGCTGTTTACTCTGTCAGCAAAGTTAAACGACCCACCAAGGAGAGGAAAACAAGCATGGGATGAATATTCAGTGACATGTATTGTTACCATGACCAGGGACTGCAGAGTAGCTTCCTCCTAACCACCTGTTGTGAACAGAGGTGGATCCTCGTGGCTATACTTTATCCATCTGAGCCCTGCTGATTTCTCAGACCTCCACCAAATGAGCTGGAACTAGCCATGTAGCACTGGACAGGCATGAGATATGAGCCTGGGGGGAGGGTATTGACATGTCGCCATGGCCACACTGGAACTAATTATATCTACAGTCTGTTCCGGTCTCACGATCTGCATGTAAGAAGGAATTATATCAAACTGATGTGTACAAGCCCAGTGCATTCCTATGTTAACAAAACCTTGGGTTACTTGAGATTTTTTCAGCAGGCATTACAAGTGTGTTGTATGAGAGTATTTGTATCACTTTAAAGTTGAGCAGGTCGATGATTTGGGTCTTTCTAGCATCATCAGTTGATGGAAACGGCAGTGTTGGCATTAAGTGCTCAAAATGTTACCTAATTCATTTGTTTGGGTGTGGAAGAGGTGTGCATTCTTACTGTCCAATAAGACCGGCCGACTATTTCTCTTTAAAAGCCACTGCCTCTGTTACCATGGAAATTTTCCGAAAATGTCAGGTGACAAAGTAGCTGTGTTTGCGAGAGTCTAGCAAGAGCACTTCAAAAAGGAGGAGGCCGATGTCCCGGTCTGCGCAGTGCCAGTCAGGTACACGGGCATTGATGGAAAAAAAAAAATCTTGCACTTTTAACTTAATTTAACAGTTAAAAAGACATTAATGAGCCATAACGTGTCAAATTTGTCCCGTTATTTTTCTTTGCAAAAATCATAGTCTGGGAGAAATTAACGTAACACAACATAACATAACATTATATAATGTAAAATACAGACAGTGTCTGAAATCATGTTAGCTTTGGACCCCCCCCCCCCCCCCCCCCCCCCCCCCCCCCCCCCCCCCCCCCCCCCCCCCCCCCCCCCCCCCCCCCCCCNTTTGGACCCCCCCCCCCCCACCCACCCACCCTGTTCTTCTCTTCAGATACGAACAAACAAAATCAGTTGATTAATTTGTCACATTTTACACAGTCAATAAGTTGTAACACTGGCTGCCGTTTAGGTCTTCTGTGGCTGAAACCCTACAGTGCACGTGTGTTGTGGTGTAGAAAGTCTATTGTAACCAAAGCAGCCAGTCTGATCTTACTGACTTTACTATGTAGATGCCAAAATTAAAATTAAAAAAATAGATGCTCAAACTAGAGACCAGTACCTATATGTACTCTGTTATTGAACAAAAACTATTTAAAGGACTCAAATGTTCTTTGGTTTATATCAGGAGAGGATCAAGAAATGACATATTCTACTCGTCAACCTGTCTGTCAGAGGAGGAATGCCTGCAAAAGCTGAACCTCACCTGACAGGTCAGTGAAGAAATTAGTCAATCGACTGCTCTGGACATGGAGATGGAAGAGGCAGGTAGCTATGCCCTCCCTGTACCTGTCAAGGCGACAGCAGACTGTTCAATGTGAAAATGTCATTTCACCGAGAATCTAATAGAAGGAAAACAACCTGTGCAACTCTTAACTCTCACCATTAAATCAAATGTAACAATGTATTCACCTGTTCTACTTTTGTACCATCAAATGCATCACATTCTGGTTGCAAAATGTGTAAAACTCACTTTAACACACCAAAATGTGCTGGCAAAACTACTTTACTGGACTAAAATCCCCCAATCTAGAATGTCCTACAAATAAACTCACTCAGAGTATATATTTAAATGGAAGATTGAGTTTTAGCAAATTCCTGTGATATCTACCAAGAATGGCACCACGAGGGACTAAAGAAACTCTTATTACATCCATTAATGTATTCCTGAGCAAATATGTCCACCAGTCCAAATGTTTCTCTTGGTCCTGCCGCTGAACCAAACAAAACAGTTGAACAAGAAAAAAAAAAAGAAAAAAAAAAATCACTAAACAATATTTTGGTTTGTTCATTTTGTTCTGTTTTGTCTACGTCTCTAGTGAACCCTAGCATTTTAGTGATAGAAGAGATAATAATCTACTAATTCCAGTTGTACTAACAACATTTCTGGGACTTTAGCTTCAACAAAGAAAATAATAAAGTCAAATTAGTTCCAACTGATTCCCGGCAGACTGTGCACCCCAGCGCTGACAGGCGGGGGCTTCTGAAAAAGAATGACTTCTTCTCCCTTCACTGGTATGGATATTGCCGGATTTCCATGACTGTTTCGCCTCAGGGATGTAAAAGTGGATTAAGGGATCAATTTTTCCAGTATTCTCACTCTGCATTTATGAAAACAGAAGCTCTCATTCCATCCTGCACTGCATCGCACAAGTACCTCATACAGCAGTGTGAAGGCTACGTATCAGGTTGTGACACAAAATACCACAGGCAAGGTGAAAGCACAAATCCAAAACCACGTGTAGGACCTTTCAATAAAGGTTCCAAAACTACTTAAAATATAACCTAAATATTAATGAAACAACTGAACATTTGACATGATTTACTCAGTTAAAGTCAGCTGCCTTATGGCAACAGCTCAACAAGGCATTGGTCAGCAGTCAACATCCAAGTGAATCTTTGACCTCCATGTTATATTCATAATATTAAAAATTAACACAAAGAATATCCACAGATCACAACAGACAATTAATGCATTTCATTCTACCAAATGTAGTTGGAATTGTTCCACTGGCTTAGGCTTTCGTTCATTAATTCATTATCAGAGACTGCTTGTCCAGCGCAGCGTCACCGGTGTCCAGAGCCTATCCCGGAAGTATAGAGTGTGACGCAGGGTACTCTGCCGAATAAGTTGCCAGGCCATCGCAGACTGCAGATGTATGTTTCCAAATACAGAGTTAAATCTCTGTTACAGTGTACTGTAAAGCAGCTGTGATTTGATGAGACATGAGGCGCTCAGGGCAGGGTGACTGTAGCCAGGAAACTGAAGGACCATTTTAAGGGTTTTATTCACCACTTCCACAGTTAAATGAAGGCTAAAGTCCCTTTTGGGACCACAAATAGTACCGATTCTTTCAAGTCTGCCCATTAACCAAACTAAAGCCAACACTCATACTAGTTCCCTCTTATTTGGTGCCACTTGAAATGGGCTTAAAATTTGGGGTAAAAAGCCTATACTATGCTAAAGCAACCTGGAGACAGCAAAAGGACATTGTTTTGGCAGCAGTTTTTCAGCCCACCTCTGTACATCTTTCAGACATCTATGAACTTATGCCACTGACAGACCTTTCCAAAAGCCTTTATTGTACAGAAGCTGTAAGTTACCGTGGATAAATGCATCAGTACAACACATTTTACTGTATCAGTCAAATGTGCAAGTACACCTGGGCAATGCACGTATGGGAAACACTGGACTGAAGAATGGAAGCAGAGGAAACCCCAAGTTAGATGCATTTCTCGGAACTGCTCATTGCCTAATCGAACTTGTTAATGGATGCCTCATGCAAAGAAAAAGGAAAACCAGTTTTAAGCGAGTGTACTCAAACTTTTTGACTCTTGCTGCACAGTACATAATAGATCACAATCTACCAGTTTAAAATGACCCAAACTGGAATTACTACAAGTACTTTAAACTAGTACTTGCACCGGCGTATTATTACTGCTCAGTTTTAAAACAGATGCACCTTAACAGAGTTTTCATTTGGGAAATAAGGCGAATGGTTAGTAAACTGCCAGATAGGCCAGCCAAAGGGAAAGTCATATTTCACTTGAAGGTGCCTCAACTTTGAAGCATATTCTCACGTGGAAATGTCTGTGGCTTGGCAGGGTGATTTTTGGAAAAGAAAATTCACATAATGCCGCATTGTCAAAATGAGGATTGTAACACTCGACAAGAGTGTCCATAGTGCATTAGGGAACTGTCAGAAGGGGTTTAGAATTAATCGTCTAACCCCAGAAGAAACAATCATGAATAATCTAGCGCAGTAAACCAAGATGACCTTCCCTTCAAAGGCAAAGTTAAATTTCTCTTTTTTAAGCGTATGAGAATGCACTGCGAGATCCACTTTTGCTTGAGCTTTGTGATGGAGTGATGGAGTTTGTCCTACAGCACGTGTCCTATCCCACATATGTATCTTAACAGGCTAAACAGAAACAGTGTTAACAGCTCTAATATACCCTTCAACATTAAAATTCTATGTTTGGAGACCCCCTACGTTTTTGACGACGTGGGATCTATCAGATACATTTTGTCGAGATAATACTTTGCTGAGGACAGAACAGAGATGCTTGTTTGTAAGATTAAGACAAGATTCAAGGTCCACCACGTCTTTAATAAAGAGCATGTCTGATGTCTTCACTGAGGGGGGGACTTTAATTTATTAGTGTTACAGTCAGATCAATACAAGCAACAGATACACTTCTGAAACACAACATACTCACAAATCAGGTTTGGGTGGTCAGCAGCATGAGTTATTGTGCTACTATCATAAAATGACAAGGTTGGCTGAAAAATAAACACAAACAGTGGCCACAGTTTGTTGATTGCCAATTCCATATACATATATAAATTCATATAAATTTATATAATTTTAAAAATATAAAATATATTTTTGTATATATTTTTATATACAAAAATAATCAGACCTTAGTATTTTATTATTATTTAGCTGATTCCTTTGTGCCTTGACTTACAAGATTTGGTTTTTATGCTAAGCTACTTCCACTTACCTACCCCATTTATACAGTTGGGTAATTTTTACTAGAGCAATCCACGGTAAGTACCTCGATCAAGGGTAAGGAAGAAGGAACTGGGATCCAAACCCAAGTCCTTTAAACGGATGGCAACAATTATAACCATTACGCCACATTTTGACCATACATACTTCCTACAAAATATACTTTTGCCCTTAATCTGGAGACAATTCTTACTCTGACTTTGGTTCTAATACAACGTCTGGAATTGTATTGTTCAGTAGATGTAAATGTTTTGTCACTGAACTAAAATGGATGCATCTGAAAAAACACACTAAACATACCCACAAACAAGTCAGAAAGACTGAAACCAGGCACTTTTCACATTATCATTTCTGAATGTCTACAATTAGGAAAAACCTTGACTTATCTCAGTTAAAAACAGTCACGCAGAACCATACTGACGTACTGAACAGCTGTACGTTATTCTAGAGGGAGAGAACAAAAAAAAAAGAAAGCGGGAACCTAACCGACAGCAATCTAATTTTAATCTCATTTTAGTTTAAACAAATTTGGGATAAGTGACAACATAATATGGTGTGAACTACGCTATAGCAGCCGTCAGTGAGTAAATGCTGTGGTGCAAGGACTGAAAATGTAATAGACAAACATTAAGCACTTCCTTCAGGAGGTTTTGTATCATCTGTACAGCAGCACGATGACTGCAGAGCACCTTCACAGCAATTCAACATTTTTACAGTACTTTAATCGCTGGTCAAAGAAACAAATATCGTGCAAAGGGAGCAAAAATCAATAGATGCCATAGTACATTAAGGGTACACGTTCCCACCTGTCCTGCAGGCTGTTCAGCTGTACATAACGTGACAAGGAAATTCACAAATAGTGGCGATAAAGGAAAGCATTCAGGAGAGCAAATGGCACAATGAAATCTGTGGCGTTCAATTTTTTGCAAAGAATGGTAAAAAACAGGGGACCAAAGGTTTGTTATGCATGTATGAACTACCTTTACTAACTTTTCCAAGGCAATGTTCAGTAAAGAATGCACATTCATCCACTCACACACTAAGGGCAAATCACTTGAAACACACAACTTTGGACAGTGTGAGGGGAAGATTGACAGGAGCAGGAAACTCAACACAGACTGAACCCTACAGCTTTAGCACCAGTGCAAAATGCTACACCACTGTGCCATTGTATCTTAGCTGAAAGAAAGAAATTTAGTGCAACGGTGAGTTGCTGCCAAACTGTATTCAAAATCTGACATTTGCATCTAGAAATTAAGGAACAAACACAATGACGCTTTTGGTGTTGAACCTTTATTGATGTATGAGTGTGGCATATACTGTTCTACACGCACAATGTTCACTGGTAGCTTCCCATTCATTTGACTCCTGCTGAAGACTCATATATTTACTGCTTGAGGTTACTACGCTGGTTTAAAAAAACCACTTTGCTGAAGAGTTTACAGAACGCAGCCTTCATAACTAACAATATACCAGCATACTGAATTAAGTATGTTAGCCATATGGCCCAGGATTTTCTTTTCTTTTTTTTTTTTTTAAATTATTTAACTTGAATTTCTTCATGAACACAATTTTATATATGCAAGTACAAACTTAAAACTTATAGGTCTGAGACATGTACTTTAACATAGTAGGGGGGCTACAAGTACAGTAAACAAAGTATGTTTTCACAACCAAGTCCATTTACCATGCAGTGCTTTTACTGTTGCCATACTCTGCCTCAGTAAGCATTCAAATAAAAGTGCGTTCTGAATGAATAAATGTACCGGTAAGTTTAGATGCAAAACAGCAGGGTCCCATCGGCCAATAACTGCATTCAGGGCCTTCGCTATCTCTGCACTGTTATGCATCACTTCCCATGTATTATACAGTACATATAAAGAATTCTCTGGATTATTTCTCACTTTAATGGACTGGCATCCTGCCCAGGGTATACCCCGCCTTGCACCTTATGCACCGTGGGACAAGCACAGGATGACCACGGTCCCAAATGGATATGAGGTTCCTGAAAAATGGATGGATGGTTTTAAAATGAATCCAATTATATACTGAATGATAATGAACTGAATCCAAAGTGAAATAATCAGGGCCTCAAACAAATCCACCATGGGTATGTGGTGAACAGGTGAAAATATTTATACAGAAGAGTTTATGTATTTGTGAGGAGGGGAAAAATATATATATATATATATATATATATATATATATATATATATATAAAAAATATATTAATAACTTTGGCTGGAGCCACAGTGTAGTCTTACATAGTTCTGCAAACCATTAAATAATTTATCACTGTTACTTGAATTTCAAGGTGGTCTACAAATAATACATAAAATAACTGCCTTAAAGTTGGTCTATACAACTTTACTTTGCCACTTAATATCTCCTAGAAGGTGCTCGGCTGTTTCAGAATTTCCCTTAATGGGCAACTTAGGGTGCAGACGAGAGATTCATTGAAAAGAAACACAAACGGGTGCTTTTGCTGCTGTTTAAAATGTCCACACCTAATATTTCCTTAATGTTACTTGGATGTTGGGTAGCAGGTTAGTGAGCATGAATGACAAATACTACACTCATATTCTATAGTTTGGTGAAAATTGCACTAAAAAGTGTGGCTACTGTGCCTTGCAGTGCTTAAGGAGAATACTGAACAGCTATAGAGTTACAATAAATCACTTAAAAACAATATTGAATCACGCAAAAAACCTTCAAATGTAAAACCAAGACTAAGTCAGAGCTCAAATGTGAACAAAATTGACACTATCCCTGCTATCTATTCTCAGAAAGCATTCAGCCAAACAGATGTATTTCTCATGTATCTCAATAACATTGATAATTTATATAGGAAATGGACATTAATAATAGAGAAGAACATGCATTTGCAAATATAAACCCACACTCAGGGTCGACTGACGACAGTGCAATGTCATGCACACTGAAAATGAAATATACTGTTAAGTGAAAATCCAATGGAGTGGAAAATACAAAATGCATTATTTCACGTCCTATCTGGAACTGCCATAAACATTAGTATTATTCCTTAGATGCATGCTTCTTTTTCCTGAATAAAACATAAAAAAAAACCAGAGCTCTTGTATGCCAGGTTGCCATTGGACTGTGAGCGTCATTTCAATGTAACATAACTGCAATGACAAATTTGTTGGGGGGGCTGCAAACACTCACAAATACAGCAGCCACAGAGGCTGCCTACACAAATGTGGGACTGTCAGATAAATATACGAGAACCATTATGACGGCTAGTCGACCGTGTTCCACACATACTTGGAACATGCGACGCTTCTTTTCCAAAAATACCCTCCAACCATCCATTTCTGGCACCACGCACTATGAAGGGTTATTACAATTTGCATACGGCACAGCTTTTCGGATTTATCCAAACATCCAAAAAACTGTCACTGGTTGTACATGAAAAGCAAAAGCAATTTTCTATACATCTCCTCTTCCCACCTCTCCCTCTTTTTGTGAATATTAAATAGGTGACACGGCTTGCAAATACAAACAAAAAGTATATATATATATATATATATATATATATATATATATACATATACATACACTGCAAGTTAATGAAAAGCATATTGCAGAGTTTTACTTGTCATTTATTATTACTTTTAAGTAACAAAGTAAGAGGACATAATTTTTAACTTCCTCTTTGTAGAACTTGAAAAGGAGCCAGAGAGGGCATTACGATTAAGTTACAGTGTCGGCATTCCCTGGGAGGCGTGGATGTTTCGAATCAATGACACTTCCCCCAATTTGGTGCTCTCTGCTTCACTGATATGGAACTTCGGCATCAGGACGGAACTACGGAAAAGGTCTTGTGTATACAGCGGAGGCACTTATTCACTCTAGGTGCCTGCGAAGCTTTATAATTGCTATTTGGTGAGGCCCTCTAGTGAATTACTGACCTGCCTGTCAGCTTGGCCTCATGCAAGTCAATTGACCTCTTAGCCAGGCTGAGCTGATAAATGTGGGATTGTTTTGAGATAAGAGCTTAACTATTGCATTTCAGTTTGCATCTGCTCAGGCTCCATGTACAGCACAGCACCTACTGCACTCACTTTGCATAAGGGTTTGAGATTTCAGATGGTCATCGTCTCTGCGTTGCGCTGCTTTCAAAACCAATAGAAACTGACTTTTTTTTTTTTTTTTGGCTGGATGGAATCATGGAATTTTTGCAAACAGTACAAGTTAGACAGGTAAGACTTAAGTGTGACATTCATATTACAGTCACCTCCCCAAGTTGCTGTGTTGACTTCCATGTAAGGCATAAGGAAACCGACTCCACCTAGAGGAGAACTGTATACCACAATTTCCCCTCACATTTCCCCATATTTGCCTAATTTCTAACCGTTTCATACAAAGAGTTACACGGGGCACAGCTGTGCCATTCCAAATGGTAGCGTGATCATTTCAGCCCCCCGAAGCAAATATTAATTGACGCAAAAGTAAAACTCAGAGGTGGGCTTGAAAACACGTCATTGTAATTCACTTAAAAGCACAAGGTGTTGAAAAGCAGGAAATGTGTAAAGTAACTATAACAGGAAAACTGTTAAAAACTAACATATATTGCTATAATCAGTCGCCTTATATGTGGTATGTTTAAAGTACAGTATAAACACAAACCTTACATTGTAATTCAGACATTAGTGAATGCAGGCGTCACTCTTGCCATTAGGCCAAAAGCTTGTAGGAGGCAATTCTCCATCAAGCATATGCCTTGAAACGATTATACCCTATCAACATTTTGTGGCATTCTCCTCAAGCTTCATTTTAACCTTGAATCAGCCTGTAAATAATATGCCTTAATACTTTAAGCGGAATTAAGTATCATTATGTGCCATCCACGGCCTATCAGAATAATTCTTCACAAATGATGCCACTCATTGTGCTCCACAAGTCCTCGGCATTTCAAAGGGGAAAATGAATTGGCCCGTGCAGTCACGGCATTCCCTGCGCCAGTCAATGCACACTTGTGGACTGCTATAAAATGTCACTGCTGGCTCAAGGTGCCCTTGTGCAGCTGTGTGTGTGTATCCTACATTTGTGCCTCTAATGACAAACGCACGTAGGTGACGTGAATCGATAATGGGAAGCCGCCTTTCCTGAAATATTCCCATAACCACTGAGGTTTAGGGTATCCTCTTCACTGCTGAAAGGAGAGAGAGTTTTTTTTTCCCCCCTTTTTCATTTTCTGGAACATGATACCACTCTGCCATTATTCCTACTTGTTACCAATAACAGTCTATGTGGTGCTAGGATCTGTAATGCCCTATTTAGCTGAAGGGAAAACATCCTGCTTTTTTTAAACATTCCACTTTTCATACATTAATAAACTATGAATACGTTTAAAGTGTAAGTCGCGCGCCCAATTACTTTTATTCAAACAGTAATCTAGCAGGTGGCATATGTATACCTGGTGTACAGTGCTTTAAGTAGGACTTTAGCCTTGTCTGACATGACAGATTTCAAATTACTTAAAACAGGCTTAGCACAAAAGATATGCAGTGCTTGTCAGGGGCTTAGTGGAAGCGCTCCTCACAAAGAGGTATTAGCTTGGAATGTGGAAAACACATAAACCTCTTTGGTTTCTAAGAACAATCTGAGGACAATTGTTTTGAGAATTCTTGCCTTGATTTTATATGCAGGCAGTTCAGAAGAAGGTAAGTCGTTTCTCCTTTCAGACAGTCAGTGTATCTTTGTTATTCAGTATACAGACCATACAGAGTACAGCACTTAAGACTCAAATTCATGCAGTAGAAAATGAGCTGAATAAACTGTACTGCCTCTGAATGATGTGAATCACATTTACACCAGTAGCACAGATTTGTACCGATAAACTATGCCCGTATGGGTGTTTTGTGCACGTGGGCATTCTTATGATAAAGCGCCTGCAAACCTCCTCATACTTCATTTAGTGCTCTGAATTAATAAACATTTACATTCCTTTCCTTCAGTGAGCAACAGAAGTAATGCATAAAGTAAGATATATTAAACAAAAGCATATGCAGTCCAGCCATATTCATTATCTCTAAGATGGCTGTACACTGAAAAACAGAACAGGCACATTGCCTTTTTGGTGTTAGTTAAATGCTTGTAAACAACCTAAATCTTCATAAAATGGTGTAACCATTCATCTCGATCATTTGATCTGCACTGTGCAGACAAAAAAAAAAAAAAAAAAAAAAAAAAA
>UFQX01000356.1:182972-381724 GCA_900497675.1 Arapaima gigas | reverse complement strand
AAAAAAAAAAAAAAAAAAAAAAAAAAAAAAAAAAAAAAAAAGCTGCACAGAAAACTACTTTGTCAAGCAGAGATTTCAGAAGACAAACTCGGTTTTGTTAACCACTCAAAAGGTTATCAATTCTACACCATGCAGCTACGCTTTACAAACATGCATAATTACTTGTACTACGCTATAAATGTGCACACAGAACAAAAAAGAGGAGATATGCTGAAGGAAATAGTTCACGGAGCATAAATTCTCTTTCTTACCTGAATTATTGACATCCTATTAGACGGCGTCTCAGTGGTGTTAGTCACAGTCCCTGTGAAGCTGGTGTGACATCCCACGTGTCCTTGAGGAACAGTCAGGCTGTTGGAGGTGGGCTTAAGGTACATGACCTCTGACCTTGGGGAGCTGAGGGGCAGGCGTGTTTGATAGTCAAAATACATGGGGGATGTGGCGAGGGAAGGGCTGCTCACCACGTTCATGACGTTCATGGCGTCCCTCTCCTCAACCTCACTCTGCACCAGCATGATGTCGTTCTTGTTGATCTTCTTTTTCTTGCCCTTGCCCAGCTGAGGGTGGGAGTACTCGGCAATCCGGCAGTTGTAAGTCCTGATCTCTTTCTTTTCCCGCTTGCACTTGATGGCGATTGTGATCATGGCCGCCAAAAGCATAATGGAGACGATGCTGAGGGTGACTATGAGGGGAAGGGACATATCCCAGCTGTGCTGCTCTTCGTTGATCCTGGGTTCTCCCTCTGGCAGGGGCCCATTATAAGCCTTAATGATCAGCTTGGCCACGGCTGAGAGAGTTGGCTTCCCATGATCAATTACCTTTACTATAAGCTCCACAACTGGGGCCACCTCCTCCCACAAAGGATGAATGGTCCGGACTTCCCCAGTGACTGGGTCCATTTCAAAGAGGTTCTCTTCATTCCCATCCGAGATCTCATAGGTCAGTCGACCACTTTCGCCATAGTCATTGTCCACCGCCCTCACGGTGGTCACAATGTGACCCACACCCACGTTTCTGGGAACATGGATTTCCGCAGTGTCATTCTGCAGTAGGGGCAAGACAATGACAGGGGCATTGTCATTGACATCCAGGACGCTTACCCTCACCGTGGCATTGCTCTCCTGATGAGGAGACCCCGAATCCTTCGCCAGAACCTTAAACTCGAAATATTTTGTCTGCTCATAATTAAAAGACCTGAGAGCATAAATGGCACCATTTGTGGGATTAACAGACACATAGGTGTAAATAGACACATCGCCAACATTGGAAGGCAAAATAGAATAAGAAACAGTTCCGTTCTGCCCAAGATCTGGATCATGAGCCAAAACTGAACCTAAATATTCCCCTGGTATGTTATTCTCCGGAACCTGCAGCAGGTAAACAGTTTTGGTAAAACGGGGTGCATTGTCGTTCTCATCTAAGATTTTGACTGTAAAGGATTTAGTCGAATTTAAAGGAGGGATCCCGTTGTCCTTGGCCACTATTGTGACATTATACTCATCCTGCACCTCCCTGTCTAAAGGCCTGTCTGTGACTACAGTATAGAAATTGTCGTAATTTTCCTCTAGCTTGAAAGGCACGTTGCCAAGTACTCTGCACTGGAGCTGGCCATTCCTCCCTGAATCTTCATCTGTGACTCTCACCAGTGCGATGACTGTTCCTGGAGGGGAAGCCTCACTGATGGCTCCTTGCCGGACGGAGACAAAGCCTATCGATGGCCAGTTGTCATTCCTGTCAATCACTTTAACTGTGACTTTACAGTGCCCAGGAATTGGATTGGGTCCTAGATCCTTCGCCTGCACATCAATCTCTATAACTGGGCTTTCCTCGTAGTCAATTTCCCCTTGAATCTTTATGACACCTGTTCTGGGGTCTATGGAGAACAGCTCTCTGATCCTGTCTGGTGCATAACCACTGAATGAATATACAATCTGCCCATTGCTCCCTTCATCTGGGTCTGTTGCATTCAAATCTATCAATAATTTCCCAGGGGGTGAATTTTCAGGAACCTCTACTACATAGGAGGGCTGTTCAAACATAGGACTGTTGTCATTAGAATCAATAACCTTGACATTGATTTGCATGGTCCCTGATCTTGGATATTCCCCACCGTCTATCGCTGTCAGTATGAGGGTATGGTAGCTCCGTTCCTCCCTGTCAAGGGGTCTCTGAATAACCAATTCTGGGAATTTGGTCCCGTCTCCTCTCGATTTCACGTCCAAGGAGAACAGGTTGTAGTCATCTCGTGTGATCTGGTAGCTCTTCAACCCGTTCTCCCCAGAGTCTGGGTCATGTGCGCTTGTGAGTGGGAAGCGTGTCCCTGGCGCTGCGTTCTCAGCAATATCAATGTCAATCTGCTCGGACGGGAAGCTGGGAGAGTTGTCGTTGATGTCCTGCACCTCCACCTTTATCATGCAGATCTCCTTGTCGTTGGCAAACACCTCCATGGAAAGCTGGCACTTAGGATTCTTCCTGCACATGGTCTCCCGGTCAATCCTCTGCTTGGTGTACAGCAGTCCGCTCTCTGGATCCACATCTATAAGATGGGGGGCCGAGTTCTCCAGAACCCTAAAGTTGGATTTCTTGCCCCTTTCCCCAGGTCCAATTCGGGCATCTTTGGCAATGTTGCCAATAACAGTGCCAGGACCCTGCTCCTCCGGAACAGAATAATTCAGGTTTTTCAAGGTGAGGGCTTGAGCCCAAAGCAAAAGAAAAAATAAGACAGAGAGATGCATCCCCTTCAGTGTGAGAGAGTGAGTGTATGTATGCGTGCAAGTATGTTTTGGATGCTCTTCACGCTTCCGACCTGTTGATCTGCCCACTGAGCTCACAGTCCTTAAATTTAACTGTCAAAGGGCTCATAGTTCTGTCCAAAATGAACAATGCACTATAAACTCATTTCGATGCCTTTCGGTGGCATTTATTTTTTATTTTTTTATTTTTTATTTTTCTGGCTTCCTTTTCAAAAGATTTTAACTGAACGTCTGGTCTCGCATTCTGACTTCCACAAAACGACACAGCTGGAGTCTGGTCTGAAATAAAAGAGAAGAAATCAAATAATCTATTATTAGTATAGGTCTGCAAACGGTGTAGACAAACAGCAAAAAAAAGAAATCGCATATAATTATATATTAACGCTGAACACAACCGAGTTTGTAATAATAATAGTTTAAAAAATAATAAAATAATCGTTTTTATGGGAGACCATTTATTAGTCCCAAATATTGTTTTTGTTTTTCTTTTTTTGGCGATGTCCTTAAAAGAGGTCCATTACCCCAAAAAGTGCTGGTCAAGAACTACTATATAACGATTACTCTCATATTCAGGTCTTGTTTATTATTATTTAAAACCGGACATGCTGCAGTTACGTGCACACCATGTTTTGTAAAAGTATTTACACACAGCTCTTATTTTCTTACACTTCCAGCACTTATCAGCATTAAAGTGAAATAGCTGTGTATCTTTAAGGCTGTTTTGAGACACACGGCGGCCGCTTAACTGGCCACATCCACCCCTTTTTAAAGCAAACCCAGGAATGCAAAGCAACAGTCCAAATCGCCGTGGAAAATGACCAAATCACCACATATAACCTCAAGACGTGATATAGATCGCAAGTTAAAAAGACTGCGGTGCGTTAGAGATCAAGGAGCAAATATTTGAAAAAGCAAGTCATGTCTTTAACACTCCCAACCCCCCCCGAATAAAGCTTTTTATAATCTGTTGCACCCACTGACATGAGAGACAAATCAGGCAAAATAAGAGCATTTCAAATATGTGAGCCTTGACAGATTTTATTTTATTAGATTAATTTATTTAATATTGATTGCATACAATAAACAGCGACTTACCCCTAGAACACTGCGGATCCCCTCTGACTTCTCTCCATAGGAAAGCCACAGGCTGCGATAACACCACAGAGTGTTGCTGGAGGGGCGCAGAAAGTGTGTCTGTAATATCAATGAGGAGGGTCCTGCCAAGACCTCCTCCTGCTGGCAACGCAGGGGCTGGCCAGCTCCTCTTCACATCCTCCTGATGAGTACCTTAATCCGCACAGAACACATACACACATGCACACACATGTGCATATCCTGGCTGTGTGATCACACTTGGATGCAGGACGAAACACCTCATAGATGCCCTTGCTGGGGGGTAAGTCCACTCTTTATGCTGCACAGGTGCAATCAAAGATCCTGACTGCAGTGGAGATTTTTTTTTTTTTTTTAAACAGCAGAAAGTAAAATTGAGAAAAAAAAAAAATCTCGCGTCAGTTTAGTGTGCTGATCTTTCTGGCCAAATCAACAGTTGAAAAGCCCCCGGAATCCTGGCCGCACAGCGCACACCTCTGCCTCCGTCTCAGCGAGTCTCTCTGACTAACTCCGTCCACCTCGGAGTGCATTTAACATTGTTACTGATCCGCTGCCAGCCAATGGCTGAAGCGAAGACACAGCCAACCCCCACGGCTTGTCCTCCAATGGGGAGGGGTATTTTCAAAAGGGGGCGGGACTTACGAGCCGGTTCTGAGGGTACGTGCTCTGACAAGTTAGAGCGGACCGAGGAACGCGCCGGGCGGGAGCGGCGGTTCGTTTCCCGCCGCGTTTTCACGGCACGTTTCGCCGATGCCTTTTTTGCAAAACGCCTCACATACTTTTTTTTTTTTTTTTTTCTGAAACACTTTGCTGATGCGTTTTATTCGGAAGCGGTTAACTGACGTGCTGTCACTTCGTCCTCTTCGCACGCGTTCCCCTGTCGCGCTGCTGCACGCGCAGTCCCAACACAGACATTGTCGCCTGGGCAGCTTGAGGATTTTTATTTTTGGAAGGAAAACTCAGAACCCGACTAAGAGTCTATATCCGCACTAAGGGTTCGCGCAAGTGGCGCGTTGCTTTCTTTGCGATTAAATGCACGTGACCGCTTATACATGAAAAGACCAAGGTTTACACTGTTCAGCGGGTGGAGGTTAAAATACTTTCTCCTTAGTGTAAACATGGGTCTTTATTATCAGTTTATTTACAAATCGTATTCGTCACAGTTAGATATGCCATCTCTGTAAGTGTTTAAATCACAGCACCGCCATTCAACCAACAGAGGCACGAGTAGTGGATTTGTTTTCCACCAAATCTGTTTCATATAAAACCATTGCCTAGTTATGCGGATAAAATCAGGTGAAAAAGTGTGAAAATGACTAAAACAGGTATATTATATAAACTTTTCACATGATAAAAATAGCAAGTCTTTCTGATGGAAAGGGAGGGTGGTAATAGGTGTTGTGCGTGACGTTAAAATATGCTATAATATATACAATATTTAATTAATTCATAGGACTAATTATCATGGCTGCAGCTGATTCATTCTTTAACGTCATACACACACACACACACACACACACACACAAGGTTATATATAGGATGTGAACCTATCCACCTCCAAACACGCATACATTACGTCCGTATACAGCAGCTGCAGAGGGAGATGAGAGCACATGCTCTGCCGAACAAGTCTACCCAGCATCATGCCAACAGCACTAGACATTCACCCTGCCGGTAGTAATGAAGACAGAGTTGGATCGGAGAGTTGCTGACATAAAGGAAGAGGTTTGAACTCTTATCACCCCCATGCGCTCTCCGAGGCACAACAACCCAGAAAGTCCAGACCAAGAGGCACAGAGTGGGGAGAGCCAGGGATTTGGAATTAGGTGGACCATGCTTCCATGTACTTATTCATTCTTACAGGTTGCCTGTCTGGTCATTTTAATAAAAGCACATTGGATTAAATATACTGCTCGTGGCTGTACTAGCAAGTTCCATGCTCTGGCTTTAGCTTGTAACGTCTTTGTCATAAGTGTATGCCCTTAACTGCTGCACTACCTGCTGCTGCTTTGAGAGAAAAGGCTTCCCACGGCACACATTGTACCTTTCCCCCTGCGCTGCCACCCTGCTGCCACCCACCTCCAGACCTCAGTAAGTGTGTTCTTTCCCTTCCTGTGCCTTACTGATCTATCTCCTCTACCATGCTGACAGCCTTTTCTCCATCGAGCTCAGCTGGCCCCTCAACAAAGCATTTTCACCCCTTGTTGTGCGTCCTTTCCTGGCAGGTGGGATAGTGTTTCTCTATAGCTCCGCCCATCAGTGACCTCAATGGCAGGTATGCCTACTGCCTGATTATTATTATTGTTGTTGTAATTTCTTAGCAAAGGGTTTCACACTGTTCTGCTCATTTCTTTCAGTTGAATATTTCACCAGAACAATGCAGATTAAATGTACTTTTTTACACTGTGGCTCCTGCTGGAAACCAGCAACCTTCAGGTTACGAGTTCCCACCATGCTACGGTACCTGCTGCCAAGAATGGGGAAAGTGGATCTGGTCACACTGGGAACAGATGCTTTGCTGCCATCTCAACACTCTAGATGCTGGGCCTCGAAGGAGGAGGGGTAGATCGGCGCCTCATACTGCTGGTCCCTCAAGCTGGAGTCCCTGTGCACAAGCATCGCCGGCAGCACTTGGGCAGACTGTGACGCAGGTGGACCACCCAGATGTACAGCCGAGCTGCGTGGATCCGGCGCCAGGCCGCCATGTCAGAGATCGGCATGCTGCTAGCAGTCGGTCCAGCACGATGATCCAGCTACATCAAAACATCGCAGAGTACGTTGGCTATGTAGGGGAGCCAGCTGGCCTAAATCCGATTTGTGCACCGCAGCCTTTTCCTGCTAAAAATGAAATAAATGCATGTCTGAATTTCAATATTGAATAATACAAGGATGTCTTTTGATGGAAAAAAACTATTTCTTTTAAACTAGTACACAGACATATTTCTTAAATGAGATTTACACAAACTTGCTAGCTGCAGTGCATTCCGATTAGCTGCCGTATTTACTTAACCTGCTTCTTCTAAAGTATAATTAATGTTGTTACTATCCCATTTTATTTTTGTTATGCAGCAAATAATAATCATTAGTAACAATGTATCAGATCTGACAGACCCAATTTCAGTTTCAATTTATGTTGATAAGATGCATCTTATTAATATGGAATAAACAGAAGTGGTATTGACAATTTTGGGGACCGTGAGTGTTAGCGAATGCCCCGTGGGTCCCCGTCGAGCACGTTCGCGGGAAGTGACTCACCGCAGCGCCACGTCGGGGAGCGGGCCAGTCGGCGCTTTGTTCCACATCCCTTTTCCATGAGCTTGGCATTCATCTGCTGTTGTGCCTCTCTGCAGGTCCCTTGTCATATCATTACCAGCTGATTTCTTTAATATCGCTCCTTTGAAGCGGTCCTATCGCCGATGCAGTTGATTGTCCTGGAAACGACTATGTTTGACTCCGGGATGCTATTTGACTACTTCGCTCAGACTGGGAATGGATGTTGTGTCCTTGACCTTATGGATTTCTACTCTGTTTATTCAAAGCATGCTTGCGAAAGGCAACGATATGTGTTGGTCAGCTTTCAGACCCATTACTTGATATGTAATACGTACAACGTTGACTTAGGGCGCGTCGTGCACAATGCATGTTAAATATGTATTGCATGTAAAACGTATTTTAACGATGCGAGGCTTTGAGATCTCATACTAAAAGTGACTCTGCACATATTGCGCATCCATTGCGCAAACACCACAACGCATTTGAAATTCCGATATACGGATTTTACCAGCCGTTCCATGCGATTAATGTTACAGATTGATCCAGAAGGAAATAAATGACGGATCAAGTGTATGCTGAAATGAGCAAAACAATCACCTCTTTTACTGGAAAACTTACAAGACACAACCTTTGACATACTGTATCTTGTGGAAAACCCTTAGCAGTTCAATGTATCGATTTATTTACTGTATTGTGTGTTACCATTAATAATGGATTGGAGCCTTATAAGCAATTCAGGAGTGTCTAATGACCGGTAATGCAATAGCCTTGTTAACACAATGTCTGGTGTCCATTCTACGGTTTTACAAGAGCGGAATTCTATGGCATACTCTTACTGAAGAGTTTTACAGCACAAATCCATCCATTCAATATACTATTCCTTACTTTAACAAACCTTACAGACCTATTTAGGGCATCCAACATATGCATATTTTCCAGGAAGCGCTAGTTATGTAATCAGTAGAAGAATTGTGAAACAAGCTGGCAGACCACTCCTGTGCTACTAATCAAACCCAACCAAACCTGTTCACATTGAATTCATAAATATTCAAGAAACCATAATAGATCCACAAGCAACAATTTACTGCATCTCAACTCATCCCAGCAGGTCTTCTACCATTCACTCTCTTCCTAGCTGATGATGACTTACTCTTGGGGGGGGGGGCTAAGCAACCCCAACAGCCTGGTGAAACTCTTCCAGCAGACCTCAGTCTAAAGACTTTATATTTATTAAGCAGCCCATCATTGAACAACACACTGATACAGTGGAATGGTGTAAAAAACTGGGGGCTACTTAAACAGTTGGAAGACCAACATGTTTGCTTGTGCTAATATGTTCCATTTTCTCATTTGTGAGACTGAAAAACAAAAAATTCAATTATCCTAAGCAAATATTTGGGGGCTAACAATGATTAGCATTGATTAAATAAAATAAGTATTACTATTTATTTTTAAAAAAAAAGAACCAAACAAAAAAAACATCCCAAAACTAATTTTAACTTTCATTAGGTTAGTTAATGGCTTGGTCTGGCATCACTGAAATGCATCAGAAATTCACATTTACTTACGTTAATTTGTTTAGCAGACGCTTTTCTTCAAAGCCGAATACAACGATTGCTTGATAGTATTTTTATTTTTGCATGGTGACTTGCAGTGCTAGGCGCACTACAGTAAAACTGCGTGCAGCCGTTCACACATTCACACAGCACTACAGTGTAACACACAGGCATGCATACACACACAATGGGCAATTTAGGGTCACTTTGGACTTGATAGGAAACCCACAGAAATGCGGTGAGAACACACTACCTCCATACAGACGGAGCTGGATTCAAACCAACAAACCCTGGATTTGAAGTGCTGTCTAACCAGGGATCTCGTGGTGTCAACAGAAAAGTGTTCTTTCCAAGCAGCGGAGGTGTTTGCTTCTCCAAAAGACCACGTGGGGATTAAGACTGCCAAAACGCGTTTGCAACAGGAAGCCCCGAGTTCACATCCACTGGTTCATTAACCCTATAAAAAACTGGTGCCATGCTGTCTTTAGTCCAGGGCAGGCTCTTCCTCTTCCTAGCAGAGCCTCGTTCCACCTCTGACCTCATCCTCCATTTCTGCGGGAGGCTGCTGCTGGTTGGCAAACTGCTTTACCACCTCCTGGCACCAGTAGAAAGAAAGCGATAAACACAAAGAAGGGGAAGCCTGGCAATACTGAACTTATTAGTGCAATTAATGAAGGTTTAAATATGGCATGCACATGTTCCTATAGTTTATACGAGGCACTGCTGTGAGATATAAAACAGATGTTACTAATTCATTCCCGTTGAGACAATTAAAGGGATGACGGAGATTTGCTTTAATCTAGAATTTTGTGTTTCAGGACCCTAATTATAATGTGATGAAATCCTCAGTTGTACCTGATTGTTGGTGTGTGTAGTTTTATACACATTTAAGCCCTTTCTCGCATAATGCACAGGCGACAAGACATGCAGCAAGCGAGACAGATGAAAGAGTCACAGAGCCATGTGACACAAACATGTCTATTAACAATTTCCCCATTAGTCCAATTAAATTACCTGAAGAGCGACGGCTCCAGGAAATACATTTGAAGAATATAGATGCGAATCGCTGTATTACGACACAGATCGGAAATTAAATTTCAGTTTAATGACAACGGTCTTTCTTTCGGGTAATGAGAGTAAATGTGTTTCTTGGGCAGCCATTAAAATAAAGCCCATCTTACCGGTGAAATGGGATTTTGTGCAGTTCAAAGTGCGTTTTCTATCCGGTAGGAAAATCTTTGCGTGCTACTCAAGAGACGGCAGGAAATGTTTTAACTGCATGGAATTCTGACTCCGTGTTGCCGTTTGACCAAAGGTGAAGTGAGGTCCTTCACAAACACCTGCTTGGGAATCAGTTTAGTCCGCCTTCACTCTCGATTTTTCCCTGCGTTGGTTAATCTGACCGCTGCATGGCTGCCACTGTCCGCACATGTCCTTATGGGAAATAGACCTTAATGTGCCTTCGTGTGAGCGCTGCATACCTAAACAAAAAGATTTTGAAATGAATCACCATTATTTATCTTTCACGTTCCATATATGTCCGAAGATGGTTTTCCTGCAAAAAAAGGCTAAAACGTACTGATTAAAAGCGGCTCAAATATAGAAATCGTCCTGAAAGATGCTCTTGTGCTAATCTCTGATGTGATAATGGAATAAGGTACAGTAGTAAAAGGCTGTCAGACAAAAGTTTGAATTCTTAAGATAGCACTCCTTTCTGTAAGGAGAAAGGGGACGTCTTCGCCCATCATAATGAGAGAACAAGTAAATGATTTACATTTTTATCTCTTGAACGACTTGAGACATTTTGAAGTGTGTTCCCCTTTGTGCACTTCCCTTTGCAACCACTTTAAATTCCCAATTTGCATTTCAGTAAGATCCCAGCGAAGGGTGCATAAGAGAACATTTGTCTATTCACTTTGAGTGTGCGTCTGAAACGGGCTGCGGGGATAGGTTGGGTTGGGGGGGGATGGGCTCCGCAAAGCTGGTATTAGCAACCTGCTAATGCAGGTATGTAGAGGGGGCTGGTCTCACTCCTTTAGACCTTAAGGCAAGGACTAAAAGCTGGAGCTCTCCGCTGACCTCCTCAGTACCTATTTACACCCTCCCAGGGAAATGTCCGTGTAGGATCGACAATTCCTTTAGCCACTCTTCCTAAATTGAAACAAACACGGGCCAGGCTGCTGATCCCTTCAGAAGCACAGATGGAGTCTTTTCTGAAAGCTGGGTTGCTGCACTTTGGGTGTGCAGTCCACTTTGAATGCCCTGGCCTCAACTTGCATAAATCAGGCCCTTCTGCAGGTGTGAGATAAGCACACAAAAAGAGAAAATTCTAATTATTGCACTGTCAGTTAGAACCGCAGGAAATAAAAGATCGGCCGCTGATGGCAATTGAATTGACACACATTCATACATTTTCATCCTCAGCTTTGCACTCATAATTAATGATTGAAAAAGGTTTGTTTAAAAACAATACATCTGCCTCTACTTCTTGCTTCCTCTGCGGGGGTTATGTGCTAAAGTTTTGCAGAACTGTTTAATCAAGGCCTCGCAGGTGAAATATTAAATTATTTGTTTTAGCAGTAATGAGTTTTTGACTTCTTTATAGAAAAATCGATGATTTTCATTCTCGATACCGGTTCAGCATTAGAGTTTAGCTTTCTCAGTCTGTCGCATGATATTTAACAACAGCGAAATATGGCTTCTTATGTGGGGAACAGAGACCACGCTACTTTGTCAGATAAAGTTAAACGTGCAGATGTTCTGAACTTGTATGTTACCTTGTATCTTTAAAGTGAAATGTCTGCGATCGCATAACAGAGCGTGAACCCAGGTTAAGGAGCAACATGTGGATGTTGCTTTGAGAGCTCACAGAGTGTTCTGTAACTTCAAAGACACAGCAGGAAGAATCATATAAATATAAATCTGTAAGACTGATTAACCAAACACTGGAGAACATTTGGATATATGACTCGACGTGACTGTCCGGGTGCTTTGTCAACGCGGATCGATGCGCAAACACCGCCAGAACATGGCTGGCCCTGTGTATCTGCTCTGTGCTGGAAAAAGCTGGCTGTTATGGATAAAGACCCTGGCTTCTAAGCCTGAGGGTTGAAGGTATAAAACGCCCAGATGGATGCTGCTGTCACACCATTGAAGATACTACACCCTGTTGCACCGAATTACTGCACAGCTGCCTTTTATTATGTACGACAACTATTGCTGCATTTCACTTGGAAAAGAGTTTCAGATGCACATAACATCTTTGCCTCCTTGGCATCTCGAGTGTTTAAACTCACCAAGCACCCTTAAAAATAGCACTGCGGTTTGGTTCTAAATTGGTCTAATACATCACAATGGGGCTGTTGCCGTTGAAAAGGTTGCATGAAAATTACACATTTGATTTGAAACACATTCAAATCCAACTCCCTCTGCTTCTCTCTCTCAGTCCTACAGTTTTCATGGACAGATAGAAACTAATTTCTATTCTATGTGATATGGATTAATTTCGGACTAATTTGTATTCCCTGTGATCTGGATTGCACTCTGTGCATGAGATGTAACATTAAGAACCCCGGTGCCTTTATTGTCCTGCCGTGGCACCGCCGCGGTAGTTATGTGAAGCCGAAAAGAACACCTATTTATCAGCGGAAACAACTGCTCTACATGTGTGATTATTGATTGAGGCTGAAACCAAGCCAGCTTGGAAGTGCACGCTCACGTTCGAATTTTCTTTTCTTCTCCAGCCAGAAACCGCTTGAAACCACCTTGCTTGCTTGAGATAAATTACCGTGTATTTTTAACTGCCATGTATTTAATGCAGAGTTGCACAGTTCATGAGACTCATTGTAGACAAAAAGGTCTTCGTAGATTGCGTGGTAACCTTACGCTGTTTGCATTTAAAAAATGAGAACATGTACTCTTTCACAACTAAAATGGGTCAAAGTGATTTTTCAGAGGAGTATAGAAGTTGGGTCACCACATTATTTCTGGCAATGTAAGATACAAGTGAAATCAGATTGTTGAAAATTACAAACCATTTTATATAGGTGACCTATTACGGTTTCTATATTTGTACCATGATTAAAAATAAGAGCAGATTTATTGAAATATTGAGCATGCAGCAGGTGGTGTGATGGTTAAAGATCTGGGCTTCTGACCAAAGGGCTGCCCTCGAGCAAGGTTCTCAACCGTCTAAATATACATATGAATAGAAAGGTGAATGAGCAAAACTGGAAGGTCGGCTATCTGATGTGGATGAAAATTGGATGTAATGTAATAATACACCTACATGGTTGACTACAGGACGTCGATAGGTAGGTAGGTGCACTTACAGTATATGGGCACAGAAACTGGAGCTCTCTCACTTTCTCTCATCTCTCCCTCTCTCATCCTGGGAGAATGTGTGTCTGTGGCTGACCTGAAGAGTGTATTAGTGTGACACATCTAAAGATTCTCTCAATACCCCTCATTACCTCATTTGCGGAGCTGCTGCGTTTTACATAAAAATTAGGCGGCTCTCGCATGGCTTGGATGCGGAGGAGACGTCCGTCAGAACGGCGGTCCCCGAACGACTCAGCCGGCTCTGATTCAGCGCGCGGGCCGCCTGAGGACAATTACGAGAGCACAAAGAAAAGTCAAAGAGCTTTCTGTCTCTGCATCCTTCAGGGGCAGGGGAAGAAGAAAGCAAGTGTGTTCACATTGCTTGGGCTGTGAAATTAAAGGCCGCACAATCCCACAGGTTGCTGTCAGCAATACCAACAACCCTAAACTCCACACAAGTGATAGAACCCGCAACTTGACCTCCGTATCTCCCCGTGCACCTCAGGAGGGAAAAAATAAAATACATTTTGAGTGGAGTACAAAGTTGAAATATAGGCAGCCTTTTGAATGATATCGTGGTCATGATTATCTAGTTTGCCAGTGCACTCCTCCACCGGGAAATTGGATATTATGTCTGGCAATCTTCAGCCCTGGTGAGAGATTGAAATTGTGAAACTTATGCGCATTTCATTTGAATCTGGTGTTACAGGTTTATTTTTAACACGTGAAATGGTGTGTTTTTTCTTTCCCCCTTTTTGCGACTCTATATCCATTCAAACATTCCCTCAATGCAATTCGGCAATTATGATGCTCAAACATGCTGCTAAATGAGGACGTGCTAAATTGTCTTGTCTGCGGGCAACCTTCTCAGTCAAGACCAAAGGTTTCTTTGTCGAACGTGTGATTCAAATGGTTTGTCAATGGTCTTGCAGTATGTAAGTGCTGTACAACAGGGTCAAAAACAAGCACTCAGGCAAAGACAGGGAAAGTATAACAATGATGCTAGCACTTCCCATAAATTGCCATAATGTACCTTGACTAAAAAAAAAAAATTAAAAAAAAAAAACATCCATAAGGTTTTTTCCCCTCTACTTCTCTAAGCGAACAAATGTTGACAAAGAGTACAGCAGGTCCTCTCTCGACGGAGTCCTCTAGCTTTGTACTTTTAAGTCTGCTGGCTTGGCTGGGGGCTCAGTGATCCGTCGAACGCCGGGAATGTACTTTGGCGAACCAGTGTTCTCTCACACAAGAACATTGCGTTTGGCAACCCTTCCGCCTTGAAAGAAACCGAGAACGACTGTGGTACATTTACTGTAAAAGCCATTGTGCTGGGCCGCCAAGAGTGAATTTTACACATCGTGCCAAGGTTAGCGCTGGCAGTCCTGGAACTGTGAGCTGACAGCTTTAACCGCCATGCCACCATGCTGCTGCCTTAAATACATCACTCACTTTTACTGACTCGCCGCTTTATTATTGTATCCCACACACATGGCTGGTCTTTTTTGCCCTTTTCCTTGGACTGTGACAAGTACAGTAGGCAGCGGGTGGGCAAGCCATTTCATTTAATTATCACTATGTATCAGACACCACCTTTTTTACCGCTTTAATCTGAAAGCTGTAGATGGGAAGACGCTCGTAAGTATTGAACTGCTAATTCACAGCTGGTTGCAGCTATTATCTTTGGCTACAAAGAGAACTGAGGCATATAACATATTTCTTGTGATGTGTCCTGTCAGCTGAAACTTGCTTGGATTTCCCTACCTGCTGGGGGGGTGTGGGGTGGGGGGCGGTTTCAAGATGTTTCAAATTACAGGAGGCACGCCAACATCTCCTTACACGTGAAACCCATTCCGGCGGGAAAGGGATGAATGACATTTAATTTCCAAGGTAATGACGACAAGTGAGCTGAATTCACACAGGCATTATGTACTTATCATATTCTATGAGTTGTACCT
The DNA here is from genome assembly GCA_900497675.1 of Arapaima gigas. NCBI lineage: Eukaryota > Metazoa > Chordata > Actinopteri > Osteoglossiformes > Osteoglossidae > Arapaima > Arapaima gigas. The sequence continues at coordinate 366,754 of UFQX01000356.1, read as the reverse complement.
GCATTCGCCGTTGATTTTGAGATAAACAGCCACTCATACGTTGAAGTGTCTGTATTTGAATCCATATTTGTGGCATAATGGAGGGAACCAAGCAATTTGGGATGAGGCAAACGGTGCGGAGGAATTTAAGATATTTTGTGTATGACTGTTATGGTTTGTGTTTGCTCACAGCCTGCACTGCTTCTACAACCTTTCAGTTCTCGTTCCCCCCCCCCCCAGTGCAACGCAACACCTGTTAAGTAGGATTGCATCCCTTACCCACCCTCTGCCCTATATCACGCCGTAAACCAGAGTACCGTTAACTGTCAAGAACATTTCTCCCTCATCCCCCTAGAAACGTGGGTGAGGAATATACTGTTCCTTCCTTATAGGTAGTTTCACTAACTATGGATCTCTCTAACTCGCTATTTAACCATATGGGACTTTGTTAGTCAGTATATAATTTATGAAAGTTTTCAATTCTTTTTGACTCTTTGTGGAAAAATGTTCATTTTTATAGCCAAGTCATGGGTGAAAGCTAGAAATTCAAGTCAAGTTTTTCCATTCATTCATTCACTGAAACAGAGCAATTCAGACTGTCAGATCTAAGAACCTCACAAAATCTCAGTTTGTCCTTTTTAATAACATAGCTGAACTTCCTCCTGCTCTAAGGTATAATGTGGAACCTCGCACCCACTCCAGTATAAATAAATTTGTGAACATTTCCATTGTGACTTTTGAATTATTCCTGTTTCATTTGCTCTGGTTCTATAGGCTCTTTCTCTTTTTTTCGTCTGCCTACAGCAACCTGCTGCATCATGAGACTCTTACGACTGGTGGCTATGGTCACAGCAGCTTGTCAGCCACCCCAACACACGTCGCGGTTTTTAGACTCAGATACCTGTGTGGAGATGACTCTCAATCTCAATTTGTCTATTCATATATCATTTATACTCACTAGGATCTCAATGACCTGCGGTCTATCACAGGATCTGAAGTCTACTAAGAAGTGCAAATGCAGACGCAGACAGAGAAACACACAGACACCACCCAGGTTCACTCTGCAGAAGTACACAGCTACAGGTGCATAATAGTTTGTGGGAACAGTCATTCAGAAGCATTTCACAATAATTCAAATGCAAGATGTCCTAGACAGCTGCTCTCTCACTCTAAAATCCATTCCCAATTTCTTTGTCTCACGCCTGAGGTGCCCCAGTGTTTACCCACTAGATAAATGATTCACTGCCAAGGACTCAGTCAGCCAGCGGTGCACCTTGTTAGATGTGCATATTATTCTGCAGCCAGTTGTGCTGCTAATACTCGCCCACGTGCAGACGCACCTGCGTGTCAGCATCTGACAATAGTTTTGTACTTTTCCAAATTCATTCAACTTGTCGTCACTCAGACATTCTAAATCGCGCCACTTGTGCATTAAAATGATCCGCTTTGTACTGCTTCTAAACTGGGGTTTGACCACCACTGCGTTTTGGGCTAATTCCTGCGCACAAAACTTTTTTGTCTTATGCTCCTTTGCAGTCTTGATACTATCCATTTTCTAGTTTTAGGCAATGACTTGCCTGCACAAAACTATGACTAACAAACGTCTTTCGTTGTACTAGTTTGTGCCAAAGCGGAATTGCAAATATCACGTATATATTACACGTTACGCAACGTTTCCAGCGTTCCTATGGATTTTGATTTGACAAAACAATAATAAACAGAATTTAAAATGGTTTTTTTTCTTTCATATGATTTCAACATAGAGACAAATGCAAAGAACAGAACAAAAGTAATGCACCTGTTATTTTACAAGACTTCATTTATACTTATGTCGACTCAGTTTACTCATTTGCGCCACCAAGTGGACGCAGTTTTATATGTTGAAGAATCTAAACATATTCCACACAGTATGTTTTTTATATAATAACGATCAAAAAATATATTTTCTATATATACAGTTTCTGCCAAGGATTGAATCCTTAAACAGCATTTGATACAAAGTGGAAAAAATATGCTTATGATCAGAGATTTACACTACATTTGTCTTCTGCTATTACTGTGATTTTTAAACATTAGACAATTAAAATTGATGCAGAACAAATAAGTTTAGGAATCCAGGGGTAATATTGTTTTGATTTTATGATTATGCATTTCTATTGACCTCTAAATAATACATTATCTACTATTACCTAACATCAGAATAGCAGATCAGTATTTTTGTATTATTATTATTATCACACATTGTTTATCAGACACCGTATCACAAAGTGACTTAGAATGTTAAATAAGCAGCATTTTACAATGATTTACCCATCAATAAACCTGGTATTGGGCCTGTTTCAGTTTATGGTATTCGGAGCAGAGCAGGAGTGGGATTTGACCTGGGGCTGGAGACTGATGGCCCCTACATCCTGCCCGTGCCTCTGAAAGCTTCTAGTATTAAATAATATTTCTTTGCTCTTTGGTAAAACCGCAAGCTGCTGCTAAAATTTTGCCCATATTCTCTCATTCTCCCCTAAGGCCATGTGTACTTGGTAAAATTCATAATACTCCTCAATGTGGCATATTTTAATAGCAAACCAGAGTTATATGCCACTTACAGCAGTTGCAGTTCTGCTCCAGCTGCTGTACTTACTATGAGTTTCACAGTTTGTGTTCACAACTCACTTTTGGCCTTGTGTTTGCAAACAAACGACTACATAAACAAGCAAACGCACAAATAAATGTTAACGTTTTCAAATAAACTTCTCGGCTACTTGTTCCACTGCTGTGTGCTTGGAGGTGTACCAGCAAATATTTATTAACAAAAAGGGTTTTCTTTATTACTGGCAACGTGCTGCATTGAACTAGACACACGCTGCCTGCCCACACACAGTAGCAATAAATAAATAAATTAAAGCTCAGAAATGTGCTGCAATTATTAAAGAATCAATTAAAAAAACACTATTAATGAGCTTATTAATAGATTCAATGAAACTTGCTTGTTTTGCAAAGTCTGTGAAACTCCTAGTAGGAAAAAGAGTTAGCTCACAGGCCAGTGATAAAAGCATTGCTGTGTTCCCCAGGCCACTACTGTCTACCTTGTTCAAATGAAAGATCACATTCCACCCCCAGAACCTTGTAACACACATCTGGATGATTCTGGGAGTAAGAGTGATGATATTTAAAAAAAAAAAATAAAAAAATATTCATGTGTAATTTGTATTTTTTTTTCCCGCTACAGGGTGGTATGTTGGTACAGCAGGTTGCTCTGGTGCCTCACAGCTAGTGGACAGTGGGATCAGACACAGGATCAGCTGAACCAGCGACTCTACGTTTTCTTTTGTGTGGATACAAGTGAATAAATGAGTGCGACTGACCTACAACAGACTGGCCTCCTGTCAGAGTGCATCTTGTCCTGCGACCTATGCTTCTGGGATAGACTCTGGACCACTGTGCCCTTTATTGGACAAGCAGTTACTGACAATGCATTGATGGACAGAAACACAATAAGGGAACCAGAAAAAAAAGTGTGAACATTCTCTTATTTTTTGTACTTTTATTAAGTTTGAGGATGGTCTTGGCCAGGATTTTTCGGAAAGATCTTAATCTCAGTGGGAATTCACCTAAATAAATAAAACACAAACAAACAACCATATTCTAAACAAACTATTTTTAAACATGCCATTTTCTGAGGAGTTATGAAATATGATCTCAGTGCTGGTATCTGAATTCCTGTTTGATGAAAGGTAATGCACTTTCAAACACACCTTATGGTATTTTTAAGTCTTGAATAGCTCACTGAGCAGCACATTCACTCCTACAAATCTTTCAGGTAAAGTTGTAATTTTGATTCATCTGTTTTGAATAAACCACAATCAGCAGTGTGTATAGTTCGTTTTATAGTTCAATTTTAAACCTCCATCTAAATGTCAAGGTTTAATAAAAGTTTCTTTCTGGTGTTAGTTGTGCTTTTCCCACTGGTGAATGTTTCTACCTCACTGTTATTTAAAATCCCTGCAGCGTATAGCATTGCGGAAAATATACAGTATATGCAAATGTCCACCACACTTACTGTGCTGGCCCTGTTTTAAATGCTAATAGGTTTATTCTTCTATTATAAACATAAGTAAGGAAGGGAATCCAATTATGAAAGCCGAACGTAGGTAGTCTGCTCAGGTTGAAATACTGTCAGAGCTAAAGCGCCGGAATGGATTGAGGTCTTAGCCGACCTGTGGCACATTCTTTTGAGAGGCCATGGACCCATGTTTGAAAAAGGACTTAATCTCTGTCTCGCTGGCAGTGGGGGTGAGTGTGTGAAGAAAGACCATGTCGTGTGAGTTTGAGCCGGATTACACCAAGGCCTTACTTAGCAGAACCCCAGGGGGGCTTTAAATGGAGGTATTTTCTTGAGAATCTGTTACGAGAACATTTGCAGGATAATACAGAACCCTTGAAAGAATACTTATTTTCTGCTTTATTCATGCATCATATACACACAACACATTTGCACATGCAACCTGTCTTCTTTCAGTTTTCATAAACCTCTTGTCCAGCGCAGTCATGACCTTTGACACGTAGGGTGTAAGGGCTAGTGCACTCAGGACTGGCCACCAGCCCATCACAGAGCAATCACACACTTACTGAGTCACTAACACACACTTAGAGATTTCAATACTCATCTTTGGACTGTGGAATGCCACCTACGTGAACACAGAGCAAACCCAGGGAAGCACCAAGACTACCCGGTACGCCACCTCGCACCCTATTATTTTTATTAGTATTATTATTGTTGTTGTTGTTGTTGTTAGTGCCTTGCATTATTTATTTCTGGTTCTGAAATTAAATGTATGAAAATGTGATATCGGGCAGATCAACTTTCAAAAGATATTAAAGGGGTCTTTTTAGCTGGTGCCACACTGCTCATTTCAGCTCAGTGCAAAAATTAAAGTACCACCCATGTCCTAGTAAAACGTAAACCAGCCTTAAACTAGGGGAATTCTCCATTCTGCAAGCCTGCTAACAGCTCTGTTTGCATTGTAAATAAGGCTTTATCTGTCACAACACAGGATCCAATATACATATATTCTGTAGCGGGGAAGTCTGCGGTGCCTTTTTTCATCAGTCATATAAAGTCACAGCACTTTAGATGCATCCCATGAAGCCGTCCCCCCTCTATAATTTATGCAACATCTGCAGCGCCATTACCAACTTGTTCTTTTGTGCTGACAGCCTGCAGAGCAGTACAGGATCCTTCCACCCTTAGTGTTCATTTCCCAGAACGCCTTTCTCATATCCCGCTTTATCAGGCTCCCAGTGCTGGTCAGTCTAACGTTCCTGCTCTGAAAGTCTTACTGTGGAGCCTGCCTCTTCGATCGCTGCTTACCTGGGGCCATCGGAGCATACTGCAGGTTCAAGGTCTTGCCCATTTCACAGACACTGTCCTCCACCCATGAGGCCTTGTCCATTTTGCAGACATTCCCCCCACCCATCAGTCCTCGTAGACCAGGAGGACTCTTTCCCTGAGCCCTTTTGATGTGCAGAACAAATTGATGAATCAAAGACGCCTTAGCCTCTTTTCCCTGGTCCCCTTGAAGAAAATTACAGATTTTTTCCCTTTTAGATCAATAAACCAGCCGACCAACTGGATGCGCAAAGTGGTACCAGCAATCTGCCACCATCTCGAGCTCTTCCAGACCTTCTCAGAGCACCATGATGCATGCCACATGTTTGCTCTGAGAGCACTCCGTTATTTACATTGCTCATGGGAGCCACTTGAAAAATGGATGGTAAATAAATCGAGTGCAAAATGCAAAAGCTTTTGTCAGGCTTGGGGGGGTTGGAAAAAAAGTTTGATAGAAGACTTAAAAAATAACATCAAACCAAAATGGAAAAGTCAATATGGTGTGTTTTCAAGTGAGTTAACACAGACAGTATATTCCTAATATCCCAGTGCCAATATCCTGTCTATGTGAATTATCTCAAGCATTTCCAATGGGGTTTTTGAATATAGAAAATATCTTCCTGGTGATACACTTGCATGTGCAGTGAAGCCATGGAGCACACCATAAAAGTACAACAATCCATGTTGAATGTGTAATTACAATATTTCATACAAATATGCGAAGTAAGTTCTATCTGTAATGCCTTATTGACATTGTTTTCGACTACAGAACAGTGCCGGCATTTTTGAAGGCAGCCAGCATTAAAAGAAACCCTGCGGCATATATTCAACCACATATTACGGTCATTGACACAGAATTCTCTGGGTTAATTAACATCCGTCTAAATTTACATTAACCTATGAAACAAAAAACTGCACCGAGGACCTTTGTAATTACTAAATAAACCATTGGTTTCGATTAACAAACAAATTCTTATTTGGTGGTTTGATCGGATTTCATCTGTATGACGAAACTAAAGCAAGAAAAGGCTGTATATTCACATTTATTTAGCATATGGCTTCATCCAAGGTCACTTACAGTGTTAGGTTTACAATGTTTTCTTTTCCCATCTATACAGCAGGGTACCGTTACTATATCAATACAAGGAAAGTACCTTGACCAAGGATACTACAGCAGGAGTGGGATTCAAACGCATAACCATTGCGTGGCAAGGTGACAGGTCTGTGCTCTGTTTTGTATAACCCTGCACGGCAAAGAGAATTACATGCAATTCAAGTATTATAATGCACTTTTTAAGATCCTGTCCTTAGCACAAGTATGTGTCTTTTCTGCTAGGATTTAAGACAGCTTTCAGAAACCACCGCAGCTCAGATGCTTGTCTGAGGAGCCTTGTTTTTATCTGGACCGATCTGGTCTACCACCATGTCTGGCACATGTCATTATTAGAACTTGCTGAAGTGCATTGAACTGTAGCACTTTATTGACTGGTTTTACATTCCCTTGTCAATATGAGTTCTACTAAGAAGTAAATAAATCGAGACTGAACATATTTTATGTAAAATGTAATTAAAGTAAAATTGAAGAAACAAAAAGAAATGAACTTGCTGACAGAAAGACATCATGGAAAATCCTATTCCACATAGACTATTAAACATGGTCAGTATGGTTAAGGGGGAAAAACATGACAATTTTTATGTGAAGCACTGCTCAGATTCACGGAACATTACAGTTCAAGTACAGTTTTTGTTAAATACGCTGTGCTAAACCTCAGATATGCACAGTGACATTTATAATAGTCTGAAAATATATATTCACTTAAATGCATTAATCCGAAAATGGTGATGAAGCCAGTTTTCAAGTGGACGTGTTCTCTGCAGTTCCTTGGAGACAGAGGCCAGTGTTGCTGCATCAGAAGCAACTAAATGCAAAGTCTGGTGTTGTCAGCGGTGCAGCATCACATTGGCTGTGTCACCAGTCATTTGTCACAGAGAGCTGTTTATCCATACAGCTTTTTTTTTAACCCTACGGTATCTTGGGTCAAGCACAAATACAATTATGCATGAAAGCCTTTGAGTTATGTACATACGGTGAGCATTCATAAATGCGCTTAATACTATTATTAATTTGTAACAACTTTTCCAAGGCAGCTCACACTGCTAGACAGAAGACATGAAGCTACTAACAGGTACACATGTGTACAAGTACTAATATCTCTCTCTCCCACACACACACACACACACACACACACACACACACACACACACATTCTCTTACAACTACACATACTGCAAGCATTTTAGAGTGACCGGTGCACCTGAACCTTTCCAAACTGCATACTGGCTTCAGTGGTGCCACAAAGACATTACTCTAATATTCATTTAAGGTTCACTTTTCCAGAAGAAGGTGAAAAGAATGAATTTGCTTTACATGTTCGATTTCAATTTCCAATAGTGAAAAAAACACACATTTGTAACAAAAGGTAACATCTGTTAAGTGACTATATTGCATTGCCCTCAGTGATAAAGTTGCCAGCAAGAATTAGGAACAGCGCCTTTTGTTAAGAGCACACGCGTCCACAAATGTTTTCTTTACAAGAGTGTAGAGGCAGCAGAAATTAAACACACCAGGAACTGCTCAGCACCCCTCAGCTGTTTCTCTGTAAACTGTGTAGTATTAGTTATGTGCTGCTGTGCATAGTTTTCTGTTAACGTTTTGTTTACTGAAAGATCAGCGATTCAAAGTGAGAAAATAGCCACACTTATGGAAAAATTTGCCGAGAGACAGAAAAATATTGATTTTGACAAACATAATGCCAAAGCCAATATTTATATCAAAATGGGCATCCAGGCTCCATCAACTAAGACACTATCCACCTTTGGAAAGAACTGGAAAACACACAAAATGTAAAATCTATGTAGTGGTAGATGGCCACTCAAGGGGAGCAAACTGGATGTAAATAGGTGCATTTGCATTAAAACAGTGGGGAACATGTTTTGCCATGAATTGTACTGTGTGCTGTTAATGGGGTGGCACGGATGGGCCCTGTTGCCAAAGTGAAGAGAGCTTTGGGTGTTACATCTCCTCTTGGTGGAGAACAAAAGAGGAAATGTTCAACATTACTAAAACTTTCTCGACATTACTCTACTGAACATTTATGAGGAAATCAAGACATTAAAAGTTTAGAAGGAAAAACTGTGCAAGATTTGAGTCAGGCCTGAACAGTGAACATTACGGAATGGTTTTGCAGAGATAACAATCGAAGTTTGAAGCTGAAGTACCAAAGAAACAGATCTGGACAGCTTCTGTATTTCACTACAGCAAAGCTTTGCTCACTTGGCTGAATGAACTCAATTATTTTGCTGCAGTTTGCAACTACATTACATTATTTCTTTTTTTACACTAAGGTTAGGTTAGGGACATTTGTAAAACTCACCAGTCACATAAGTCACTGACTGTAGAAAATTCTAAAATGTGGCTGGGTGTTGTAGCGGCGGGTGGAGCAGTAGCTCTCCCATTGTCCTTTGCTGAGTAGTTGTGTAACTGTTGTGGGGAGTTACAGGGAAGACATTAGCCCTGGTGGTTTAGGTTGTGTTTGGGAATTCTGGGGGTGGGTGCGCCATGGTGCTTCGCCGTTGCTGGTGGTTCAGACATGCTGTGTAAAAATAAACTTAATGGCTCCATAGTCCTGCCACCTGATTGTTTCATCTATAGCATCATCGAAGCATGCAAAATGTAAATATACAAGTCAGATATGTTTTTGAATTTTGAAAATTTTGAATTTTCAAAGTTCTTGGGGTGTTGCCATGGAAAAAGTTTGAAAAGCACTGCTTTAGGCAGTGGGAGGAAAATAAAACACACCCATGCAAACATGGAGAAAACATGTAAACTCCACACAGACTGAGACCAAACCCACTTCCAGCCATTGAGCCAAGGCTCTGCGAGGCAACAGTGGTACTTTCAGCACAAACGTACCCCAAGTTGTAAAGAACAAACACTAATCAAAATATAATTTTCTCTTTAAATGGGTTTGAGCTGAATTTTATGGTCTGAACTTACCCTGATTTTTAAAGACCTTATAATAAGGTTGATTTTATGCTTTCTATAAGGACATGATTGATTTCTAACACACAAAGTACATCCATTCTCATGTTTACAAGACGACTGTTTGCCTTTATGTGCACAACATAATTGGGTCTTGATTTATGGCTTATTTCCCAACATTTTGAGTCATACATTACTTACCAAAATTGTATATACAGTATGCAGTTGCTCCCTTCACATCACACACTTATTTAAGATGCAGAAAGGATACAGACAGACTGTGAGCAACATCAGAGCTGCTGTGCTACACTCCTTCGCGACACAGAGGAATACGTTCAGTGTGAGCAACATTATCTTGTCTCTGATCTTCAGAACCGGTATGGAACCTGAGCCTCCTCTAGGAGAAAATTGTCTCATATTTCCCTTTTTTGCATTTTATTTTTAACGAAACATTAATATTTACTTTTACAGTCATTCATTCAGTGGACACTTTTCTCCAAAACAGCTTTTCTTCCAATCTTAACTAGTCTTTGGCTTTTACAGTCACCAGTTCACCTAAAATGTATATCTTAGGAAATAAACCTGAGAATGAAGAGAATAGTCATGTAAAACCAGAGTGAACTTGCAAACTCCTTATAGATGCTTAATTTGAACCCATGTCCACAGTACAGGCCACAGCATGCCGTCCATGAGTTCAGACACGCCAGCACTGCACCACTCTGCCTCCCACAACATTTTACACTTTTTTGTTTTTTGTTAATTTTTAAAGCAATTACTATTGTTTCCTAGCAAACCATTAGTGCATCTTGATAAGGGGTGAACATGCCAGAATTTTCCTTTGTCTGATCCTTTTAACTACTTCATGTGTAATCTACAAATACCACCATTTGGCGTCTACATCAGCCTCTCAATAATGAACCATTTAAAAAACCTCCCTCCTCTGTTTAGGAAGGACTAGCCCACTTTTAACCGTGGACCACAACACAACACATAATAAGTTATACATCACCTTACCTGAGTTGATTTATGAATGAACGAATATCATTTAACCTTATGCTACAGTCCACACTTATTACAAAACACGATTAATCCAAACTAAGTTGTTACTGTCATGGCAACCCAGTGATTGGTCTTTGTTCAAACAAGTGCTTGACTTATTTACAGTGAATAAGTGCTGCAAAAACCAGTGAACTTGAGTGCGATGACAAACTGAAGACTTGGGGTCACAATAAGTGGAGGAATTACTGAAGAGGAAGACACTGAGATCTGGCTACTTTGAGGACAGCGGAGACAAGAAACAGGGAGGCACTGGTAACACACAGGGCTGTCAATAGAAACAGGGCTGCAAGAGGCGGCAAAAACCCAAAGCAGACTGTCAGCGCTTCGTCACAAGCAGTGTTTGAGACTCCATAGTGGAGCAAATGAATTGCTCTCTTTTAAAGACAGGGGCGATGAGTTGAGTGGGAAGAGGTGTGGCCAGCCTTGCTTATTGTGAGGACCCCTAGATCCTGTGACAATTACAAACACCCCCAACAGAGAGCTTTCCACTCCAACTAAGCATGTGCATCACAGAGAAAGGCAACATACAGTACTGTGCAAAAGTCTTAGGCACCTGTGGGGAAAAATGCTATAAAGCGAGGATGGTTCCAAAAATAATGCCATGAATACTTTTAAATCAATAAACCTTCTAAAAAGTGCAGTAGACAAAAAAACCTCAATCAGATCAATATTTGGTGGGACCACCCTTTGCCTTTAAAACAGCATCAGTTCTCTTATGCAAACTTGCATGCAGTTTAAGGTAGAGGTCGGTAGGTTCTTCTAAACATTTTGAGGAACTGGCCACAGTTCTTCTGCAGACTCNGTAGGTTCTTCCAAACATTTTGAGGAACTGGCCACAGTTCTTCCGCAGACTTTGACTGTCTCTGCACGTCCTCCCAGACTGACTTGATCATGTTGAGATCAGGGCTCTGTGGGGACCATACCGTCTGTTGCAGGATTCCTTCTTTTTGCTCAAGATAGTTGTGTATGACTGAGATTGGGTGTTTGAGGTCATTCTCAGGCTGCACAATGAATTTGGGACCAATGAGAAACCTGCCTGATGGTAGATAAGAATCTACCTGTACTTCTCAACAGACATTGAAGTTGTATGCCTAAGACTTTTGCACAGTACTGTATAAAGTCACCTAGAACATTACTTTGGTCTTTTGCCAGACAAAAATGAACAATACAGAAGAGTAAGTAACATGCAAATAACACTGAAGCATTGCACATGTTACATGTAACAGAGGGGGAAAGTTGACTGCATGTGTTGAGTGTCTGTATATGATATGGAAATCTAGCCCACTCCACCTGTACCCACTAAGTTAGCTGACCTGTTTGGAATGAATGAGTGAGTCTCCTTCAGACATCGTACTGTGCAGAACCCACCATCTCATAAACTGACTTTTTGTGGCATCGGGGAAAGGCGAAAAGTGCAATTAAACAATAGGTAGTAAAACAGCCAGGTAATTTCCACCTTCATACGCCCGTTTTTCGTAGATATACATTCCCAGGATTGAATTTGAGGTTGAAGAACCATCAAACAGATGAGGCTTTCAGCTAAGAAAGGCCTTGAAGATGGGATATTTGATTGAAAAAGTTAATAAAAGCTATACATAAGTAAGTACACCAGTAAATAATCCACCAACAAAGTCCAAAAACTCCAAAGTTCAATCTGTCTCAAGTCAGCAAATGACTAACAAGTAAACTTTTCCATTATTCTCAATCTCATGTTCTTGTTCGTAAATTCATCGGTAACTGTGCCACTCGCTTTACACATCGAGTAAAATTTGCTTCGTAATTACACGTAACTATTTTTCATAATTGCAGTTTTTTATCCTGCAAATGAACTGTTGCCCTCTGTGAGTGAAATAAAACTCCAAAATAAAACATAATAAACACAATAGTAATGACTCTGCTTGAAAGGTTGAGAGCATCTTTCATAAGCAAGGTTAGTTAAGTGGAGCAGATGCTGATTTGTGGAGGTGTGATTGGCAGGTGTGACCTTTACAGTCAGGGTTATTTATGTATTCTGTACAGGAATGCAAAATTTATGCAGACGTATTTACGTCTCTGTCTATGTTTGACAGTGTAGGTCTGTCATTTGCATGGAGATCTTCAAGGTACATATATTGGAAAAAACAGGGAATTGTTTGCACTGGTGTCTGAGCATGACTCTCACCCTCCTGCCCTCTGCCTGACCGCTGTCACGAAAAAAGAACCGGGAGTGACTGTGGCAAAATCATTTAAAAACCATGTGCTCTGTTTTCCACACCAAACAGGTATATGCTGCATCTTAAAAAGGATGCATTTTGAAGGCAGACTCTAAGAAGATGATGAGAGGCTGAGAAAAGCACATCTTTTGAGTGCTGAAAACCCATTAAAAGCCCTGGCGCTAATTCTCTGGACTGGTTGACATTTCAAATGAAAGGTTACCTCAGACTTTCTATGTTGTCATTTCACACTCTTCTGAGAAATGGTCACGGTGTCCTTGTTCCAGCATTAAAACCATCTTTCCTGTATGTACAATGGTGGCATGAAGAAGAGGTGGGGAAAAAAAAAAGAGAAAAAAATATGATTGCCACCCTACTGTTATTCTGAATCAGACCCATTTTTGGTGGAAATAAGCATCCCCACGTTTCCTCAGCAACTCTTGTGTTTCCATAGCAGCAGAGCACATTGAGCTTGGAGCACACAGGTGACTTTCAGCAGAGTACAGCATCCGTTTGTTACCTCAGCTTCAACATTAACATTTACTCCACCTTTTATTTGTGGATTTCCCTATATAAAAGTTGAAGCTGAAGAAGTTGGTTAATCTGCCTTGTGCTCTGAGACGTGTATCATGTTATAAAATTCTTCTTTCAAAAGACGGCTTTGTGGCCAGTGAGATAGAATATAGTGATAATAAACAGTAAAGTGATCAAAAATGAATTAAAAAAGGAACTGTTTTCTAATCAGTCTTTATCTAACTGTATTGTGCTCTGAAGGACGATAGAATTTCATTCACAGTAAAAAAACATGTGAGTAAAAAAGAACCACCAGTTGCATTTGAAATGTAGACATAATGAGGAAACATAGACTTTAAAATATACATATGTAATATGAAGTAAAACAATGAACTAATGAACTAAAACATAGTACCCTGAGGATGGTGAGATGGACTGATATATCTCACCAAATGTCCTTCTTGCATGGGGACTGTATGCTATTTCATAAAAGGCTTTTAAATACTTAACTAAATATAGCCTGCAGATTACACAGGAACACAGTTGTATTTACCACGAGGCTGGTAAATATGTCCCATATTGTTAATCCCACATATTATAGAGATTGTATAATTTACTTGCTAAAACAATGAAGAAAGAATAACAGGGCCTGCATGGAGCTGGAACACTGGAACACTGGAGCTTTTTGGCTAAAAACGTACTCACCAGCAGATCCACGGACACCCGGCGCTGAGACAGCCTCTCAGCGGTACGCTCATTACAACATGAAGGATCACAAGAAAATATATTTTAACCGTCTCATGACAACAAGGTAAACAAATAAACAAAGGAAAAATAATTAATACACCCTGATTTTGAACACTTCCACTGAGGTAAACATTGGCTGCTATTTTCAGTTCATGATCTGATCAGTGAGACTACATTTTACTTGTTTGTTTGCAGATGTATAGAAACATATGTGGTTTAAAAATGGAAAAAAAGGTGTTGTATTGGTTGTGGCTCAGACACATGCTGACTATGTTGGATATTAACTTTAAAATAGACACTTGGCTGGTTTAAATTAAGTGGTGGTTTATTTATTTGTAATTTTATACACTGGATGCTATTCATTTTGGTAATAACCTGTTTATAACAGTGAAGGCAGTGTGTAAAGTAATTGACTGAATCGCTGGAGTTCTTATAAATCTAAAGCTGTGTTTGTTGATGAATTCCACTGACCTTTGCTGTCAGAGAATAAGGACCAGCTTGGAGTTTCTTGCATGTGTTACTTGCTGATGAAATGAAGTCGGAATCATATTAATGACTCTGGTTGAATTTGAAGGGAATTTTTGCTAACATCAGCACATTAGATTAAACATACATCTAAGGGCCACTGAAAATACTTTTATTCAGATAAAGTCTTGCCAGCTTCCATATTTCTGTGAAATCTAATTTAGTGCTGCTGTAAGTGCATTCCAAACAACAAATGTAATTGTTTAACATAATTTATCTCCCTTTAATGATATTGTAGGCAAAACATTTAAATGGCCTGGATGTAGCATATGTGTAAAATGGAGATCATAAACAAATGTATGAATGTGAAAGAGTCACATCTGAACAAAGAAACCTGGTTACAAAATTTAACCTCCTCTATTTTTGCTCAGCTCAGTCGCAGATATTTTTGAAAGCAAATATAACACATAGCAACCTCAGCTATCCAGAACCTAACAACGGGGAAATGTGTTGAAGGTCTAATTGTTGCCTGAAATCTGCCCAGGCCCCATGAGACACAAGAAGATTTTGCTTTTCTAGGAGGTGTTGGAGAAGAAGGGGAAGGGTGCTACAGCACAGTATGCAGACAGCAAGTGGGCACACACTCCTCTTTCTTCTTAACTATATGTGTGTGTGTGTGTGTGTGTGTGTGTGTGTATCTCCTTTCATGCTGAGATTTGCTCCTGCCTGTCTTTGTCTACTGTCATGGGGCTCAGTCACGTACAATAAAACGATGCAGGGACTGGACCCGGATGAATGGGTAGTGAGAATGAAATGCCAAAGTTATACATCTTTTCACTATGGATTTTACTGTACTGCTTTGGACTCGTTTTAATCTTTATATGTCTGCACACTTCCTATTGCCATCAAATTAAATTAAATTCAAATTAAAGTTGAACTTTTCGATGGATACATGAAAAAACAAACAGACAGATAGATAGACAGATATGAATCTGCGTGTATCTAGAATATTTCTGACTTGGTGGTCTTGATGTTAGTTATGGTTTAATCTCAAAAGGGTGTCAAGTAAATAGCCTTAGATACTAACGTAACAAGGACATGGCACGGAATGATATGGATTTTCACATTTTGATACATTTTCTTTCTGCAAAAACACTGCTGCAATAAAAATCCTACCTGATACATTTTAAGGCCATAAGAAGTATTTTGAACGAGTCATTTTCGTTGCTTTCCCACACTTCTTCGTCCATTAGAATGATCCACTGAAACAACAATTTGGAACAAGGTTAGTATTCAACGAAGGGGAAACAATTCCTAGTAAAGCCAAGCTGGGAAAGCTGCTTGTTTGTTCACCCATCGCATGTAATTTGCAAAACGGATCTCTCTCTTCCTAACTGATTTGTTCTCTTTCACAAGGAAGACAAATAAATAAATAAATAAGCTAAGGTTGTGCTTGAATAAACTTAACAATGCTTTGTTTAAATTGTATTTGTACATGCTTGCGGGACTGAATGGAAAGTCAACTGCGTGGAATACTTTCCGCATTCCTGTTGCTTAGCTTATGAAGTCGCACCCTGTGCTTTAATGTCTGGAATTTGACGCCGCTTCTTTAAAATGCACGTAATGGATATTATATTTGCGCAAACGTTTACACTAGTTTACATTTCTGTGAACCACTGTGTTTATTTCAAAGACAAGAAAGATAAGCTTGACCCTTGATCATGGCATTTAAGTGATGAATATCTGAACTTGACAGCATTAATGAAAACATAATGAGATTATGCGTGAAGAAAAATAGAAAGTGTGCTGTAATATTGCATTAGGACTGCCATTGTCATACAACAGAAATGGATCTTGCTTCGTGTTCAGAACACCGTGGTACTTCATATTCCACATTCTTCCATGATTGGAATGCAAGAGATTGCTCATGTCAGATCTTAATAGCTGCTTTGTTATTTATTTAAAATAATCACAATTACGCATGCAATAGCGGTCTCCCGGCAACCTTTACTTGCACTGAGCAATACACAATAGGCAGGGGTCTGTCATTAGCGATTGATCTAATTGCATTTCTGATTTTCAATTTATTGACTAATCTGTTTTTCAGATGTCGGCTCTTATTACAGAGCGTTTGGGGGGGCGGCGGCAGCCACGGCAGCACGCGAGCTGCTTTGCAGAAGCGAGCAGGCACATTTGTCGCATTACCCTACAGATGTCCCTCACCAAACCTCTGCTTCACAATGAACTAAGTGTGGGTGACAGCAGCCTCTGGGCCGCTTTTCTTTACTCAGCCCCGCCGACATACCTACCCCCTCCACTTGTTCCACCCTGGGAGCAGTGCTCTGGTTTCAATGGACAGTGAGCATCCAGTGATGAACTGATTCACTACAATTAAGATGCCAACTTAAGACACTCCTTGCAGCTGAAGGAGTGCAATGGGAGAAGCTGCCACATTCATTACTGTTATTAATAGTGTTTATTGCTCAGTCCTCATGCAAGATAACAAACTATGAGATACTCAATTTTACAATGATTTACCCGGTTTATACCTCAAAGTATTCTTACTGAATCACTGGAGGGTAAGGGCCTTACTTGTGGACCAGGAACCTTCAGATTGCAAGAAAGAAGCTCTAACCAGGACACTCAGCATTTGAAATATTCCTGTTTCCTTGTGCAATACTTTTTGAGCGCTCACAATTCACAGATATAGAGTGACCATCACTGCTTTTATCCTTGAGATTATCATCCTTAGCAAGTAATACTGTATGGCACGACCTTGAGAAATGACCTTGTACAATCTGAGTACAACGGCCTTGTTTTACATCTAGTTTTTATTGCAAGATATTTAATGTTTGTTTCCATAAATGATAATAAGCCGGTGCCAGTAAAACAGTGGTACAGAACAAACAACCCTTTAATGGCTATACGTCTTGTATTTTAAAGTCTTAGTGAGAGAATGACGTTTTGCTTCTTTCAAATTGTAACTCCAGTGTATTAGAGTAAATGTAAATCAAAAACTAGAATCTAAAAGTAATATAATTTTCTGATACAAGTGATCCTTATTTAATTGTTCTTTTTTAAATCGCTGTTCATTTGTTCTCCTATTGCTCTATCATTTTGTATGCTTTTTATTTTCAGCATGATTTGCTGCTTTTTGGCAATATAATAGCTCTATATTATTTATGCCCGAAAGGATCTATCTTCGTGTCTGAGAATTCACTCTTCTTCTAACAATAAAAGGGTTCAGCTTAGTATAATAAATTATTAAAAGCTAAGAATATTGTGCCTTCTCTGGCAAACACTTCATAATATTGTTTCTGCCGTACCTTTATTCATCTTCATATCTTCTATCTGTTTCATTCCTTCTGATGTTTCCATCCTTTGAAAAAAGATGGGTATTATTTTACATTAATAATTTAATTACAGCTGTGTTTCCTTTTCTGCAACCCAGTTTTTGTGTTGTGCTTTGCAGAAGAATGCTGTGACAAACAATATATCTTCTTTCACATATTAATCCGAATGTCATAGGGGTTAGTTCAAGCACAAGGTATTAGTATCAAGTAAAAATGCACAAAATGCTACAACTACATGCTGCTTCAAATCAGTTTTCCATATAGGTACGTTCACAATCGCATCTTTTCTCTAAGCAGTTTATTCATTCACGAATGTGTTGAGTTGTAGCCTTAAAAGTAGATCGTAAGAGTAGACGATATTTATATATTCTTTATAGTTTGTCAGTACATTTATTCATTTAGCAAAGCAGCTTACAGTGCTAATCTGCTTAGACTGATTTAAACATTTCCATAGCTGGGTAAATTTTACCAGATCAAAGCAGGGTAAGTTCTTTGTTCAGGAGTAATACAGCATGAGGTGCATTTCAAATCTGAGTCCACTGAAATCAAACACTGCAGGTCTGGCCACTATAGTAAACCAGAACATGGTTTAATTATAGCACAAAGAGAACCAAAAACAGTAGCTTTACTCCAAAATAATAAATAGCTACTGTAATTTGACAGTTTATCCATCTATTATCAGTAACTGCTTTATCATGATCACTGTCGATCCAGAGTCTCAGAATCACTGGAGGCTAGTTTATAAAACAGCCCCTGGATGGGACGCAATTTCATAGCAGGGTAGTAACACATATACACGTATTTTGGACAATTTTGAGTGATCAACAAGCCTAGAACACACGTCCTTGGACTGTGGGATGAAAATGGGAAAAGACATGGGGCGAAAGTATACGCTCCACACAGGCTGAGCCACATTGGAACCAACACCCAGACACCCCAGCCACTGGGAAGTGGCAGGGCTGCTCGCTGCATCACTGTGCCACCTCCATTTAACAGTTTAATGGTGTGTATAATGCTAAATTAAGAACATTTCCTTAAAGGTTGATCTAATTAAGTTTATGAAGTGCAGACAAAAAATAGGACTTAGTATGTTATAGTTTAGCTGGTCTTACTTTGAAATGTTGTAGTCTACAGCCTTCATTTCATTTCTTCACTCAGCATCCATCACCAGCTATTTGAGTGAAAGGGAAAAGGTCTTTGGCTTTGCTGAAATTAAATGACAGTGGATTGGAACCTTCCTCCATGAAAATTAAGTTAATACATCGGTCAATTTGTGCGTGAAGCCATTCATTTTGCGCGTGGCAAATATGATAGGGCTGCAGCTGTAAACCATCTCAACTCTGACACCTCAGCCTTGAAACGCATGGCTCATCAATGCGGGCCAATCTGGTATGTTCAGTATGACATTCTATCTCAGACACACACACACACACACACACACACACACACACACACACACACACACACACACACACACACACAAGCACGCACGCATGCACACACACCCGCAGATACACGAGGAAATACAGCCGCGTGCATTCAAGGATGTCGGGACAATAAAAATGTGTTAATGTACGACAGCTGAGCAGGAAGGATGCAGCAGGCTCATGTCCACTCTACACACACACAGCGCACGCCCCAGGCCTTGGTCAGGTGCCTGCTCACCAGCCCTTGTCTCCATTCATCAGAATTCTCCACCTCCTCAGCGGGGCTGTTGATCCATGGACCTGCACCTGATGCAGAACACCTAGGGGAGCGTTTGGCAACAATGCCCCATTCTTCACAAGCCACACACAGACCGTGCGAAGATAAGGTTAAACGCCATTTAAGCGTTTTTTTTATTAACGACGACTGCTTCCGTGGCGGCTCGAAGGCAATCTGAGAAGAAGCTCAATAATGTGTGTTGGCTCAGCTGGCGCTTCAGCTCTCTATGTTTGGTGGCAAGATGTTTGCTCCGCAAAGTGACGACGGAGGCGCCAGAGATTGCCGGCGTGTCGCAGGGAACTGTCTGAAAAGCAATATGCGTCTGGGGAAGGAAAAACACAGTCACTGAAGAGTGACAGAGGTTGTGTCTACAGTGTGGGCAGAGAGACCTATATCGACAGGAACAGACAGAAGGAAACTGAATTTGGGCTCAGCAGAGTCTCTACCCAGGTCACTCTCTCTGGTTTACTTGGATTTTCAGGATACTGGTGAAGACACCGCCAGCAGTGTACTGTGGATATGAGCTCCACAGTGATATGGTTTGAAAAGCTCTGACCACAGATCATGAGAAACATGGAGACACAATTTTAAGAAATCTACATACTATTTAACATAACTCAAACCACCTCTACCCAACTATCCACAAATCAAAGGTCTTCGCTGTACCATCAGCATCCCACCCTCTCCGGTATTCAAGCCCAAAGATTTCAACTCACTCATCAATGCCTGCCTTTTTCCACTATCTATACCTAAAAATCTGTACCTACCCATCACTACCGCACCCGCCACTATTTACCTACTGCATTTTTCCATATAGCTGACACTTTTTTCTCCTAAAGCAACTTACATTCTCATGGCACAATGATTTTCTCATTTTTACAGTGGGAAAATTTTGATCTGAACATTTTTAAAACAAGTAACTTGCTCCAGGGTGCTACAGCAGGAGGTGGAATTTGAATATCTGACCTCTGAGATATGAGGTAAGACCTTTAACCACTATGCTGCCATTCAGTACTCCACTCACATGTGTCCAAACCTCAAAAATATCCACACACCAATTAGTATGCCACTCACCAGTATCTGAATCCAGATATCTCCACTCACCCAGTGATACCCCACTATGTTCACTATCCAAACCAAATACCTTCTCCCTCCTCATCAGGAGCCCACTGTTCCTACTGCACTACTATCCTACTGTATATTCCTTTCCTACCTCCTGTACACTACTCACCCCCAAAGAACTCCACCTACAACTAACTACAGATTAATTTCTTGTGGTTATTAAAAGTTTAACTATGATAATGTGCATTAATGCATTAATTCAGTTAAGAAAAATGACAGAATGTAGAAAGTAGACAGACACATGCGCTGATTTTTTTTATTTTTAATTTTTCCATTAAACATCCTGAGTGTGTTTTACATATTTTATCAGAACAAGTGCTGTAACCGTTGTGTACGTGACATAACACAAACTGACATAAAAGCTTCTTGTACTTTTTTTACTATGGCGAATTTATAGAACGTAGTTGGTGCTTTCACTTCGCTGCAAAAAAGCAGGTTGTCACAATGTGACTCAATGGTAAAAGCAAACAAAAGAATTAAAAACAAATTCACAAAACCAAAGCAAACTGAATCATACTTAATATAATGACTTCAGGTGGGACAGCAAAACACACAGAAATATTTACTGCTTCTGAAACCATACCCAGATATGAAGGGTGGCTGAGTCACCAAGGTTCTTTTTTGTATACATATATATGGAAAAAAAAAATGATATTTTGTGTGTGTGTGTGTGTGTATTCAAGGTATTGTTAAAAACAGGGTTTGAACTCTTGTTTTCATTTCCAGGAGTGCAACCATGACAACCTTAAAGTGAGTACTGAAGAGAATGAACACAAACAAAGAGAAAGGCAGCTGAGCAGAGCAACTAAACACTACTAATAATTTGACTCAAGGCTGAGCATTAAGAAAGATATAAAATAAAAAATCAGAGCCAGAATTAGCCAGCCACAACTAAACCGGATATTACCGGGGCAAATAGGTGGTTTAAACTAATTACTACCTAAAATAACAACTGGGACGTGTCTACTGTACGAGGACCACTTCCCCAAAATTGGACTATTTAATGTGGCAGATTTAAACACGTTATATGTAAGTTGCAAGCTGAGTCCTTACGTAAGTACAGAGATTAAACCTGAAACACCTTTATGAAGAAGTCATCTTTTGTCTTGCTGTGTAATTTGACACTTTTGTATAAATCTGTGGAGAATGAGAAGCTGGCACTAAAATCAAATTAAAACCTTTATCTTCTTAAGGGCTTAGTCTGGAAAAAGGGTCCTTGATTAATAAAATGCTTTAGGGGGCATGGATCTGGAAATATTTTGATTCCCTCCTCTGCTTTGTCTGAAATCTGTTTAGTTTAAAGTTTGGATGCAAATCATACTGTATGCGTGGAAGATGAGCGGCTGGCAGCAGAGGTACAGTGGTGAGCACCTGATGATTCTCAGTTCCTCATCGGCTGTTTGTTACTTTTACACGTGGGAAATCCTGCCAAAAATCCTTTCTGAGCCACCATAACTACCGCTCGTGTGCATCGTTTCATTTCCCACAGTCGTCACTCTTTCACTGTTCTGATCCCTATTATGTGTTGTTTTGTGTTGGTGTTTAATTTTCTAAGACAAAAATGCTATGAAAGTAACATTTTTGTTTTGAAAAGAAAAAAAAAACTCCTTTTTTGGCCCTTGTTTGTGCTCTTTGGAGAGTAGCCTGACATTTTTGATAAAGACCTTTCTGAGCTCTGGGTGATGAGATGTCACTCTTCATTTCCTGCAGATCTCACTTTAACAGACTGTCTCTTACATACTCACACCAGAGCAGCGTCATCTTGTGCTTTCACTTGACCCTCTTGTCATTTTCAGTGTAACAGGTGCAAACACTCGCCTGCTCTTTTTTTGCAGAAGCAAAATACCACGTCTGATGTCCAGTAGACATAAAAATGTATTCTTGCCTTTTCTTTTGCATTATACATTATTTTCCAAAAATAAATTACTTTTGTGTCAAGATACACTGTGATTGACTGGCATCTTGCCCAAAGCGTACCTGTTGGAAGGAAGCTCAGCGATTCCGGCACAGGTATGACTTTGTGACCAAGGGTTGCTGTAGACCTGCTAGAAGTCTTATTTATTTTCATTTTTGATAGATAATTTCGACTTAATGAAATTATTGGAAGAACATGTAAATATGCATTGACAATGTGAATGATTCTTAACAAAATGTTGTGCTTTATAGAAAAAAGTGGTTTCATTACTTCTATTATGGAAAATATTGAATCAATATTTAACTACAAAGGATTCAGCAATAAATCAGTTTTACTTATCGCCTCATATTTTCATGTTTTCCTTAGCAGATCTTCTGGGAAGTATATTTTGATTAAAGATTAAAAGTTCATCCTCAATTGAGAAGTAATCCTAACGCAAACCTTGTCTCCAATTAATGTTATTGGATTGCAGAATATACAACTGGTTAACAATGAATTTGGGGTTTTAAAATGGCCTGGAAATTTAATGATAGCGAACATGGATACTGGTGTTAAAAATGGGCTACGTATAAATAATAATTTTAATTTTGTTAAAGGGGTGTTAGTACAGTACAATAGTCAAATTTAAAACAAGCATTTGATTAAAAAGCACTATTATTTGATTAATTATTGCTAATATACTTTAACTGCCAGTTGTAGTAACATTCGCTGTATCAATTATTGAATTTTTGCCATTTATTGAGTCACTAGAGGCATACCATTTGTATTCTGAGGGCAATATATAATTGACACAAAATAGTTGAAGCATATTACATTAAAAAGTTTATTTTAATCTTGAAGCTGCCTGTTAAAATTAAAAATTTACTGTACCCTTACTTCATTTCAACTGTTTAAGTTTTTATCTAATATAAATATATATACACTTATTTGAATGGAATTAGCTGGAACACCATATCACTTTACCGGTGTGTACATGCAATAGTATGAAGAACTACAGTACTAATGAGGAATTACATGGGCTTAAATAATAATGTAATATTACACACGATCAAGAGAAGGAGATAGATCGCTGGTTATTACCCTTGAGCAAGGTATGTACCTTGAGGTAACACAGTAGGAAGTTGTAGGTGTATTGATGGGTATTTTAATGGAATCTATATTATTCACTTTGGAGGAAAATGCTAGCTGAACAAATAGATGTAAATTACATACAAAATTTGTTTTGAAGCACACACACACACACACACACACACACACACACAGTTAAAATAAAGACTGGAACTATGTTATTAAGTTCATAAAGCTGTCATGTTCTGTTACTTAGCATTTGAAAATGATTCATAATCATTGAACTCTAGGGTGCCAATGGTACGATAATGATCTTGTGACTGTCAAAAACAAATTGCTGTGACACAAAAAATAACCAAGTCTTCTGTGGTGTGACCTTAAATAAAGGTCAAAATAATCACAATTTACACTTAGATGTAAAGCAATTATTTGGAAGACATACACAGTATTGAATATGCATGGATTAACTTCAGACTAAAACTACTTGGGCCTCTAAATTGTTACGTTTGATGTTATGTGTTTTTTTTTATCATTTGTGCACTAATTTAAAATGTACATTAGATTATGTATTGTTCAGTTATAAACTAAACAGCTTGTGGCTGGGCTGGGCGGCAAACTGATTTCCCTTGAATATTTCTAAACTGAAATAATTTTCGGAACTAATGCAAAACAATAGTTTGGACATTAAGAACGTATGGAAATAATTTAATTTGCAGAACTTTCAAATTTCAATATATTTCCTTTTCATTGTAATAATTTGAAACAGGAGAACCATCCAACAAATGAAACTTGTCAGATTTTTGTAGTGGCTTTTTTATTCGCGTTTGTGACACTCATGGGATTAATGAAGATGTGGAATTTTTGAGGCAAGAGTTACCCTAAAATAGACATGGTACAGCAGAAGGCTCAAGAGGCAAACCTCCCAAATGGCAAAAACTATTTTAGAAGTTCTTAAGAGTAACAAGCAAATAACGTAAGAACCAAATTATTAGAAGAGTTCCTGAGGCGGGCTGAAAACAAGACACAGTAAAGATGGCAAAAATACGAATGCCCTGCAGTCTGTACTTGATAAAGTTTTAAATGCAGACATGAGTTTCGAACCCGCTGCTGTGTATGCAGCAAGGTCACATGAAAATCAGCTCTGCTTTACCTGCATTGCAGAAAGTGGTTTGATGGAAAGATTTACACTCATCTGAAATTATCACAGTCTGACACCTTATTTTAAGGGGCAATTTTTTGGGCATTTTAAAGACTGCACTTTTTTTGGTCTATTTTGGTTCTCGACCTTTTCGACGTTGTTTCACTGTGTTCTGTAGTTACAGTACGGACACCATATGCTTGTTATGGATGTATTATGGAACAAATTTCTCATCTACCCAGTTCTGTTAAATTAATTTTCCTTCCTCATCCAACCATTTTTCTTGTTTCACGTACAACACCGTAGATTACAAATTTTGAACAGTGTATTAAGTATCCACCATTGTCTCTCATGATATTTAATTTCTGTACATAAGTACTTGAACTGAGATTTTTGAAACTTATATTCACAGTGTTTCACTCTTTGATAGACCTTGTTGTTCTGTCACCTGACTTGATGCCATGTATTCTGGGTACTGGTATGAAGAGGGAGGCAGAGCTGTCAAATAATCACAATTCAATGAAGAGCTGGCCAGACAGACCTGGGAGACCCAAACGTTCTATAGAGTTTGCTGGGAACAACTGGCAGACAGCTCAGTGTATGAACAATTTAACTCCCACCTCCAAGAACATTTCTCACATATGCTTAGTCCAAATGGACCATGTTTAACCCATTTTTGGCATTGAACATGGCTACCTTAAGCTGTGGCCTGAGGATGGTTGGTGCCTCCGACAGTGGAAAATCCAGATCCTGTTGGTGGACACAAGTGGAAATTGAAGTTGATAGGCCGAAGAAGGAGGCCTTCTGAGCACTAAGATCAACGGGATCTCTCAAATTGGCTGAGAGGTACCAGCAAGCTAAGAGGGCAGCAGCAAAGGTACTCACTAAAGAAAATGCTCACATATGAAAGAGTGTTAGATGGCTTTAAGGATGTTCTGGAAAATTTTTCATTGCCTTAGGAAAAGAAGGTATGACCCTCCCCAAACACTACTAAGAGCTGACCCCTTTTGGTGAGATTGTAGAGTGGTGAAAGGGACATTTTGAGGATCTCCTTAACCTATTGGACATGCCTTCCTATCAGGAGGTTTTGTTTGATGTCTTTGGTAGATTAGATTTGATCAATATGCCTAAGGTTTCCATAGTCGTGTGTAACCTCCATGATGACAGAAGTACAAGAGTGGATGAGATTCAGCAGGAGATGTTAAAGGTACCCAGGGGGCATACGTAGCTTCAGTGTAGCAATTAAAGTGGATAAGGTACCTCTGGATTAGCAGACTGGTGTGCTGGTCCCTCTATTTAACAAAGGAAACTGCAGACTGTTTGCTTAAGAGGACTAAGGGTGCAGTCTCTACTTTTTTTGCAGACAGTGTTGTCCATTTGGCTTCATCTGACCCTGACCTTTAATTCCCACTTGAATGGTTTTGGGAGTATCTAGGGGGCTTTTCACATGCGATGGAAGAAAAGAGAAGGAGATAGAAAGGCAGATTGGTGCAGCACTGGCAGTTCTATAAAAACTGCACTGATCTGTGGTAGTTAAGTGGAAAAAGAGTTTACGAACAAAGCTCTCTGCCTATGTCCCTTTCCTCACCCATGGCCATGAATTGGTAATGACCAAAAGAACAAGGTCGCAAATACAAGAGGCCGAAATTAAGTTATTATGCCAGGCTGCAGGGCTCACCCTCTGTGACAGAGTGAGGAGCTCGGCAAGAGGGAGAGCCTCCATGGTGAGATACTCTTGCGGATTGAAAGGCTCCGGGTGTGGTTTGGGCAGGTTTTAATGATTCCTTCTGGCTAACTCCCTTGGGAGTTGAACCAGGCACATCCCACTGGGAGGAGACCCCGGGGTACACTCAGGAGACTTTAGAGAGATTATATCTCCCAGGGAGGAGGTGAAGATCATAGTGGGGAACATGAGAGTCAGGACCTGCCTTGTCAGCCTACTTCCACTGCAACCTGAATTGGACAAGCAAGATAGAAACCTGACCTGAACTGAAACTAAGACTGGTAATCCATGAAAAACAAACACTGCACACTTCGAGCAAATTATTGTTTTTTCTTAAAACAGCAGCAGGTGGCTAATATATACCAGCTAAAATTTACACAAATAAATAATTAAGAAGGACAGCACAGCAGTACGACTGCCAAAGAGGACATGGCTTGTCTGGGCACAAGCTTGAATTGGGCTCAGTCTGTGCAGGGTTCGACTGTTCTTGCCACGTTTGCACGAGTTTTCTCCAGGTGCTCTGGGTTCTTCCCGCAATCCAATAACATGAGTTGCAGGTGGATTACAGACTTTAAATTGAATGTAGTTTGTGCATGTGTCAGTGACTGTATTTAACTATCCTGTAATGGATTGACATCTAATTCAAGGTATACCTCCTCATAACCTGGTTCCCAGTATTTCTGGAATAGACTTTAGACTGCTGCCACCTTGACTTTTGCAAAGTTTATTGAAATGAGCAAAATAAGAAAGGATAGGGTTAAACCAAAGTTAAATTCATAGTAACCACTTGAATGGTTTTCATGTCAGAACATATGGAAGAACGTTACCTGCAAGTTGAGCCACTCTTCCAGATCGAAAGGGTCTAAATGTGAACATCTTTTGTGCGTGTTTTTTGGATTGCAAACATGAGAAGAATTTGCAACTCCACACACCCTAAGCTGGATTAAAACCCACATCTGAATGTGCAGCTTAGGAACAGCGAGGCAATTGTGCTACTGCTGCGCCAACAAGCAGTAAATAAGCAAATAAGTAAGGGAGTAAATAAAGTAAATAAATAAGTGCATAATTACAAATTAATGTTTGTTAAGACTAACTTTCAGGATAATGTTTTCTTATTGCGCCGTGCTTTTGAGCATACATTAATTTGGGCACACTAAAGCCACAGAAGTGAATGTTAGCATCATTCCATGTGTGCATTAAAGCCCACACATTTACCGCTACTGACTTCCTCCCTCCTGAAGGTATTGGTGTTAACCTGACCCTGCACTCCACCCCACCCAAACACCTTCTCCAGTCTGCTGATAAGTACGGGGCCACAAGGGCAGCACAAAGCTATAGCAAATATGTGGGCGAGTGCAATGGGGTGTCTCAGCTAGACCAAAGCTAGTATGCAATTGTGTCTAAATCAGCTCATTTTCTGTTGACAGTCTGTAGGATAAGAGATCTACATGCTTCAGGCCCACATGCTGAATGACAAATGTGGTGGGACATTGAATTTTAAATCATTTGATGTTCTGGCCATTCGTCACAGCCACACTCCCATTCTCGCTGCCGCTCAGACACTGAGTTGTAGAAATTTTCTTATATTGATGGCAAAGCACTATTTTACGATAGTTTACCCAGTTTGTAACCATTGTTCTCTTTCTCCGCTTCTTCATCTGACCCAAACCTGTGGTACATCCTGAATCGGTCTGGGAATTGGAGTCGGACGGAAAGCAAATCATCTGAACTGTTGCTGGTCAGTCCACCAGCCCAAGCGATGCAAAGTTCAGCAAGCGGCCCAAACGTGCAGCTACCTTCAGCTACGTTGTTGGATTATTTACATTACATTTCCTTATTTAACTATTACATTTGTCTATAGTGACTTACAATATAAAAATTATTCACAGTGTTTTATCAATTTATACTTTTTTGTAGCGATACCTGTACCCTGATGCCTAAGGGTACTACAGAGGGATGTGGGACAGTCTGCACCCTTTTAGTACAAGGCAATACATTTAACCACCATTTAGCCTGCTGTCCTCATTAATATTTGTATCTGAATTTTTCTGTTAGTACAAAATTAACTGTAATAGTTAATACCACAAAAATCATTTTGTTGTGTTATGAAGTAGAAACATGTACAATCTTTAAAAAAAGTAATTGCAACTTTGTACATTCTAGATGGCCCATTAGTTAGAACTAATACAGTTAAGATGGTTACAAAACACGAGCTGATTTTACGCAGAAATTTAATAACATTCTGGAGAGAGTAAGACAATAGATATCATTGTGTATCGGATTTTTAGTTTCGGTCTAATGTTTGGCTGACTAAGACCAACCCTAATATAAAAGAGCAATTATACAGTGTAACTGTGGTCATAAACAGCATTAATACATGTCGGGACAGGACACAGATAACTTAATAAGAACAACACTGTGTTCTGTCGCGAACTGGCACTATATAGGCGCAGGTGAAAGATGAGTAACTTTGCACACGGGATGGCTGCCATGCAACTGAGATCAAAGTAAGCAAAAAGAGAGGCATATGGATTTAGGGAGAACAGGGAGCTGCTGCGGCAGCAGGGAGAGTGGCGCTGACTAACAGGCTGCCGAAGCAGATGTAACATCAAGTGTCCCATCCTTCCAACCTGGCAAAAGATCCAGATATAATTGAAAATAAATGGATCGCTGGAGACATTTGTGCAAATTCGATGGGCTGGATAGTCCGGCAAATCGGCAACATGGATGTTTAATCTCGCTGAGCTCTGGATCTGTAGCAAGATTAATTAACCCAATTATACTCAAGTAAAAGCATAAGGGAGGAAACTCCTGGCTCATTTATGAATATCAAAAGAAGAATAATCATTTACATCGATGAAGATGATCCAGCACTGGGGTGTGAGACTGCACAGCGCTTCACCGAGTTCCCTTAAATACCAACAAGTCGCAAATATGCAGAACCACGGGTAGTACTGAAAACAAAATTAACGCAGACACACAAACGCAGTTAAACGGCAACTTGTTGTTTTTGATAAGATAGATACGATACGCTGCATAGATAAAAAGGCACGGAAACAAAAAAAAATCGATACCTACATACGTACATGTCAGGAATTTATATAGTCTATGATCTGTGTGAGTTTAAATCGGGGATGAAAAATTTCAAGCTTAAAAAAGCTACTTCTGTTTGTCTGCAGTGTTTTAAAATTTTTATTTTTGAAAAGGATTAAAGGAGTTCACAGCCTGAACACAGCAACATATTTGGGAAGATTTTACAATGACTTAGTCTGCTGAAAAACGTATGTACGCTACATACTCCAAGCCTTTGCTTTTTAACCTCTGAGTTATTTGAAAATTGCTCATAATTTTTCATTATCTATTGCCCTGAATCTCAGCACAGTTAAGGATTTAAAGTTATGACCTGGGAGGCATTTCACTAAATAGGATTATTATGGGAGACTGTTTTCCATCATACCCCACTCCCCTACCGCCATCTCCCTTTTTATAAATAATTCAACAGTTTGTTTAGAACAAGCATAATTTATAACCTCAACTCTGCTGTATGGCAAGAACAAAAAAAAAATTGCAAGTTTGCTTGCAGTTAAAGAAATAGTGAGTGTTTGTACACTCACACACGCATATAAATGATGCAGCTACATATATATGCTAATTAATATGCAGTACATGGTTTACATTAGGTGGTACATAGAACTCTAAATATTGCATTATTATATATCCATAATATTGTTAATAGTATATCTTTAGTAGTATAAATACGCGGTTCTCACCACGCAGTGATAACCAGCTTAATCAATACTTTAGTAAATGTCAGATGTAGCAAAAAACTTTTTCTAAAATTAAGATGATGTAAAACAAAAAAGCGTGAAAGAGAAAGTTTACAGCATTAGGCTTAATAAGAGAATGATTGTTATAATAATTGTTATTAAGCGTTGAGGATGTCAGGCGTATTCGCCTTACACATAACATGGGACCCCCCCACCGGCAGCGTTGCCCTCCCCAGTCACCCTGCTCTGTACCTCCTGGCCCTTCCTCCAGTACGGCCCTCAGACGGCTTGTTAGTGATAGTAATTATAGAGCCGGTGCACAGGACCTCCCCGGCGTACGGCTCAGACGACGCCCACGCAGGGGACACGCTCCATGCAGCAGCCCTCACCTCTTCACAGGAGGAGAGAATAAAAGCGCACACTCGGTTACTCATCCTTCAGCTCTGTCTGTTTCACAGCTCTTCAAAAAACAAAAAAAAAAGAAAAAAAAACTACAAACTTGAAACAAACATTTTTGAAGCTTTTTAGATATTAATGTTGTTATTAAACTGACTTAACCGCATGCACACTGTGTAAGTCTGGCCACTTTGTGTTGAAAAAATAGGCTTGGCTAAAATGACTGAAACAAAATTAATGTAAAGCTTAATACTACACGGTCCTCATTGTATTGGAGGAATGCATCTGCTAAATGAGTGATTGTAGATGTAATGAGAATGAGAACAGAATAGTGCGACATACGAATTATTATTACTTACTGTAGGGACAAGCCGCCAGGCTTTTCCCACTTTCAGACTTCACCGCTAGGTTGCTGGAAGGAACCCCAAAAATAACAGAAGTTGATGAAACATTCGCTGGCTTAGTGCTACACCTTGTGCAAAATGTGTAATGCTCAAGATAGATGAGCGTAATAACATCTGTCTCCATAAGCAATGTGTGTTTAATTTGGCTCAGAGTCAAAGCTTTTGTGGACCTACTCATATTTTCTCATTAATACCATTAATTCCCAATGATTCTGTCTATGTCATTCAGGTGGACAGATGAGAAAAATGAATTTATATTCGAAATTTAATAAGCTACTTATGAACAATGGGCTAGTTAAAAAATGTGCTGTGCTAATGTTTTTACATTTGCTCCATTATAAAACTAAAGGAATCTGTTTGTCAGCGTCATTATGATCCTAAGCTAAAGCCATACTCTGATTTAAAGAGAATAAATGGACCAATATCCTGCAAAACCTTGTCAAAGAGGTTTAATAATTAAGCCAATAAAGATGTCGGGCACTGGATAAATAATTGACAAAAGCTGGATAAAGAATGCACCCCTTTTTAATATTGCATTTCAGTAAAAATATTTATCTTTTAGAACTAATTGCAAGGCTTCAACATACCTTTGTATTAAATGAATAACACTGAGTGTGGATAACACGGCTATTGCGGGCGAGCTTTGGGTTCACACTTAATCTCTGACGATAATTGCTAGCATATGAATAATTATACTTTTTGAGGAGGAAGGTGTATGTTGTGGAAAAGAAAAAGAGGAATTTGACCCTGGAATATCACAACACACAAATCTTTTCACGCAAGTCATTTATGACAACCTT
This sequence comes from Arapaima gigas, assembly GCA_900497675.1. NCBI lineage: Eukaryota > Metazoa > Chordata > Actinopteri > Osteoglossiformes > Osteoglossidae > Arapaima > Arapaima gigas. The sequence continues at coordinate 334,984 of UFQX01000356.1, read as the reverse complement.
TTTACATACCCCTTTCAAATATATTTATTGGATTATTCTTTTTTTGGGGTCGGTTTAAGTTAATTGTTTAAAATTCAGAAATGAGCGGATTATTTTTTACGCTACAATGGCTTTGGCATTTCTACCTTATAATCAAACACCAAACGGAGGACCTCACAGAGAAGTGTGCCTACGTCAAATCCACGTTGTATTTTCAACAACCAGTCACGGAGTGCGAAGGAAGTTCATGAGTTCCGCCAACAAGTCAAATAACAAAGCCGATGAAAAAATACCTGCGTTGGACTATAGAGCGCCAGTACACACGTCCTGAGAATACCACGTGATCAGCCCAAGCAGCCAGTGTCCACACAGATACTAACACTACAAATACCTGCGACGTTTTATTAGGGCCCGTCTATTTTTTTTTCTTTTTTTTTAAGTGTAGTGTTAAATCGGTCTTCCAGCCTGTCCTTATCTTTGCCTCTTCCGGATTTCGAACACTTGGTTCATGTACCTACTTGATTTAAGTTGCTTTTGGTTGAGATTAAGGGACTTTAGCACTGCTTGTCTGGCACGCTGGACTTGCACAAAGGCTTCAGTAACCTTTTCTATGTCGTGGTCAAAACACGTTTGACAAGGTTGCATTAATGCCTTGTACAGTCTCCCCACGACTCCTCTGGAAACATTATATATGCTCACCTTTGAGGCCTGTATATAATACGTATGATAAATTACTTATTAATGTTAAAACTTACTGTAAATATCCTAACTGATTGTTGCAGCTGTGTTTTAGGAACTAAGTATGTGCAGAGAAAAGAAATATTTATTTATAGTCATGAAATTGATTGGCCATACATTTTAAAATGAACAAACTATAAACTAACATATTTGGTGTATTTGAAGATGTGGGTTTTTAAAGAAAACTGCTGACTCTTTCTCATGAATTGTATAACATTTATATTATGAATAAATGCATGGCCTATGTGTTCACAGAATACACAGCTGTATTCAAACAGCCTGTTAATTTCAGGGTTTTAATAACCCACTAAGATATATGCATGTAAATGAATCAGATCTCCATTGAGGCTTATCCAATCTCTTCTCAATGAAACATTTTTTGTGAGTCATTCTTCTTTGGGGAAAACAAATAATTTAATAGTATTAGTTAACTTATTATCCATCCAAACTTTTGTATGTATCGAATTTATTTATTAGTTTATCATTTATCTGTTTCCACTCGCTAAAAAGATTTCTTCAAACTGGGAACGTCACATTTCTATACACATTTAAATGAATCAAACAGATCAAATGATGCTTCGTATATGTGGCAAAATTCACTTCACTCTTTGTTCTGTTTATGACTTCCAAAGGCGAGCAGGATGCTGCCAGTGCTGTATATGAAGAGAAGAGCATCACATGAAGTGGGGTTTGAGAAAACTTGCTAAAGTCTGTTTTATTGACCTCATTGGGTGTAAAGTTACGTGCTGTACTGGGGGCCCAGCAACTTGTAATACTGCTTAGCAATAGCTAAGGGCAAACCAGATACTGTAACAACATGGCCATAAGACATGGTCGGCCAGCCGGCTGACGCAGCGGAGGCGGTGGGTAAAATCAATAAAGCTCCACTACTGTAAATCAGCAAGGAGAAACACAACCTTGGAAGTTAAATGCAAAAGCTGGAGAGGCTGGACACCAATTTTTCTGCGTTCAGTTTTGGTCATCTGAAAAATAGCTAAACTCAAGTGTTTAAATATAAAGTGGATTCTGTTGTTATCAGACTGCCAGTGTCATTACTGCTCAGGATGAAAAGGGGAGGAGAAATAGAAAACCCGGAAAGATCCGTGAACGTTAGGTAGCTGAGATCATGCACGTAATATCAGGATTAGCATACTAAAGGACTTGGATGTGTGGAAGGACTTGGACTGAAGTAGATCCTGCTTGGAGTATTGAGGTATTACTCATGTTTAATGGAACTAAAACATCAGTTTTAGAGGCGATATGGAGTGAATTACATTAGATGTGTGTGCAAACATTCAGGTTTAGAAAAGCTTCATATTGACCAATCCTTATCAAGAACAGCCCACCTCAATGCAGCCATTAGCATCCGAAAGGCTTATTTTCTGCTCTCTTCTCTTTCTACTCCAATACATGGATTTATGATAGTTTAGTTATTCCTTTTTGGATTTGACAAGAGCACAGTTTATGTCACCTGTGGTATTGTTTGTTCTTTTCTTATCTTGCATACAGCATGTAAGAGTTTGCATTTTTTTCACCTTTATATTATTTATGAGATGGTATGGCTACAAAAAAATACAAGATGTGTTTAAAACAGTCAAAAAAGACGTGATTCTTATCCATCGGCCACATTTAAACATACGTACACGAGCTTTTGTCTTATCCCTGTCACGTACTGAAAAAAGCAGCGTCCCCCGCCTCTGTGGCAACAGGTGGCTCCTCATGCTGCTTAACAGCTGGCCATTTTCTTTGGACACAAAGGAAGTTGAATGGTGCCCCCCAAAAGCAGCGCGCTTTTGTTTGCCATCGCCGCTCTCAGTCCAGTCCACAGCACCGCAGTGGCATTACTGCCCTGCACAACTGCGCCACTCACCCCCTCTCTGCTCTTTCTTCTCGCCACAGGACTCAACCCCGGCTGCACCCTGTGATCCAGCATCCAGTACACAGAAATGCAAAACTCTCACAGACGGGTGCTGAGGAAACAAACCGAACGGGAAGGCAGCAAACAAACTAGCGCCCTTGTCTCTTTTACACCGCAGGTAGCTCTACATGTATACCAGAGTAATCCTCATTACCACTATGATGCATTGAGCATGCTTCTATAGTATGAAATAGCTTTCTGTACGGGGGTTGCCTTGCCCCTGCACACCATCCTCTTTGATCGCAGTCTGAGCCTGTTTGAAATTCAAATGCTTTCTCCGATTAGGCCACAGTTTTCCTACTTCTACAGTTATTCTTTTAGTTCTAATATAGCTCAGAACTTCACAGATAAAGCCCATCACTTCATGATGAGAGTATTTCTACTTCTGTTGATCACGTAGATGTATTTTATAATACACATCACTCTTGAGACTCAAAGGTACACCCTGACAATTTATTTAAAAAGTTATAAAATAATTTTTATCTCCCATAGCAGTGTTTTGTTTTGCTTTGCCTTGTTTTCTCTTGGATTTTACCTGTCAAGGTCAGCAGAGAATAACAAACACCGAGGTCACATACTCTCACTCGACTTACATCTTAAAAGCACAAGTTCTGCTGCAGAAATAAACAGACGCAAAAAGATAAACTTCACAGGGCAATAGTGGAATTCTATACAGTCAAATAGGGAATTTGGACGTGCAGCTTCTCAAGCCATAATATCAAATATGTGCACAAAGACATAGACAAAGAAAAGCCTAAAGGAAGGTTAATCATTTATAGGTGATTCCAGAGGGTCCGAAGGGACGGCATCTTTCAACTGACCGTAGTAAAACAGCCCTGCATGTCGTAAAACAGCAGATAAGTTAAAAACAATCAATTATGGCTACAGGTAAGGTCTGACTTACATTTTATACATCACACCTCCACCTCCAGGAAACCTGACTCTGTTACTATTCAAGCCCATAGTTTCCCATTAGTTTGCATCTTTGACTTTCTTCAAAGGAAATCGAATGAAACCCAAGGATTAGTTACCTGCTAGCTCTTCTACACTAAATGAGAACTTTGTGACCTGTCCTTCTACTGCCCTGTTTATCCTTGTTCCACTTTACCCTACCCTACTCTGTCTGTTTTAAATTTTCCTCTGCAGTAGACTTAATGATTTGTGCTACATAAGTTCTGAGTTGGGGCCTCAGTTTTTCTCAGTGCACTGTAAATGCAGATATTCTTCCACAAACAAGGGGTTAAACTCAGTGTGCATGCTCATTGCACTCAGCTGCGTACCTCAAGGAAACGCGGCTCTTCTCTTGCTTTGGATTGTTTGTCGTAGATACTGCAGTGGATCACTTTTCCTGCTCTCTAAGGCTTCATTCAGCATCCTTAAAACTGTAGAAGAAAATGTGGCCACTTAGACACTCTTTAAAAACAAAAATGCTTGACTGTATTATTTTCATGCTGGGGATGTTTAAAAGGATATCAAAACTGTTTTGGGTACCATTTAATCTGCATTAATGAATGAGTTTTTTTTTTTTACAGGTAAGGCTTTAAAAACACTTACTTGAGTTGAACTAAATAAACACACCACTCCTTATGAACTTAAATTACTGCTGTATTCATGGAAGTCAGCTTGTTTTGTAGTTCACAGGATAGAAAGAAAGGGACAGGGTAATGAACTTTTTGGACACCATTCAAATATACGTGCAGCTGACCTATATATTTTGTACAATCTGTATAAATCATTTCTTGAATTAAATAGTTCTGTGGGTACAGAGTACATTAACATCACTTACCGCACCGTGTTGTCAGCAACCGTGATTGCCTATGAACTGTTTCTCCATCCTCTTAGATGGGCCAGAGTTCATCTCTGCTACCACTACATGCATTAACACTGTCCTAAAACTGGTCTCCTCTTTTTGTTCTTGCTGGTGATGTAATATAAGCATTACAATAGAAGGATGGGAAACCCCATCTATTCATTGTGCTACTCACAGCTCCAGTGACTGATGCAGGGGCTGTGGTTTCCATTATTATTCATAAAGCCTCAGAACACAACTTGATAATTATTCATTACTGATCCTCAGCATAACAGGTGAATTAAATACACATTTTGTATTCACCATACATGTTCTTTTATCTTTTTAAAACAAGCTTCTTCTTAATCATTCAGTACTTTAGCCCGACTGGGTGTAGATTATTTCTATGGTTTGGTAAGTAATTATGGTAGTACTTCTATGTGTGGTACTCAGTAATCTGTACCAAAACCTTATAGCCTTTTATCTCCCATCTATTAAGCCTCCCATCTATTTCTTTCTTTTTTTGATTCCCTCTGAAAAACTTTTTATAACAAGATATCTGGGTTATAAATCTAAGTTGCAGAAGTTCAAAGCCTGCAGTGGAGACTTGCCACAAATCAACAAATAATTTTTTATTGCAAACACGGAGGACTTTAAAAAGAATGAAATAGAAGGCCTAAACATGGACAACAATACAACACTGAGCATTGTCTTTATAACCATATTTTTATGAGAAACATATATCTGCAGTACTTTTTTCTCACGAAGGACCCTGAAACAAGCAAGTACAGTTTGTGCAAGGTTACAAAGCACTGTGGAAAAACCCTTACAGCGCCAACAAAGTAAGCAGCAGAATTAACATTATTGCTTAAAGCAAACAAACAGCCAGACACACAACTAACCGGACAAAGAAACAGAGAACGCTTTTGGATGCATTTTAAAGAGATTAAATATGTGGGCATACATTTCTTCCCGCCATTGCAGTTAAGGAAGAGCTACTAGAAGTCAAGCATCTGTTGTGAAGGGAGAACAGGATGCTGGGAAAGCCAGGATGAAAAGTAGCGACAAGTCAGATATGCGGCGGTGAGGATGCCAATAGGGGTAATGCCGATACAGATTTACACCGTTCTCGCTGAGGGAGCGCACGGCTTGCCACATAAGTGGCAAGGCATCTGCCCCGCCGATGACTGAAGCCAGGCGAGGATTGTTGAAAAGAGGTTTTTGTTGACTTGATCTGCACAGCAGAGCCCAGCTGCTCCTTCAAGTCTCGCTTCCTTTAGTTTTCTTTTTTCTCTCTCTCTGCTTCTCTCACCCACTCCCACCCTCTCCCCCATATGCGGTTTATTACAGGAGCACAGAATGAAACAGGGCTTAAAAATTGCGCTTTTTGCGTGACGCATTAATTAAACATGTTCCTTTGGAAGCATATTGAGGTGAAAAAATACTTTTATGAATGTCAAATGACTTTTGAGGTCTGTCAAGTTCTGTTGTAAAAAAGAATAATTTTGTCAGTGTGGTGAAGGTGGTGTTATTTGCGAGCAGAGAGCTGATATCTTTTCCAGGGTTTTCCTGATTTTTTTCTCAATCCCCTCCCTTAGACGGCTATCCCATCTTCACCACACGCAAGTACTCATACACTCATATCACAGGTCAAACCTCATCCACAAAGTGTGAGGATTTTTATGATTGCAGCTGATGATTGAAAACTTTTTAAAGAACACCAACAGGAAAATGCTGCACCAAGGACAGTTTAGATAAGTTTTGTCTGAAAGGGAAAAGAAAATGCAAGATAGATAGACGGTTGGATGGATGGATGGATGGATGCCCCAGCCTGGGTTTCTGGGTTTAAGCCCCATCAGTGTGGTGACTAAGTAGGATGCTTAGCTTTTGAAGTGAATTTGTACCTAAATGATGTGGGCTGGTCTGTTAGCAGAACAGGAGGTGGCTGAACTCACTGTCAGTCTTTTTTTTAACTGCTAGTAATTCACGGTCTGTGCGAAAGGATAATGCTACTGGTGAGTGCTGTGTGAGAGGAGTCCAGCTGTATGTTTCTACATGTTCTGTGGTCATTGACTAGGCAGTGTTCACGGTCTTACTTTCATTTTGCAGTTCAAATTGGAGTCGTCTGCATTTCCACTTTTTTACATAAGAAACGAGGAGTATATCAGGAGTTTTTTTTCTCTTTTTTAAATACGTTTAATAAACAGAAAAAAAAGGCACCGACTTTTATGTGTATAAAACTTACAGTAGGAAACTATACTATTATTTTAGGTGAATTTTTGTGTACAGCATGTAAGAAATTTTCCTGTCCTAATTTACTGCTGGAGGTCAAGGAAGCAAATAATCGATTGCTCCAGACTATCATTAAGTCTCTTTGTTTTTTCCAGGTAATATATCTACTTAATTAAAATTAGTGATTTGTTAAGTAAAAACAGGAACAGCAACTTAAAAGGACCTCAGTGTCACGTGTTCACAATGACAAATGCTAATTAAAAAAAATATATACACACACACGCGCGCGCACACACACACACACACACACACTACAAAAAATAATATGCATTACGAAATATGGTTATCCAAAAGTGCAGGAAAACAGACGAGCTGATTGCTTCCCAGGGAAAAGACGAAGGTTCTACCGCTTTAAAAATTCAGTCAAAGTGAGACTGCTTTATTTGTTCCTTCAATTACGATTCAGAAGACACCTAAGGCACTCACTCATTCAGCCGCAAACACAATAAAGACTTGGGCTGTGAACAGAGCAGCCGCGTAGGACTGCATACCCTCGGCGGGCAAAGCCACAGATGCAGAGACAAAGAGTGACATTTCCTCCAGGGTAAACACATTACATCACAGGTGCAGGAGGGAAAAGCTCAGCACGGCGAATGCTGCGTCTCTCTGAAGTGAATAGCCAAAACAAGGGTAGCATCAAAGCCAAAGGTGCACTGGCTGCTCGGTTGACAGCACCCAATGACGGGAGCGCGTCTCGCAACTATGGTTACTAAACTGGACACCCATCGGTCCCTTGAGTTGGATTTATTTTGTTTAACCCAAAGCCCTGAGATCAGCCCAGGGTGGGTCTGATGTCCCATAAAGTCCAATATACTCATGTTCCTGCTGATTGAACTGTAGTGAATTCATGGAACAGTCAGTTTCACTGAATAAAAGTATTAAAAAAAAAAAAACAAACGCAGATGATAAATTCAAACTTTCACATATCTATGACAGAGGGATCATGTGCAGACTCCAAGTTTTGCTCCATTGCTGACTGTACTGATCTTGACTCCGAGCAGTGCAGTCCTGCAGTAAATACACGCTGTACTGTGCTCCACCTGGAACATCAGGGTTCACCGAGAAAGGGGCCAATCTGTTTAGGCAGTAGCTGTAGGTCAGTGATGGGAAATATGTGCGATTTTTCTCTAGGCTTTATTAAAGCCACATTGCTGCTGCAGCAGGGAGGCTGCATTCAAGAGAACATCTTGAATATCTGCATATTCAAGAGAAGATCTTCTGAATGTTTCATATATTTTCATGTACGGCACACATATTAACATGTTTGTTTAGCTACTAGAATATGTGTATACCCTCTTATAGATTTCATTCTAGTGTTTCGGCATCCTGGCCTTCATATTTTTGTATGTGAAGTAATGGTATCAAGCTGGTAATATACAGTGAAAAAACATATACCAAAATAAAGGTCTTAATTTACCGCTTACCAAAAAATAGATAGAGACACTGCAGTGATTTTTTTATATATAAATGCGGGTTAAAACAAAATTTGCTAAATATCTACTTAATTGTTAACCCACAATACTTTGAACCAAACGGCGAAATTATAATATTCTGAAGTACTATTAAAGGTCAGTTTTTCTACACTACACTGATCGGATGATCACAGATAGGAAATACATACCTTTTTCATCTAATTTGTTACAATTTCATACCTTATATCAAAGCTATGAGTCATGGTTGTAAAAAACTACTTTCAAGGGCCTCAACCTATAATTGCTGATATTATAGATATTGATAACAATAACAAAATGTTTATACAGTTAAAAACAGGTTTACAAGATATACAAGAAGCATGACACATATCATACCTATAGGGATAGCAGGGACAACATAGACTGACAAGCACAACCAAGTGGCAGGGATCAGATACAGGAACATCCGTGAGGAATTCTCAAGTTCTTCGACATTTCCAAGTTTAAATGAGAAGATCCTGTGGGACTTCAACCTCCAGACAGATAAACAGGTACTGGCCAACCAATCAGCAGGGATGATAGATGTGGCAATTCCGAACGACAGAAACATCAGAAAGAAAAAATATAAAGAAGGTGGAGGAATACCAGGGATTGAAAGAAGAACTGGAGAATGTCAAAGGTAAAAACCAAGGTAGTTGGTGAAAGGACCACTCGGGTCTAAAGTGGAAGAGTGCCTCCTTCAAATCCCAGGTATGATAACATTGTGCATAGTATTTATTTAATACTGGAAAATAAATTAGAATTCTTTTCAGTATTATCCTATGTTTAAGCTGGTATTCAGTAAAATGTATTTAATTTGTTGGGCTACATAAAAGTACTGGGTATCATACTGAGAAAAAAAACAGCTTTTAAATTACATTGTTTGCAATGAAATCCATGGAAGTACCTTCAAGACAATTGGACAGAAGAGATGGAATTATTACTCCCCAGTATAATTTAGATTAAAACCTTAGTTTTAGTTTTTAATTTCCATTTTAATGAAAGTTTCCAAGGACACCTTATCTCCAAGATTTCAAGAACAAACGGTGCCCCATTTGTATGCCTTGACTACTCCTAAAAGAACAACTATTTAATATAAGTGTATATATAGTTTAACATGCATTTGGCCTTACTACAGTTGCAGTTCACCTAAGCAGAATGTTCTCTCTCAGGCTGAAGTTGATTTTTTATTTCTAAAAGTTTGTTTTAAATATGTTCTAAATAAGTGTGAAGTCAGACAGTTGGTCAAGAGACCATCTCCTCTGAGAGATTTTTATATTTTTTCATTATATGTGTGACATTGTTAACCATACTTAATCCGTGTCTTTGTAAATTTCAAAGACAACTCGGGCAGTGAGCCAATGCAAGAACACCCACTCCTACCCAAAAAGGTTTTATATAACATGCATCGAGGTCCTGGTTATGTCTATAGTCTATAACAGAATGCATATAATTTTTTGATCATCGATCTGTTTCCTGACATTTGACTAAAGTCTGCCTACTATTGCAGCTGAAGACTCAGTGGTACATTTGCAAGATGTATGTTGGGGCATGGAAATAAAAGGGTTCTGGTGAAACTTTTTGGTTTTTGCTACTGGTTAGATCTCCTTCTGATAAAACGGTCATGGTGAGAAAATACCCCCACTTCATCAAGGTCTCTCACATGTTCTGTCTTTTTTCAAGGGTATTTTTATTTTACAGAACTCAATGCAAGTTAAGTTGGACTCGAGGGATAGGCAGCTCATAACTCATTTTCATTCCAGACGGTCTTGCCTTCAGCTGCTACAACAGAGGTGATGATGTAAAAGGGGTTTATGTCTCTAGTAATACACTATACCATAGGTGGGATGGGGTTGGGGGTGGAGGGTGAGGGATGATGCAACAGAACACGGAAAACCATTCTGAATTGAGTGTTTTAGCAATTCTGCTGTCTAAATGATCAAAATCCACACAGAAGTATCCAAGTCAGAAGTACTTTTCTGTCTTGCAGCAAATGAAGAAACTCTTTAATTTTTTTTTTATTTTGCTTGTTGAACCCCACCCCTGTGTTATATTTTTGGACACGAATTCACATCCGGCTCAGTCTACGTACAGTTGGCATGTTTGTCCAGTGTTCACATGGGTTTCCTCCCACAGTCCAAAGGCATTTGTGTTTTGGGTAGATTGTAGAATTTAAAATTGTCTGCAGTGTATGTGGATGTTGCATGCAATGTGTGAAGTAGGAAAAATGGCGGTATTCCCCTATGTTGGTGGGCAAATCGGATAGTGTTGGTTATTAAGTATAACATTTTCAAATTCTGTACTTTATATTAGCGGGAGATATTACAGATGTTCTCAATGTATTTGTTTAATAAAGCAGAAACAAAATTCAAGCAAAGGTAGGAGAGCAACACACAAGCTTACTTGCAGTGTAACTTAGTGAACCCTGGGCAATGACGGTAGAGGTAAGAGGCTGTTGTGAAAAATTTCCATGCGCTAAAACGATCTTTTGTTGACAGATCAGCTCAGCCTGAGAATCTAAAGTCAGGGAGCAGAGAAGAGCACCAGGAGCTTATAAGAGGTGTTGGTAAGTGTTGGTATGCAGGAAAAAGTCCCAGTACGCCAAAGAAAAAAGATGTAAAGCTGTGGGTGCTGTGTACCACTGAGTACTGGGTCACTGTGAGAATGGCTGAATACTTGTGGGAAGTTTAATGTAATGTATCCAGCATTACATATTTTAAAATGAATAGATGTCAAAGAAAGCAATATTAACTGATAGAAACAGGTAAGATATAGGTGGTGTATATACAAGTAGGTGGTTACTTACTACTTTATTAATATGAAATACATTCACCGTTTTCAAATTCTACATCTATATGGTCTGTAAGTAGCATATATCCATAATAATATACAAGCATACTCTAACTTCTCTTTTGCATCTTATGAAATGGACTTTAATGACTCATAAACAAATGTGGAATCATTACAATCTATATTTGTGTCAGAAAAATGTTGTGTTGCCTTTCACTTGAGCTGTTTTGAAAAGTTTCGACTCTAGTGAAGCAGCATCCCTGGATGAACCCTGGAAATAAATACGAATACATATTTTTGGTGTCATTTTGATTAATCGATCCTGCAGCGGAGCGGCGTTGCACAAATTGACTGCTGCACGCACTACCTCCTCAGTCACAGAGGTGATCAGGCACAGGTGATAAGGTGGCTTAACTGGGTGAAAGTCAAACCTGATAAACATCAGAGCAAAATAATAAAGGCAAGCCCTGTTAATAAAGATAACAACCACGAGCTATGTTATATTTTCCCCACTGGTATTGTGTGTTACAGCGCGGATTAAGTCAACGGGACGCTTTCTGTCACTCACTGCTTTGCATACTATCCATCTTTTGCGTTTTTTTCTTCTCTTTTCTCGGTGTGCTGTCATTTTAAACATCCTACGCACACGAAAAAGAGCCGTGAGGACAATCACATGGTTTCAGGGAGTCCAGTGTTCATCAGCCATCGTTGGCGCCACCGAATTGGATACCGTCGGTGTCATTTCTGATGGGACTGCTCTTTTTTGGTGAATAAAAGGTTTCTGCTGGCCCACCTGTCAGGTGACTACCATGACACAGATGTGCACAACAATACATTAATTGTTGCGTTTGATGAAAAAAGGGGGGGGGGGGGGGTCGGCTAAGATGCCAGTGGAAATGCCCTAGTGTGATGGTCAAGACACCAGGGAACTCTCGTGCTATGAATAATTTCTGATTGAACCATTCGATTGATGAACTTCTTGGGACTTCAATAGCCATGCAGCATTCCAGTGATGAAGTACACTTTCATAAAATAGTGATACTGTCTATTTAACTTGGAACAAAACTCATATGGTCCATCCGAGTGGAAGTTACTACTAAGAGAGACGTTCTTTCACAAAAGAGGCCAGCAACTTTATGGAAGCAGGAATAGATGATGGTGCTGGGGGGATAAGTAGGGCCATTAACTGTAATTTCATCTGACCTTAGCTGTTGATCTCTATTTATATTGGATGAGTATGAGGAAAGGCAACGTGTGATGAACTTTGTGGTAAAGACTGTGTCCTCCACCTTTGATGCCATCCAGCAAGAGGCAGTAGGTAACACAGAAATTGATCAAGAAACCTGCTTTGAACTACCATTAAAAAATTACCCAACTGTACGACTGGGCAAATCATATCATAAGTAGCTCAGCACTACAGGACTCTTTAGAAGAAAAAAAAATCAGCTAATTTAATAATTGTATTTATGATGTACAGATCTCAGTCATTTAAAGCACACAGTTCAACATCTGTTCCAGAGTTAATCTATTCCCACATCTGCTGCTTTCAGTGTCTGGCATGAGCCACAACAACCGTCAGGACTGTTCTTTCATGTTGCAGAGTTCCAATTTCTTGCAAAACACTGACACACGTAGTCGTAAGAATGCACAAGTGCACGGATCTGAAAATAACTTTAAATGTTGCGTATTCTTTAGTATGACAAGTATTTGTACCTAACGATTGTCGCAGTATCTTTAGGCTGAAGCTAAATGTATTAGATGAGCACGAGGTTAAACTATAACCACAAATTAAATAATTTTAAAGAAAGAAACAGAGAGTGGGAGATTGCAAATTACATTTACAGTTCACAGTGCAGCGCTCGTATCGTCTTTAATTAAAGTTTATATAACGCGAGCGGGTGTTATCAGGGAATTATTAGTTATATTTTAGTTGGATTTTCTTTCAGCTATCAGCCGACTTCACCGAAATAATTAAAGAAAAAGGGACAGATTAGATGGGGCACCTCTTCATCGGTCTCCGCTTTAAAGCGAGATATGTGGTTTACTGAGCTCTGCACAGGGCCTGCGGTGCTACACTGTGTCGTCTGAACTGCGATATGCGACTCCTTCTTCACTGCTGTTACTCACCTTCCTCTAGCAGCGTTTTAGTATGATAATCACACGGCACCGCGGGCGACAAATCAGACAACAGACACGCAAACAAAAGGCATTTGAAAGTTTGTCGTATCAAGTTGTGTTTACACCTTCGTTTTTTTTTTTTTTTGTTTACTCAGATTCAAAGTCTGTCTTAACGGTGGAAATGTGGCTCCCAGGCCAGGGAGTGAATTGCAATTTCAGCACATCTTTTATTTATTTCTGTATATTTATTCTTGACTGGAAAGTGACCAGTAACTTACCGCGATATATAAGTTTGCGCTGGCGTAAAACGGACACAACGAGCAGCAGAAATGGAAGGCTGGTGTATCTCTTTAAATTTTTTTTCTTCCTCAAATTGAGAGGCAAAAATGTTATTTTTAAAAGTAATGAACAGTCTGGAGACCCCCTAATGTGCCGGCACACTAACACCACCGGAGGGTTCCGGAAAAATCAAAGGGAACTGGGCTGTCATTTAACATAAATTGCCCTGCACACATGCAGTCAAGTAGCCTCGCAAAACCGGCTTTTATTTTGCCACTGTCATTCTAAATGACAGGTGACCTAAAAACTCACCTTGTATTAACTGCTCAGATCGTGCTGTTTAGACAACTGTCAAATGGAACATCCTCTGTGGAAGATGTATGACAAGAGACAACTGATGAAAATCACTTTGTCTCCGACACCAAGCCTGGAATCCATGTCCACTACAGCCTCGGGCATTTTCTAGACTGAAGTGCGTGCTGAATCGCTAGTTCATCTGCACAGAAACAGCTCAATTTCTTGCAAACAATAATAAAACTATAAGATGAATTCTTCGTATTTCTTTTAAATTTTAATAACAATAAAAATCACAATAATAATTATAATAAGAATAATGATGATGATGATGATGATAACAGCAAAAATATTTTTTTATCAGTTTGGTTTTGAAACTGAAATATGTACTTTATTATTACCAACCTATTTAGCTGACATATGCATCCAAGGGTACACGCCGTGGCTTGAACACTAAGCTGCTTAAAACTGTTTACCCATTTATACATCTGAAAGAAACACACATTTTTTTTGAATCTGTCATTTTGATTCACTGCCTCAATATTTGAGAATGTGCTTTAGGACTGACAGTTCTGGTTTACAGATTGGAATGTTAGCAAAGGGATTTTTGCAAAGTTGCATGTGATTGTTAAATCAAACTGTGTAATTTCCCATGCAAACAAGTGCACTCACAGCATCCTGTGAACAACCAGGTACACGAGTAGATATTCATCCTCATATTGTTGATTTAAAAAATACACTTGGATGTGAAATACCTTCTAAAAATAAATAATGTTGACAGGAATACATTGCCAGGAGGATTGAGCTCAGACTCAGTCATCCATTGTCTGCTGTGACAGAACGGCTTTGTGAGAAATGCTGAAACAGAAATAAACTGAAAATTAACAAACTATTGGAAAGAATGTGGTTCATGTAAGTTGTGCACACGTTTAAAGTAGCAATACTGGCAATTCTAAGTGCACAAACCATCAATAATTTTTGCTGATATGAAATATTACAAAACATATAAATGAAACAGTGACGGGTCATTTGTGGAGGTCCTGCTCCAGTGCAACGCCAGTGGCAGTATAAATATGCCCTGCCCACATCACTGGGGGGTCATACGGATGCAGTCCCCTCATTTACACAGGACCCCAGTGGAACATTTTGCTGCACTCTTGGCACCGTGGACACGCAAGATCACATCAGCCTCGGTCGGGTTGAGCTGCGAGCTCAGCAAGCTGGTTAACTCAGCAGGTGGTTGTGTGCAAACCAAAACATTTCTGAAATACAACATGGTCTTAAATCAACTTGAATGTAGATGAACACAGTTATGTTGCAAAAGTGTGCAGTGTAAGACTTCACACCTTGACAGACATGACGGTATTCTATATTCTACACTGCTTCTCCAGTAGTAAAGATAAAATCATAAACGCAGGACAGAAATCATTTCTTAAAATGGCCTGAGGCAGGAAATCTGTGTAATACAATGCCGAAATACTGTCATTTCACTAGAAATGTTTTGATATTCATTTGCTTGTTTTATTCATTTGGAATTTTATTAATGAACACAAGAGCAGTACCTGAATGTCTGTAGATGCACTATTAGGATGTTTAAAAGCAATAAAACTCCAGTTCAGGTTAGGTCTGTAATCGATCAGTTAGGGAAACAAATCAGACGGAATTTGATGATTTGACTGAGACATAATTTCAAGTGTGCCTGTGTCTGTCATGCAGGAACTGTGTTGGCCTTACTGGAGCCACACTGGTTCCTTCCAAAGGCTATTGCTGCTGTGGCATTGAGACTAAGCAGCGCAAACTGCAAAACTGAACACTGACAATGTTATCCCACTGCTATGAGTGGCAGGAGGCATGAGGGTGAAGCATAAACATCTGCACCATCAAGGTTACTGGCTCAAACTGCTCGAGAGCTGTTGTGTTGGATCCCTGAGCAAAATACTAAATCTGAAATGTCTGAAGGAAACACTCACAAATACAAAAAAAGAAAAATCACTTTTGGGTAAAATAACTATATAAATACTCATACATACAATATGATTTAATATGATAAATTGGCTGACTTACAATGTTAGATCCATCTCACTATATAACTTGTAAATTAATTGATGCTACTTGCTGCTCCTACCTGTATAAAACTACAGTCTTATACAGATGAATCATTTTTACTGTATCAACAGTTGGGTCAATGTTCATTTTCTGCTCGGATTTAAAAGTCAGGTGTTTTGTGACCACTGATACCACATGGCCAAAAGTATGTGGACACCTCTTGTAATTTATGAGTTTGGCTGTTTCAGCCACACCTATTACTACGAGGTGCATAAGATCAGGAATACAGCTGCACAGTCTCCCTATAAAAACAGCTGCATTACAATGGGTCATACTAAAGAGCTCAGTGAGGTTCAGCATCGCTCTGTCACTGGGTGCCGCCTTTCAGACAATTCAGTTTGTCAAATTTCTGCCCTGCTAGACCTGCCCCGGTCAACTGTTTCTTCTGTTATTGTGAAGTGGAAACATCTAGGAGGAACAGCAGCTCAGCCACAAAGTGGTAGGCCACACAAGCCTACAGAATAGGACAGCTAAGTGCTGAAGTGTATTGTGGGTAAAAACTGTCTGTCCTCAGGTGTAACACTCAATACAGTTTTTCAAACTGCCTGTGGAAGAAACGTCAACACAAGAACTGTTCTTCGTGAGCTTCGTGAACTGAGTGTCTATGGCCGAGTAGGTGCACACGAGCCTAAGATAACCATGTGCAATGCCAAGCGTTGGTTGGAGTGGTGCAAAGCACATCGCCTTTAGGTTCTGGAGCATTGGAAGCACATTCTCTGGAGTGATGGCTCACACTCCACCATCTGACAGTCTGATGGACTAATCTGGGTTTGGCAGATACCAGGAAAGCTCACCGCATCCACTATAAGCTCATGTATAGTGCCAACTGTAACGTTTGGTGGTGGAGGAGTAATGGTCTGGGGCTGTTTTTCATGGTATTGCTGCTTAATTCCAGGGAAGGGAAATCTTAATGCTAAAGTACACATTGACGGTCTGGAGAACTATGTGCTTCCAACTTTTCAGCATGGAAGTGCCCCTGTGCACAAAGCAAGGTCTGTAAAAAAAATGGTGTATTGGTGTGGAAGAGTTTGACTGGCCTGCACAGAGCCCAGACCTGAACCCCATCAAACACCTTTGGGATGGGTGGGAATGCTGACTGTCAGCCAGATGCCATCACACAACATCAATGATGTTCTTGTGTTTGACTGGGAGCAATTCCTTGCAGCGATTTTCTAAAATCTAGTGGAAACCTTTCCCATAAGAGTGGAGGCTTTTATTGCAGCAAAGGGCAGACAAGCTCCATATTAATAACCACGGTTCACAAGTAAATGTTCAGCAAGCACATATGGGTGCAGTGTTCTTGTGTCCAGATACTTTTAGCAACACAGTGTAACCTCCATCTTTATATAATACTCCACCAGTGATAATACTGATGTTCATTCATTCATTCATTCATTCATTCATTCATTCATTCTCATGAAACACAGGTCATAATGTTTGTATATCATTAGAAAAAATATAGTAGACCACTCCAAATAACTACCACTAATGCAATATATCATTTATTTCAGTTTTCCCCAAAGATACTTGTCCTGGTTTTCAAATATTTCAGTAATTTTTAAATATGTATTACGTATTTGTCATGTATTTGTTAAGCCTGCTTATTAATGCTTTTATTTACATTAGTTTTGAATCACCTTAATGGCACAAAAAATGAAGAAAGAGAGAGCTATAGCTAAACTACTTCAATGTCAAAATCACTTTATCAAAATTATTGAAGCTCAGAAGAAAATGTTTTAAACAGTGTACTTCTAACTGCAAGATCTACATGATAGCCACGGTTAACTAATCACTCCATCTCAACTGATAAACCCCAAAATCTGACTACGTTAGAAACGTATAATTTGGTCGATATTGTTCCGTCAGGAGTTCAGCAAAAGCACCGACTGTGAATCCTTTGTCGACTCCCCCAGATGTGTCTTTGATGCTTGCTTATTTATTTATTTCTGCGTTTTATTATCACCCAGAGAGGCAGGCTGAAGCAGCACTATTTCGAACTGTTAATGGGACACATTAAGCGTGTTCATGATCACGGCTCTGTGGCCACATGAAAGGGAAAGGATAATGCAGTTCTGCTCATTAGCAACAAAGCTCTCTTTAATTCCAGAATGATGAAAAGGCAACACGTGCGGAATGACAGGAGCCGCTTGGCGGGCCGCACACAACCACCACGTTAATGCAAGATTTTGCCAGAACCTTCAGCATTCACCGAGGCCTCACAACGGCTAGATCGCGTGATGCCGGCAACACGGTTTTTAATAATCTCATAAAATTGTAAGCAGCGCCTCCAGATTACAGTCATATTTTCCTAATTACACAATTAAATGTAATTACATCTTTGACACAAAATTCTCAAGTTTCATTTCAGCCCAGAAGGAACTTGAAAGCAAAGTGGCGAGATAACAAGAATATCTCCAGTGTTATAGTGACTGGGTTACAGCTCACAGCTACAATCATCTTTTCACTGCCTCCACATTCCAATATTTTAGCTGAATTCTAGCGCTGTGTCGTATTATTATTATTATTATTATTATTATTTAAAATACAGGAGTTGTAGCTTGCTGGCTCGATGTGACACTGCAATCAGTAAGACGTGGTGCAAAAAATACAGACGTAGATTACAGGACCAAAAAGAAAAAAATAATGTCAGCACACTGAATTGTATACAATAGGCGATGAGCTCCTGAAAACGTTAGCTGGTATCTAAAGGGTGTCAGAATGTTTAATTAGGGAAGAAAAAATATATTTTGGGGAAAGTGTATGTATTGCAGGTGCATTTGATCTGCTGGAAGTAGAACCATAAAGGACTGGGAGCAGATCCCCAACATATCTGTGCTTTATAATTGGATGTCAACACGACACAGGTAGACTGCAGAAGAATTCCTCGCTGTGATCTGAGCGGCTGATGCTGGTTGATACAAAACTGAGACGTGAGACAAATATGAGCGCTGCTACTAAAATTACTTGTGAAATGATTATATGTGCATTTCCAAATAATCCATGTGCTCTCTATTAGGCAGTATGGAAACATATCCTGTGAAGCTTGCCTGCTGTAGGGGAAAAGTGAGGAGGGAAAATAAAAAAACTTTTTTTTTGCTTGGTTCTTTCCATGTTTTGTGTGTTTGCTCCATTTCTTACAAAGTCCAAAGATGTGTTTCAGGAGGACTGGCGACTAAAGTGTCCTTAGTGGGTAAAATGTGACTAAATCATACCCTGCAATGGCCTGGTATCCCATTCTGGGTGCACCTCTTCTCATGATTCTCTGACTCTTGGATAAACTGTTTACAACAAAACATCTGTAATGGATAAGTGGAAACTGATGATGGACAGATGGATGGATGGATGGATGGATGAAAGGAGAGATGGATAGATGGATGGATGGACTGATAGCGATATTTTTTCCCCTAAAAACTGTAACTGACACACCATAACCATTATCCATAAACATACATTTGTTTCAGTGTTGCTGTTCTACACATTAAAACAAAATAAACTAAATTAAAACAAACAAACAAACAAACAAACATAACAGGAAAAGCACAAAAACATTGCCTCTGACATCAGCAGCGGTTAGACACTTTGATGGATTGTTCATTTTACACCCTATTTCATCCGATCCGGTATTCTAAACTATATTTTCTAAGCTATTTTGCTTGAAGTATCCATTTTTCACAACACGGTTATCTATCAGGTAGGTGGTGAGAAATATAAAGCATCCACACAGTTCTCAGAGAGACACTAGGAAGGTATGAAAGAGCACATTCCTTGAGCGACAGAAGCCATCCACCGCCCAAGTGCTCAAGTTCAGATTTTTCGTATCTGTCACTTGTGGAAAATTGGGGAAAAGACAACAACAAATAGATCTTCCTGATTCAATTAAAGTAAGTCTGAGGCCATCATTTTCCCATAATAAAATAGTTAATCTTCCTTCATGGCAATCGAGAACGGCGGCTCTTAATGAAGAAAATGTCAGGAGAGGGGAGACCCAGGACGGATGAGCTAAGTGTCACTCCAGGTGAAAGCGATGCCGACAAGGAACATTAAACCTAGTGCGTGAGAGGATCGGGGCCTCGTTGACGTCCACGCGAAAACGATGGTTTTAGCTTCATTTTCCTACGATGCATTTGCACCCGAACTGCAGCAAATTATCTTAATATGTCTTTGATGAGTCCATTGTGAGCAGGTAGATGCCACAGAATAATTTATTTGTATTTATTTAATAATTACTTTATTGGGGTCATTGTGTATTGCAGTGGTTAGTGCCGTCTAAAGGACTAGATAGGTTTGGACTAAAAGACCTGTTTTCATATATCGCTCCTACTATTGTACCCTCGATCATGGTATTTGGTCTGAACTGCCCCAATAAAACTGACCCTGCTGTGTAAATAGCCAAATCATTTTAATGCTGATTGACCAGTATTGTAAGATGCCAAAAAAACATGCAAAATAATGTTGGATTATAGTATTATAATAAATAAGGGAGTGAGAAAGGAAGGATATGGAAAAAAAATGTAAACAGTTAATATTATACTGGCCCTCAAGATTAGCAGAGGCGATCCTTGACATGCGACATACGAAACTTCCTACAAAGACCATCCCATTAACCAGGTTATTTTCGAGTCCCAACGTCACATCATGACATGTAAGGATGCCCACTCCATCTACTGCACAATAGCACTAGCTGGCTGCACTCCTGAAAAGTACTCCCATTTCTTGTTGACTGTGTTTTTAGGTGTCTGTCTTGAACTGTGTGTTATTTGATAAATTGTAATTAGTTTACAGAACTATTCTGTATATAACTTTTCTGTTTATTATTCCCTCCAATTTACTTTTCATTTATAATTTCTAGCAAGGATAGATCTAAAAATGAAAACATAACAATGCAGGATGAAAATATAAATATTAAAATGCTCAAAATATTATTTTAACATGAATAGTATGTTAAAACATATAACAGAGCATTATCATATAACATTGCATTCATGCATGTTTATATATCCTTATGGTTTATGTAATGCAGTATATGGGTATTTGTGATTTACAGCATGGTCAGTGGAACAAAACCACGATGTATGTTAAGCACCACATGTATCCTGTCGTGTTCTACTATGAACCATAATGACATTTGACATAAAATTACATACAGCATTATGAAAAGGTTGCAAACAGTAATAATCTTTTCATGGATCGAGCAGCTACCCTCAGTTTTATACAACGTCGCTCACCCAGCAACACACTCCACCAACGGTTTGCAGTACCTTCAGCCATTTTTGTTTCAGTGTGCAGCTTTTGGAATGTCGCTGGGGTGCTGGTTTCCTTCTGCTTTCCTAAAGCATGGCAGGCTAGGGTGGACATGCTGGTTTGCGGCCTGGGGGAAGGTCGCGTCAGCGATGGCCTGCCTGGTTCCCTTGTTCACAGGCCGCACACATCTGGAGTTCCCTCAGGACCCTGGGCTGGATGAATCAAGTGCCCTCTAGATGGCCGAGGCTGCAGCAGCTGGGATCGGGCCATTCTGATACGAGTAAAGGTCACAGTGTAACAGCCGTACCCGGGAGGATGGTCTCAAACATCCCCCCTGTGCTGGCTGGACTGGAGAGCCTGGCTGGAATGGAAACAACACGAGCATGCCAGCTTTGCCTGCCCCCCCCCCTCCTAAACAGATTGTGTCACTTTAAATGCACACAGTTGTCTTTGCAGTGTGCAGAGTATCTGCTGGTATATTTTGCAGGTTTTTTTCCTCGCTCAAGTCAAAATTTGTACACAGTTACATTTAAAAATGTAAAAAAAAATGGTTTCGACCTCCTTTGCATCATGTGCATATGTTTGAATGCAAAATGTCTATTAAATTGGTTTTTTTAGCTTCAGATTTGAAAAAACCTGTGCCATCTTGTCAGAGCTCTCTCTCTCTCTCTCTCTCTCTATATATATATATATATATATATGTCACCAAGGAGTCAACACACAGCAGCATAACTGCTTAGTCCCTGGGGCTGCTCTGGCGCCCCCTGGTGATCACAATACGGTAATTTAAGCCGATCGTCAAACTGCACTTTGGTCACGTGCTCAACGGATGGAAAGCAGAACAGTGGGCTTCCAAGCTTGGCGTGATCATATTGATATAATACAATATGGCCAACCTAGTGTCAACAAATTGAATCAGTGCTTAAGATGATCAAGGGACAGCTGCATTTGCACATTTGTGGACTATGAATGAAAAATCAATAGCCCCCATCCCCCATAATGACAACAAAAAATGTGCAAGTTCACAAATGATAATACTACAATAGAACCGAAAATAATAATACCACACTATTTTGTGAACCTCATTTATGCGCTACTGGTGCACGACTTATGTCCTTGAGATTTTGCCCAGCCTGAGGGCTGAATGCTGACACAACAGGAGCGTTGAGGATACAACCAGAGCTGACAAGATGGCAAAGGAGAAGTGGAACTATAAGGCTGGAGAAGGAACAAATATGCAAAATTGAGTTAGCTAGTTCTGCAAAGGTATAATTCACAAATGACGTGGAGATCAAGCGAACATGACAGTTTGAGCAGAGTGTTATCCCACACTGTTTGCTTGGCAAACTTGCAGCAATGAATAGGTATGTAGCTGTTCTCAGCCAACGCTGGCGGAGAAGCACTCGAGACGTGCCAAAGACACAACTGTTCTTCCTCAAAATAGTCACCCTAAGATTAGTACAAGTCTGGAATAAGTAAGGAAATAAGGCTGGTGAGCGCTTAGGCGTGTTGCTATTGGTGGTCTTGACTTCACTCAATCACATGCTGAGATTTGGTGACAGACAGCATATTGCTCACATTTTTAACTAACACACAAATCCGCTTTGCTGTTTCAATGTGACACATACAGCATGGCGACATACGTCAGTGCAACTGTACAGAAGCCTCACCTTTTTGGAAAAATGCATTATCCACGGTAACAAATATTTGGATTAACCTAGAATTCACAAAGATTTTTTTCTTTTCACTTTCAGTTTACTTGGATTTCATCAAATTGAGTTTTTATGTTTATGATAATAAATGTAGTTATAATTCATAGCAAATGGCATGATAGAATTTGAATTTTATATATTAATTATGCGGTTGACCCATTGCTCTATGAGCAGCTTTCCTTAGGTCTGGATAATAAGTCACTGTTTCCAGCGCTACTGCTGGAAGTCCTGTACTGCTACGCAAAGTTGTAGGTCACCTTGGACAAAGACATCAGCTAAATGCAAAAATATTAACAATAACAAAAGGTGAAGAGAAGGATGATACCAGATCCATCAGCTGAAAACCAAACACTCCCAAATCCCATCAGAATATTTGCACTGAAGGTCAAAACCTTCAAGATGTTATATTGTCTGAACGTCTAAATGTCAAGAGGTTTGATCACACAACATATTCCCAGAATGACGCAAGTGCTTTGATAGCCAAGGATTGTCTGGATGGTGTGCTGGATATAAGTAGGGACAATTAGGTCAGAATGCAATTCGCAGATAGTTTACTCTGGGGGTTACAAAATCTTGTCACTTTGAGAAAATAAAAAGAAATTAATTAAATTTGTCACTTTGACAGTTTTGACTCTTGAGACATTGAAAAAGTTGTGTGTGTTTGCACATTTACACTGATAATGTTGATAGTTTTGGTAACAAAAAAAAATGCAGCAGGTCCTCATGCACTTTTAATTGAGGGGCATTGTCTCATTCTGTTCTACTTTACATTATTGATATTAAACATTGTGTGACATCATTTATCACTGCATACTTAAACGCCACTTCACTCAGTGGATATCTACCAGTCATGTGTTGAAAGTATCATTAAAGACTCAAATATTGCTCTTATTGCTAATTTCGCTTATTTTGCCAGTTTTTTTTTCATCTGCAATTTTTTTTTTTAACTTGAAAAGTCAAAGGAAGAGCTTTGAATTTCTGTATCTCTCTATCCATCTTTTCGTTTTTAGCTGACACCTGTGTCCAAGGGGATTTACAGTGTTAGACAAGTAATTTTGCAATGATTTACCCATTTACAGCATAAGTAATGTCGCATAAGTACTTTATATAAGTGCAATACAACAGGAGTGAGATTTGAACCCGTAATTATGAAGCAACGAAAACATTTTTTTTTATAATAAATGTGAAATGTGTAGGTGGACATGCATAGTAATGACAGATTAAATCTGATGTTATAGATGCTGTTATATTGATGGTCCCCTTAAGCATATTAGTAGTAGGTAGGCAGTAAGTATGGTGTAAGATTATGTGCCAAAACTCTGTTTTTTTGGTGTGACTTAGGGTTTGTCTCTGTGCACACTTCACTACTGCTTGCCCTGGCAATGCTGATTAAATATTTCTGTCTATGTGTAATTTTAACTAGACATAGAAAGAATTATAATCCTCTAACTCAGGGTAAAATGTTTTGGAGAATGTATATAGTACATAGATTTGTGAGAACCTTAAGCGCAACACAGGAAAAAAAAAACAGCATTTTAACCAGACACCTTTTGATGATCAATCTGTAAGAGAACAGTAAAATAAATAAGTCAAAAGTGGGGGAAAAAAATGCAAGGGACCTCACCTTTCCTTTATGACTAGAAAATGGGCAAAATACTCGAGATTTTTTAATTTAGCCCGCATGAACAGCAAACTGCTCTCTAAGTGTCAGTAAATCATTATTATTCTGACAGTCTGCAACGGTTCCATCCTCTGTCGAGCGAGAAGATAAATGCTGCTTGTAGTAAGATGGAGTGGCTACACATCATCCCGTGTGTCCACACTCACCCGCGGTCCAAGAGAGCTTCCGCATAACACTCTCAGGAAGTCTCTGGTCCATTTGGTTCAGACGGTTCCCATGGGTCAGTGTTCACCCCTTTGAATTTGGCATAAATCATAAGTCCAAAGGATTAGGACATCAGGAATGTGCAGTAGCTTGGCCAAAATGGGCGAGTGCGCGTGCACGCGTACACACGCATACACACACACACACACACACACACACACACACACACACACACACACACGACTTTACACCGGGAGGAATTTCTGGCTTGATTTCAGTCCATTCAGGATGGGAGCAATNGCGCGCGCGCGCATACACACGCACACACACACACACACACACACACACACACACACACACACACACACACGACTTTACACCGGGAGGAATTTCTGGCTTGATTTCAGTCCATTCAGGATGGGAGCAATTCAGGTTGAAATAGAAAGGGGGGAGTGGGGGTGGGGGCAGGGAAGGGGGGCCTCTGGGGAAATTTGGAGGTTGAGAAACTCTGGCAGCACACTGGATATGCTCAAACATGGTTCTTGCTTTGCATGTTACTTCAATGCGTTTTCCCCCTCCCACGATTCTGAGCCAGAGAATAGATATTCTGTAATACTATACATCCCAAGTAGAAAATCCAGTGCAGCGAAGGTTCACAGTTGAACAAATAAAAGCAACCAATTTTCCCACTTCTTTCTTGAACACAGCATCAGCAGTGCAATGCAATGCATTATCCCTTCATGGAGAGTTATGAATCTGACATTGTAAAAGGGATGTCAGACAAAATCACAATTTAAGCAGTTTTATTTTCTCTCCATGTAAAGCCATAAACTGTGAACTGGTGAAATTTAAATTATACCAGGCTGTATAATCTGTATATAAAATCTGTATAAATTTTGCAAGGAAAAAAACAAAACAAAACATATAAATTTAGACGAAAACTGATGTAAACAGTTCACAGAAGGCTAATTTTTTCACTGATGAATGTGTCGTCCCAGTGTGCATTTGCAGCAAATGGTCGATTTACCACATTTCCTCATACATTTTAATTTGTGTTGAAAAAAGTTCTTGTTGAAGGATGAGCTAGAATAGTTTCTTTAGACCTTTTTTTCATTTTCACGGGGTAGTGGGAGATAATAAACTGACAAATGTACTGTACTGCGTTCTAAAGCAAACAAATGTTTTATGAGCTACAAGTAGCAGTAATAAGGCTTTCAGTTTTCAAAAGCGTTCATTAGCGTTCATTTATTTTATTGTTGCATCATGCTGTTACTTGCGTGGGGACCCTAAAATTATCTGTATTTTCAATTCTTTCTTACACTAATATTACATTGTATTGATTTAGTAGAGATGCACAGAGACAGCAGACTGGTGTGTGCCAAACCGCTGTGGACCTAATGCATCGCTGCTGTGAACAGTATGGTTGGTGAGTGACATTAACAAAACATTTTTCACTGTAAGGATGAAACAGTAATAAACATTAAAAAAAGAGGCTTGTTACCCACTGAATGTATGATGCATGCTAGGAAAATGAATAGGATTTGCATTCTTCGGGGAGTCTAGCATTAAGAAAAAATACCGTTGGGGGAAAACAAAAAAAAAAGGCTTTTTGCAGCTTTGATTCAGCAGTGCAAAAGCTGTCTGTTGTGAAGTTTTCTTTCAACCACCAGATCTTACACACGTGTCCACATTAAAAACTACGACTTCACTTAGAATGCGAGCAGGGCCAAAATCATTTTGTCATGCAAGGAATGATAAGCACTTTCAGTGAAACTGATTATTTTCTTAATATCATTTTCTATCTAGCTGTTAGGATATGTGCCACAAGTCCCATTTCTCTCTCTATTTCTTGCCTTTAAACTCTGGGACAGAAGCTGATTTATTTTATGACATGTATTCTGCTCTTCTTCATATAGTCGTCATTATAATCACATTATATTAAAAGGGAATCTCTCTTCCTCTGTGTCATAAAACCACCCTTGATTCATCACGGTCAAAGCAAATTATACTTGTGTTATACGGATTCTTCTTGTAGTTGCGATTTACATTTTTAAGCTTAGCAATACTGCTTTAGCTATAAAACGTGATAAAATTATTTAGAGCAAGGACGAATGTTCAATTTTCCAAATGATTTTCAGTCAAATTTTTCTCTTCTGTTTTACGTTAAAGTTGGAGCTTAGATTAGGAAAAGACAATTTTGGAAATTCCATTTTTTTTTTAATTCTAATTCTCCACACCACCACAACCGTGACCAGGACAAACGGTTAAGGATGGATGGATGGATGGATGGACATTCATATATTATATCAACCTGACAGATCAGTCAGCAGTGTTTTACCGGTCACCTTTATTGTTATGCCTTATAGGAAAAAAAAAATGCTCAATTTGCAGAAGATAGCAGTGGATAACTGTCTTTCATGCTTTCACTCTGTCTTTATAGACAACCTTCACATTTTCAGAACAGATGATTTTCTACTTTCTGCCTGGCAGTCATTTAACTTTCGAGTGAATGGGAAACAGGGTGACTGGGGGGGCAGCACTGCATATTGCAAGGTAAATATTAAAATGAATATGATGCTCACTATAAACGCACATAACTGTTTATTTCACATAATCTTTCAGACACTGCTTCCAACAAATGTATGTGTGGGATTTACCAGCATCACCAGCAACAAGAAGAACAGCAAGAGTAAAAATACTAAATATTTTAAACAATGAACTGCATTCTAATTAATGTACAGCTTATCCCTTTTGGTTTATTTTTATGGTAGTACTTTAGATCCACACTTAGGCAAAATGAGCTTTCCGTTTATTTCTCATTACTGTACTCTGCACATAGATGTACACATTAACAAAGTAGTTAAGGGTCTTTAAATTAGATCTGTGACTGGGACTGGGACTAATAGAATAAAGAAGGAAAGAGACAGGAATCCAGCTAAATGAACTGCTGTATTAACACCAAAGTGAGGCAAACAAGACTTATGGGCCATCTTCAAACTCCACTGGAGCAGCAGGCATTTTCTTGAAACCCTGAGTCAATTTAATTGTGGTTATCAATAGCTGGACCAGCCACACAACAGGGAAATGTGCTTCTCCCTCCTCCACAAAAACAGAGCTTGCTGTCCCTTGAGTAGAAAGTTTTTTCCACTACAATTACAGTCATTGACAGCAGTGTCACAGAAGGAGCTGTTGAAAACGCCTCTCTGGCAGCTAGGAGGCTAAGAGCCGCCATTGTCGAGCTCCCTGGACTCGCACCCCTGCCAGTCCTCTGGTCTCTTTATACAGGAAGTCAAATGACACCACAGAGGCGGGCTGGGTATGGAACTGGGGATCCAGCACCCTCCATCGCTGGCAGCGAAGGATGTAAACACTGTAGGCAGCCAGGATGCTCTTAGCAATCTGAACCAGTCTTCGCCCAATAATAAACTTCAGACATTTTACATTTCTTATCACTTCATCAATCCCTTGAAAATAATAAACTAAAAAAGTTCTGCATACATGCAACAGCTGTTTTGGCATTTGTGAGGTTGTAGAATAATGAAATAACCCACAACCCCTTTCATGGCCCAAGTATTGGCAGTTGACAGGCGGGGACCCACTACAGCAGCAAACTGTGAAATGAAGGCTCCTGCTACTGATGAAACAGCAGAACTTTGGCACTGAACGTCAGATGGGAACAGTCAAAAAACTGGCACCTCGACGCTCTCAATGACTGCGGTCAGCGGAAAACGGGTGTTAACAATGCCAGTGTTACCCATGGAGAACGGGGTGAGAAAGCGATATCAGCACAGCGAACAAATGAGTTTTGTTTGTTTTATCTGAGCTTCCACTAAAATGGGGTACATCTTACAGTTCAGCAAAACATTAAAAAATAGAATATTTTGCACAAAAATCAAACCCTATGGTTATAAACAGCTATGACCCCGTAGCAAAAGCAGTGAATACCGAGCACCCTGCACACTGGAAGAAATAAAATGGGACTAAATTTTGACATTTAATATATTGCTTTATCTTTGTTTGACAAAAAAATAAGCAAAGGGGGCCTCACATTATTCTCACATTTTGTCCACTTTCACACCCCCTCCACATCTGACCTTTAAAACATTCCACTCTGTGAACTGAATTAGGTTCAATCTTCTGAGGCCTTTGTTTCACCCCAGCAGTCCTCTCAGACGCACCACTGGGCAAACCCCGGCTACCTTTACTACAGTAACCGTACGTCTTCACAGTGCAGCGTATAAGGTGCCACAACACAGTATATTTGTCAAACTAATGAAGAAGTTTCAGGGGTGGCTCATGTAACAAGAATATAAATGGAGGGGATTAAGTAGTACTAAAATAGCTGCATAACGTGAAATGAAAGAACATCTGTTTTACATTGTTACTGTGGAAAGGATACTGGCAGTCCATGGTTTGCTTTATACAACTATTGTATAATAATAATAATAATAATAATAATAATAATAATGAAGAAGAAGAAGAAGAAGAAGAAGAAGAAGAAGAAGAAGAAGAAGACTAAATGCTCCTGGGAGCTGAGGACTCTGCCATGATGGACAAGATCAGCATAGCAGCACCTGGACGTCAATTTATTTAGCTTTGAGTTTATAATACAATGTCATATGCAACAGCGTACTCTTTTCTAGCTGCACTATTTCCCTATATAAAATGACCAGGAGGGGTGTCCAGCCACTGGCACTTGGACCCCCTGTGATTTATTTTTCTCCCTTCCCTTTTGGTTGGGAGTGTTTTTTGTTTTCGTCCCCTCAGCTGTCAGCAGGTTCAGATTATTGCTTTTCTAGGCAATATAATTCACCTTCTCATCAAATTTATAGCTAACATTTTATCGGTTTGCTTACTTGATATCTGATACATATGTTCTGTTTCTTAATCTTTTGTTCAGTGCTCTGAGTCACTGCATAAGAGAAAAAAAGATAAAAGTGAGCATAAAAATAAATCAAACTATTATTATTGTCATTATTTGCTTATTTAGCTAACATTCAATATCTGAACATTAACTTTTCCAAACAGGATTATGGTACAATGTTAGCCTTTTCACCTGGAGAATGTGCTATATGCATAATAGTTTATAAAGCCAAAATAATGCATTTAAAGCTGTGCTAAAGCAGTCTATCTTCTGACTCACCTCAAGTACTACAAAAATGAAACTTTTTATGGTAATGTGCAATTTTAAGAAACATAAACATTAAAGCTGAAGAAAAAAATATTGCGGTAGAAGTTCCGATTTTTGTGCATGGTGGTTACAACTGAAAACAATGACCTTTTGAAAAAGGTCCCATAGATTTGAAAACAGACATTCTAGGATCAGGAGCAGAGCCCAGCATCTAATGACTTCCAAGAGACTGATCGCTGAAGGCTTTGCAAAAGGTGAAAGCTGACCATGCTGTCTTTCTTAGTGGGCAGTCGGAAATCCAATTTTATCAAAGTTTTATATTGGTGTGGCGCTTACTTTCCTTTAGTGTCAATATCATGTGAAGGAAAAACTTTAGATTTGTCTTCTCTGGATATAAAACATCTACCTTGGAACAAAATGAGAACTGAGTCACTCTGTTATCAACCCCTAATTTTTTGTGACCACAGAATTCACTGAAAATTGAAACCAAAGGAAGTCCACAAACTGCATTGCTTTTATACACACAATTCTTTACTCTACAGATTATAAAATTAGAGTGGCAATAATTTGATAGCAACAGATCTGTCAGGCAGTCCATAGAACCCACTGTAAAGCGGGGATAATTTTTAGATGAAATGAAAAAGAATTTTAAAGCCATTTAAACAGAATCTCTCATCCAGAGATATTAACTTATTGGTATATATACGCTCTATATATAATTGCTTTCATACCACATTTTTCCCTGTGTTTCCTCAGACTTGAGCCTAATACCAGAGACCTGGGAGGTTGAGGGTGCAGCACAGTACTTTTACTGTTTCTAGGACTGTGCTGTTCTGGGCTGAGACCAATGTTGTCATCCCTGGGATCTGATGGAACCACTCCTTTGGCTGAGGGTTCATGACCCCAAGTGCTCCTTTTACCAATGGGACTACCTTGGTTTTCACCTTCTATATTCTTTCACCTTCTTCTTTCAATTCCTCTTTACTTTTCCAACTTCTCACATTCCTTTTTCCTGATGTTTCTATCAGTCTGAATCAACACATCTATCACCACTGCTGTTCTCTCCTCCTTGTCTATTACCACTATATCTGGTTGGTTAGCCAGTACCTGTTTACCAGTCTGGATGTGGAAGTCCCACAGGATCTTGGCTCTGCACCACTCCGATTTAGACTTGGGAATGTCCTAGGCATTCTCTTTATAGATATTCCTGTATATGATCCCTACCACTTGGTTCTGTGTGTGTGTGTGTGTGTGTGTGTGTGTGTGTGTGTGTGTGTGTATTGAAAAACATGTCTTGAAGGAAATACATGGAAAAAAGAAAAAAAAAAAGAAGGGTGAACAAATAAGGAGCTCATCCATTCCTCAGAGCATCTCAGCAACTAGTACAATCTAATACAATTCACTGTGCAGTACCAAGAATCCTAGAATATCTGTATGTAAAATTCAGATGAAAAATGCGTAGCATCTCTCAACAGGTCTCCATATCAAAAGAGTTTATTCTGTGCTCTTCTACTGGACCAGGCCTGACTCATTTTGCAGTGGAACAAGTACTGGTGTATGCGTATAAGCAGTGAGACATCCCCAGCTGTGTCATAATGCAGCTACTCGGATGGTACCATATTGATCTGTCCAGCATACACAGTTTCAGTCTCCCGTCAGCCTTCCTACAATTCGAACTCTGATGGAAAATTGTATCACTGGTTGCTTTTAGTGAAGGCCAAAGACACAATTCCTCCATGTTGCTGAGCCATTGCCAGACACTGTGATGCAGCCAGACTAGTCCCTTCAGTAACAATCTGAAGAGTTCTTCTGTATACCCTATGGTATTACTCATGACCTCAACAATTATAATGTTTTATTATTGCTGGAAACTCAAGAAGAATACTTACTTCATATTTACAGTAAGGGCAACAGTAAACTTTTTAAATATAAAACTGATCCTGCATATTTGATACCTGCACTTTCGTTGGGAAGACAACAGAATTCAAAGCTGCCGTGAAGTGTATTTACAGTGTCTGTCGTTTACCTCCTTTTTTAAAAATAAGGATGTTTTGTGTGTGAGCCAGTACTAGCCACAATATTTGCATAAATTGACAAACATGTAAATGACACCAGTATCGGGCACAGCTGGAGAGAAATGGGTTGATGCAATTAACTACGGAAACAAATATCACGTCCTGAGATAGAAACAAACACCAAGTTTCATCTCAACCTCCTCGCTGAACATTTAAGACCAAATTAATTGTTTACCATCACTGGGCAAATATATATATACACACACACACACACACACACACACACACAAGTGCACATTAGACAATCTGGCAGTCAAGATTTATTGCACTCCAAAGTGTTTTAAACTGCCATTCTGGTCTTTGCCAGCTATAAAAGAAAAAAGCATTCATGGACTTGGAAGTCTTCCATGTTTTCTGTTGACCTCACAAAGTATGCCATTTCCAAAAGTCTTTCTGCCCCAAAAAAAGGGTGAAACTTTTTTATTTTATTTTTTTTATTTTGTATTCTGCATTTTTATTTTGTATTAGCTCTCTCACAATCCGTAAGATTGCCTTATGGACTGGTGACTTCTTCAGAAAAACCTTATGGCTGCACACTGAACCAAGTGCTACCCTTTTACGTTGAACAAATAAAGGATTAATATCACAGTTAACAGATACTCATAAAATTGACCGAAACTCAAGCATTTAAGCAAGTCTAATTGTACGGTACTTGACCCCTTTTGTCCTTCTCACATACAGAGAATTGCAAATAGAAACAGCTCTGATACGCTCTTCTGCAGTGGAGTTGTGGCAAAATGCAAAATATGCAGTTAATATTTGTTATCATCTACTGAGAAGTGACATTCTGAACAGCATTAGAGAAGATCACAAATCCTAGAACGTTACAAATAACCAGGGACGGAGGCATTTCACTGTGATTTACTTTAGCTTAGCGCAGGGAAGCTTTTGAGAACTGGTCAGAGAAGTGTCTATGAGGTGGCTGAGGATTTCCTGTCACCAAGAGGGTAGAATCAGAGGCTGCCATATTAATAAAACAGAAAACTGAAAGTGCAGCACCTTGACCATGCACTTATATCAAAACAGATATGCCCAAAGACTGCTGGGGCAGGAGCCACAATCTCAGATCATGACCTCCTATAGATTTTCAAAGTGGGAGAAAAACATGTCTTGAACAAAACAATTTCCACCATGAACCATGTTGGCAAAGTAAATAAAGCAGACAAGCCTTAAAATGATTATACATGCTTTCTGCAGCAGAGAATTGCTTGTTCTTGAACACTTCTAATTTAAAACAGCTTAGTGCCTAAACACCATCAATTCATAGGGGAACTAGCATTAGCATTTGTTTATTAACAGACTAAGCCAATGTAAAAGCATAGTAATATTAATATTTACAATTGCATACGTGTGCATGAGAAATGCTACTTTTGCAGCCTTACATGACAAAATGCACATAAGAAAAGAAATGGATTTTACATCATCTGCAAAAGCCATATTGATGCAAAATAACATGAAATGTTTCTCTGATCAAATGAACTGAAGATCTGAAGTCGCATTGCAAATGTTAATACTTATATGACAACCACTGAAACCCTGAAAATATTTCACTGCTACACAGAAATGGTTTGCTTTTGGGAAACAAACACCTTGGAAAGAATCGCCTGAGTCAGCAAAGAATTGCTTTTATATGGACACACAAACCTATTGTATAAACACTTACTGAAAATCAGGAAAGGAAAAAAAAAATTCTCGAGATCTCAGGAAATCAAGCACAACACGATTCCATCAAAAAACCGTAGAGATGCAGGTCCTGCATATGTGCATAAAATAACATTATTAGCAGAAAAATGAAACATGTAAGAAATCACTGTCATACGAGACTAAATGAGCATTCAGTCATAACCGAGGTGCGGCAGATAACAGTGCTCTCTGGATGAAGGGCATTGCTACAGGGATATATGGTACAGGACAAGGAATTCCCTACAGTGTGATATCATATGCTATGGAACATTTAATGGCTGTGATAAACAGAAAAGATTTTATAAGACACTGTGGCAGGCTCTATAACTCGGTTATTAGAGCGCTGGTCTTGTAAACCAGTTGTCAAGAGTTTGATCCTTGCTGGGAAATAGATTATGTTTGCAATCAAAAGACCTGGGTTTAAATCCCTACTCCCACTGTAATACCCTCGAGCAAGGTACTTAGCCTGAAGTACTCCAGTAAAAGCTGCCCAGCTGAAATAAATATAAGTACCTTTGTATGCAAACCTAAAATTGCAGGTCACCTTCAATAAAGGTTGCAGCTAATATTGCTACTTTTTCTTTTACCCTTATTAAAGGGACCAAAACATGTCTAACTCTGTCATCATTTATCCAAACTTATGAAAAGTGAAGTACAGCAATCCCTCGGTATCTGAACTCTGTGTATTCGAATGTTTTGCCCTAATGGCTCTTGAAAATGACTAACTATATATTGCACATGGATGGAAGCCTTTGCTACGCTGAATTTTTATCCGAAGCTTATCAATCGCTCGTACATTTGTGCACAGCCGAGCTCTACGCCGCTTTGGAGAAAAGCGTCTGCTAAATAAGAAAATAAACCTCCGGGTTTCAGCTCATCATCCAGTGTGCTACCATTGCATTCTTGTAGTGCCACTGGGTTGTTTCGGGGCAGTCTCAGCGCATCCTTCAGCCTTATTCCTGTGGCTTACTGCAGCATTCCATTTCTTCCGTGCGTTCTTCAGTGGCTTAGTTTTATAACCTTCACTCTTGAGCTGCGTGTCCCTAAAGACTATTATGTTTGCCAGAGAATCAGTCCCAGCAGAGTGATTAGCTCTCCCTCCCCATTGGTTATGTGTCAGGATCTGTCTTACAGCTTCCCAGGGAAGCAGACAGAGTTTAACTCC
Source organism: Arapaima gigas (assembly GCA_900497675.1). NCBI lineage: Eukaryota > Metazoa > Chordata > Actinopteri > Osteoglossiformes > Osteoglossidae > Arapaima > Arapaima gigas. The sequence goes on along the minus strand of UFQX01000356.1, from coordinate 300,398 downwards.
ATAAGATGAAAAGATCAGACACGGCAATAATTTATGCAGGGGTGATAACACCCATGTGCATATCAAGCAGCAATCGGAGGGAGGGCCGACAGACTCATCAGTGCGGTACTGTTTATTCCAGATAGCCGCCTGGTGTGAGACAAAAGTGGCAGGATGCAAACAAATCGAAAGCCTTTTTATTGTGAATCCAGCACTCTCTTCCTTGTAGGATTTGAACTGACAAGCAAAAGGCAGAAGAGTGGTAGGCTCTAGTCCGCACATTGTTGGTGTGGAAATCGGCAGAGGACACCAGAGCGACCTCTTTTTCTCCTCTGCTCAGGGCTCTCCTCATGCTCTGTACTCCGCTGCTCGCTTAGGGGACTGAAAGAGCAGGTGAAATCTCATCCACGGTGATGACATTGCCACCATGCATATGCTCACTATGGGCTGTTCCCAGCTCCACACGGGTAATGAAATTGTTGTACTTGTAACCGGGAACTCCTGTTTGCATTCAGCCATGCAGCTCTTGTCCCTGGTCACCCCGACCCAATTAGAGGCTTGTTTTTCTGCTCTGTTTTCTGGGTCCTCAATTCCAGATGTGAAAAGAACGCAACCCCATCTGTTCTTCTATTCCCGGACATGCGATCCTAAGGCTTTTCTTATAAGGTTGTTTGTCAATAGGAAACAATAGAAAAGAAAAGATGGGGATATGCATTTTCTCTCATTTTGCAGATATGCCATGGCAAAATGCATGCATGAAAGAAATAAATCTTCATTTATCAAAATAATGTGTGACAAGCACTGTGTGCACAAAAAGCAATCTTTTGTAAAGGATTTTTTAAGTGTATTCTGCATGTTGAGTGCATATCGTATTTACATTTATTTATGATTACATGTGTATGGAAATTACAGAGGGATACAGTTTGCAAACATGGAATTGATTTCTATCATAAACCTTAACATTCTACTGTACTTCATACTACACTCGTGTCCCCCCCCCACAAAAAAAGAACATAGTTTTCCACTATATTTGGCCGTGTTATATTTTGGCCGTGAACGGCACCAGCCTTTCTTGTGATCTGAAATGTAGACTTTCATTTTAAAACCAAAAAAAACAAAGAAAAACAACAGTACTTTTGAATAACAAAAAATACAGCGTATTTGGGGATACAGAATTTGACATCTGGTGTCCCCATCTTAATGCCATATCTATCTGACTGAACACACATGTTTGAAACACAGCTGCTAGCGAATTTACAGGCCACCTTTCTGGTTCGCTTTTATTATTCAGTGTCTATTCTACTAGAGGCAAAGTATGCAATGAAAAGTTGCCACTAGCAATGTAGTTTCTGCGTGCTTTTTCTCTCTGCTGTAAAGTAAATGAGGTCAAAGGGCGATGAACAAGAGAGGGGGGGGGGGGGAAATGTGCCCAGTTCCTATAAGGTTTGATGCTGAGTTATCATGAAGCCGAAATTTAAAAAAAGCTAAAAGCCAAGTTCGATAAACAGAAAGCCAGCTTTATTTTAGCTACAATGGAGGGTAATAATGTATTCCAACTGATTCTGCATCTCTCCATGAATTCTGAGGCCGAGTATTACACAACCTGCGCTTGTGCGACACATATTGTTATGAAGAAGGTATCAAAAATTCAGTTGATATACACAGCCAATTGTCACACAGTTTATGCTACAAATATGTTGTTAAATGCAAGTGAGCCTTTGCAAGGACACTGCTACAAGGTGGTTTAATGATATTATGTTTAACACATATTAGGCATATGTGGCTATAACTTGACTGAACGAGGATGGATTTTCCCAATTATTTAATTATTTTTTCAAACTTTTGAAAAGTGAGGTACAGTAATCTTTCGGTTTATGAACTTTATATATTTGGCTCTTGAAAATTAATAACTATACAATTGTTTTTGAATGGAAACTTTTGCTGTAATGAATTTTTGTCAGAAGCTTATCAATAATTAAAAAAATAACCTCTAATGTTTACAGTTACGAATTTATCCGAACCCACGTGCACCGTTTGTTATTAGCGTGTTTTCTTAGAAAACTGGCACTGTGTTGCCAAACTATTGCAAAAAAAAAAAACTGCAGTAGATAATAAATATATAAATAAATAAATACATAACCAAATAAATGACCTTGGATTGAGGTTCAGAAGTTCTGCCCTCTGGCACTGACTCTGCCTGCATCAAATTCTAAAATTACTGCTTGCGGGTCAGTGAGGCACCTCGCTCGGGGAATAGAGAAACATTGACCGCACTTGCGAGAGCGAGAGGGGAGGAGGAGCAAACCAAGACAGCCTGTTAAGTTGTGGTCTTTCCATTTGTGGGTCTTCACTTTCCCAGGTCCTTCCTTTCTTGGAGACCAGAAGGCCTTAGCTTTTAAATTAATGTATAACTTGCAAGTATCATCCCACAGCAAACGTACATATTATTTTCTTGGTAAATGCATGACTTTGTGCTGTATATTTATGCCACAAATCATTTCAAAATTCAACCGCATAAAAGAAAAGTCGTGCTCTGAGATTTTTTAAAGATGTCTGAATTAAGAACAATTTATAAATTAAATTACATCATTTTATAAAAGGTAACAATCTTGCAATCTTTTCAACGTAAAGTTTAACAATGATATTAACAATTGTTTTTAAAATCTGAAGTTTTATGTTAGTGTAAAATTGAAATATCCCGACGTTATAATTAACAGGTTTCTTCAAACTTGATTACAGTCTTCTTGGTTATAACACACTTTGGTGGCAATCTGAACATATCAGCAGCAGGCCTGTTATACGCACGTTCAGTGTGATGAATCCACATCTCCTCTTGTTTTTTTCTAGTGAAACTCTACATAATGAGACACAGAATCAGTGTTCCGCTCTACACCTCAGTTTTTCATTCGCTCCTTCTCAAGTAATAGGTGAGCTGCAGTGGAATTTATTCTTTCATGTCTGTATATGTGCATAATTGATTATCTTGCTACACACAATTATGCAAATATTATTAGAATAAGCATTTTGCTTTATGAAATACAGTACATAAAAAACATCTGTGGTTCCTCTGAGGGTCTTACACCACTATATACACCTGACATACTAGAGGATATGCTTTGACATATGTTCCAAAAAGTTGTCAGGAAAAACAACAGAGGAGACCTATTTTGGGCCATGATTTATGATAGTCTAGATGATGTCAGATTAGTTCCCAAGAGAAGATTCTGCAATAAGATAGGAACATTTCCCTTTATTTATTTTCCATTCAGGCAGGTTAGCAAGCCAAAAACTAAATCTGTATGACAACTGAAGCAACAGAAAGCATTCATAAATTGGTCATAATTCTTCCTTGTTTGCTTTACAAAAAAGTTTCACAAACATTGTGAAGGTAAAGGGGGAGCATTCAATATTAGATATGGAGAAGACCGTTTTTTTGTGTTTGTGAGCTCTGCTCACAAATCTGTATCTGTAACCACTCTTGACGATGGTCTGGCTTAGGGGGGTTCAGTCGGGATAATGCATCTCCATGGTATATATCACACTTTATGATCACCCAGGCACTTGTCTATGAGTTGGTTTCTAAAGTTTTCCTCCAGTTGCCCATTGAGTTTTTGATTAAAGTTATTAATGTCTTTTTGACATTATATAGTATGTCCTATACCACAAGGCATTCCAGTAACCATTTGTGTGGCTTTCAGTCATATCCTTTCTTGTCATCATTCCAGGCAACAGTCAAGCTGGTCTGCCTGGTATTGGAAAATTAATGGACAGCTCTGCTGTTTCCAAACCGTTTCTGGTCAGCGCTCGTGTACTTGCTTACATGTACTTTCAGCTTGGAGGCTGTGATGTCTGACAGGAGCTTCCATGTTGTGGATAGACACTCTCTCATTGTGAGTAAGTAGGTGTAGCAATAGGATTGTTGTCTAAGGAATCTCAGTGAACAGCAATGTATTCGTGCACTGGGAACCGACCTTCAGTTTCCCGCATGCTAGGCAGCGAAGTTATCTGCCGCGCTACCCGACTAACAAAGCAGGGGGTCTTTACGGGTAGTGGATGTAATGCTTTCACTTTAATGCCCCGGTGACAGTATGGTATTACCAGCAGGGAGTCATTAGCATGTTAGACGCAGAGAGATTTTTTGCACAGTCTCCATCCATAGCTAATGAAGTATCTTAAGTAACAGAACCAGTCTTGACTCAAGGAAAACTTCATTCTGTGAAGGCAGCAACCACATAGATGGGACGTTACTGATAATCCAAGCTCACGGGGAATAATTTGGACTAACCACTGTGGCCTGCACCCTAGGCATGCAGAGGGGGGGAGAGGGGATCTAATTTACTGTGAAAAATTGCTGAGTTGCTCCTGCTGAAATGCCCAAGTCAAACCCAGAAAAGTTTGAACAGAATGTTATGGCTTAAAAGCAATAGGTCACCAAGACGCAATCTTACATTCCTTATACAGTCTTCCCATTGTAACTTGGTCTTTCAAAGTTTCTTCAAAACACTTGTCTTTCAAATTGATACAGAAAAAATGGATTAAAAAAGTGAATTCTTCAGTGAATTCAGAAAGTTAAATCCTGTTATGGAGCTGCATTTCCAAAAACACTGCAAAACAGACAGGACACAAGCAATTTTGCTGATTTTAATGTGTACACATAAAGGTAATGTTAAGAAATGTTGATTTCTTACCAGAACCTACAGTACACGATTATTATTACAAGTACCACTCTCAGTAGGTTAAGCAGTAGAAGTGTAGGCCAAGTTTTGTTTAAGCTGTTTTTTTCATAACTTATCAGACTTGAAAAATGTAATATCTCACTTATTTTGGTGAGACAGCAGCTGGTGATGACAAAAGGGAGATTTAAGATATCACTAGGGAATAATCCTTGTCATATGGGGGCTAAATTTTAAAATATAATTAAAAAAAACAGCTACATTGGTTTACACTTACAGATCGACTTTGTTCAGCAGGAGATACGTTCTTGAAGCATAATAGTTACACTGTTGAATCAAATCTGTGTCAAAGAAAGCAATGAATAAAAACTACGTCTGAACAAAACATTACCGCTTGAACTGGATTTTACCATTAAGTCTTCATCAGAAAGACACTATTCCTTTCCACATTACCTTCAACAACGGAGATGTTGCTGCACGCTCTGCATTCCAATAAGGCCACACACCCCTGTGCTGTAACGGTCTCCTGTCGTTCTCAGTTATAATCAAACTATGCAGGAACTTCCTCTTTTCTCTTCTAATCTCAATGATAACTTATTTAAGACACCGTCAGCATCTCACGCATTTATTATTGATGCATTATCAAAATTTTAAGGGGCTTATGGAATTTGGAAACAGGTCACACCAAATACTTTGTCTTATAATAAATATTATTTTGGGTATGGCGTAGACCAACGCATGAAAAATAAATACGATAACATTAAAACCTGAGAGCACAGTTTATCCTATGCCATTTGACAAAATACAGTGAGCCACTCTTTCTTTGAGAATTATTGGTGAGATAGGGATTCTGTCATGTCTGGCAAACTCAAGTCCTGCTGAAATTTGGAGAAGGTTGCAGAAGGCGGTATACAAAGCAAAAAGAAATGTCAGGTCTAGTATGTGTAGAACAGTTTTTCGGGCCCATGGGCTATGTGACATGAATCTAAGGTGCACTACTTCCTAAAAACCTCAGGGAGAGCGTTACAAAAAAAAGACTTACTGCATCTCACGATGTCTCTAAAATTCAGCTGGATGTGCATCCAGCTCATTTCGTTTCTCCTGAATACTATATATGAACTGAAAATGTAAATGACATTGGCTGAATCATACAGAATTAAGCACTAAAAATGTACATTTTTCATGAGAAGAAAATAAACTGGAGTAGTTGTTTATAAGATATTGCAAAAAATGTGATCGCATATGCACATGCTTTAATTATACAGTAAAATACTGATAGACTATAATTTCAAAACAATTATTCATAATTAGTCTTGTGCAATAAAGAAACAAGTCTATAACAAGTAAACAAACCAAAACAAGAAGATAAAGTATGATGCATTTAAATTACCCATTTAAAATATATGTATATCAAATGCATAATCTAGTGAAGCTAAACTGGGATACGACTTAAATCCATAAATTTAGTGATACATTTATTCAATACCATTGTGTTCTAAATTAATATAGCGTCACCGCTGTTTAGAGAGTTTACATATGGGAATATGCGTCTACATAATACACTTCATAACAACTTCTGTTATGCCGACTATTTCATTACGGAAGCCTATCTGCAGCCAAAAAATGTACAGAATTGCATTTGCTCTCACCAAAGCACAGTGCTGACTTTTTGGCATCACTTCACTCTCTGCCTTCACTTCAGCTCCTGAATCATGTCTCATACTGACACTTGTATGCCTTCAGCCGCTCTTCTTTGCTGATCCAAATTGGCATGGGCAGTTTCTTCACCATTGTCCAATTTTCACGAGCAACCCTGCTACAATGATAACTTAATTTAGGGCTCATATATCCAGCCATTGAGTGGTTTCGCCCATGAGGATAAGATGACGGTTCTGTGACCAAACCCAATATATGCCCTCACAAAGAGGGCCTGCAGAGTCATTAACCCCCCATCCACTATGAAATGGTTCTCATACTTTTTTCTCTTTGAAAAGGTAAGAAATAAAGTGTGCGCTAAATGAAAAATATAGTAGCTGGCTATGTTCTCCACTGAGGAGCATAATTTTTTTTTGTACATCGCTAACTCTAATGCACTAAAAAGGGTAGATGGTGTAGGTACAACATTAAAGACAGTGTTATGCTGTTCAGTGAATTTATGGTGAAAAGGTACAGCAAAGCCATTTAATACATGAATGTTCCTTTCATTAATTTTCTATCAAGTAATTAACCTTTATTTTTCATTTACATGAATGGAACGCATTTTACGGAATACTTGTTGTTTGAGTTTAGTGCAGTAAGCAGTCAGTGACTTTTTTCAGACAGGTTCATTTCAGTCCTGATTGTAGAACACAACACTTAACACTTATAATAATTTTCACAACATTAACGTCATATAAATTCTACAGTTATCAGTGGCAGCTTTTATTTGTTTTAACTGTATCTGACAGCAGTCTAGATTCCAGCGGCAGGGTTCTTCATGACTTAGGCATGTACTTCAAATCAGAACAGGACAACAACTCTCCCCCTAAAGACTAAAGTGTATTCTTGTAACCCTGTTACAGTGCAGCACAAGTTAGTCTGGTGGAGTTAGACAGCATAGGTGACAAATACTATTATTGACAGCAAAAGAATTTTAAAAAAGAATAAATCCCAAGTTCACACTGGATAAAATTTGATTTCATTTAGCAGAAATAGCTTCCCCCCTGCTACAAAACTTTCTCATTCCACCTACACCCTATTTAAGGAGAAACTCTACTCTCTCACAGTCCTGAGCCCAAGGGACAAATCCCCATGAGAGGAGGAGAGAACCTGCTGTTAAACTGACGAATCGATACACCCAGAGAGGAATCCCACAGGCTCGCCGACCCACCGGGAGCAGCTGGAGGCACAGGGATGAAGTCGAGGAGAGAGGTGCACTCGACCCACTCTGTCCACTGGCTGCCTTGGGGTCAAACATCAAGTTGAAACACATTAATGTTACCTGACTCCTGCTCTTAAAAGCACGATGTCAGCTTTTAGTGGGTATTACAACAATCTGCTTGCTTAGCAGGCACCCATAGCAGCTTCATTACGCTCATTAACAAAACTGGAGCAGCACCAAAGGTGCTTAAGATCACTAACTTTACCAAACGTACAAGAAAAATGTTCCTTGGGGAAGTGAATCCTTGGCTTGTTTCAGTAGTACATTCATTAAGTTGCTGAATTTAACCAATTGCTGCCCACTTGGTAACATTTCCAGAACACACTGACTGAACAGGTAGATGACATTCAACCATGGGAAGCACATGTCTTATTTTTTGTGGTAAGATGCTGCACTTGGAGATGAATAGATTTCTCTTTTGGCTGATGAGTGCTGCAGGAGACTGGCTTGCCATGGGATATTTTTAAAAAGAGACCCTGTTAAGTCATTACTCTCATCTCCTCCATGAGAGAACCGTACCCCGGCCACAGGAAGGACATACCGTAAATAAGGGCGCCATTTTCCTCTGTGCTGAACAGGAGCGAGAGCCTGGCTGAGTCAGAGTCAGTTAGTGCAAACTAACCTCTTTTCAGGCTCCTTCAGAAGTCAACCTGCAGTCAAAGACTTTGGAGACATAATATCCATATATATGATCATGTACCTCAGTTATACACTGTGTACATAATACTGACAAATGCTATTTCATAATTAGTAAAGGATCAAAAATGCTAAGATCACTGTCATAAACTGATACTAAGCGAAAAGGTAAACCTACAGATGTTAAGATAAAGACAAGGTCCCTATGGCTGCTGCTGAAACACTGAAAAAAACCAAGTGGACCATTTAACACCATCAGAATGTATTGTGAAATAAACCGATTATCCTCAGAACGCACCGAGATCAGTCTTTGGTCTGTTATTTTGGTCATTTTAATTAGCTTTAAACATATTCAGCAGTCTCCGGCCCAGCTAGCATTGCTTTAGGGTAAAGAAGTAAACTTTAACCGATCCAGAAAGAGTTCAAAAAAGGCACCTGAGGTTGAAATTTAATCAACTCATTGATCCACCGGCTCATCAGGAATTATGGCATTTTGACTGATGGTTGTATTTCTCCAACTGACTGAGAAGCTGAGTTTACCCAAAAATGGAAAGTGGAGTGGAGCTGGAATTGGATTTGCAAAATGTGGCTAAAGCAGTTATCCATTGACAAATGCTTTTCCTCTATGAGAATATACCCTTAAGAGTTTTAGGTGACAATAAGAAACTGCATGAACAATTTGAGCAAATTAAAGCACCACTGGAGCTCAATTATTTAGGTTAGATAAATTGCCAGCACCTGTCTTTGGCCTAACAGAAAATGTCCAGTATTATTAATTCTTGTAGTAGACAATATACTACATGCTATGAGGCCGAGGTTCAACCTTGGAATACATGGCTATATAAATGGTCACTAAGAGGACCAAAGCTACGCTTACGGGTGCCTGCCAAAGTGTCAATATATATATTTTTTTAATCTTTGTGCCACATTTCAGTTTCAATTCCAGTACACAGAGCACACAGTGGCTAATGCTTGGAGGTGGAGTTTGAATGATGTATGTGAAAGAACTAACTTATTAAATGGGGTATGGTTGTTGCTGGTCCACTGGGCTTGCCTGTACTTATTTCTGTTAACAGCAAACAAAAGTTGAGTCCTCTCAGCCTGTAGGATGTAGATTCAAAAATGAATGATTAAAACAAAGGTATAGCAAACATCAATATCCTCATAATGTATTTAGATTTCAATCTGCAGTGAGCTGGACTCTTTCAGATGGAGAACACAATATCAGACAATATGAGCCATCTAATAAAAGGTGTAATGCAATTTTCCAGCAGACTAGTCATCAAGGTGAGACTTGAATATGCATTTCCAGACATTATAGTTATTACTTTTTGAACCATAATAGTTTTTTTTAACTAGACCTGTTTTACTGAACAACAACAGGATTACTAGTACTAGTATTAATTGGCCTCTTATCATGAGGCTAATATAACCAACAGGAATCTCACTCAGCTTGAGTTAAGTGACCCTGAGTATCTCAATAACCAGTCTCTGTGTGTGTGTGTGTGTAAACAAACAGTATTGCTATTATAAATATCTATATTTCAATTTATTAAAGTATTATGTCATTTTGATTAATATGAGCAACAGAAAATTACTGTAGACCAGTTTCTTAGATAGTTTATTATTTTTTTTTTTAAAGTCGGTAAACATTCTTGTTGATCAGAAGAGTAATTTCCTGGTTTGTTGTGTCACTTTCCTATTGATTGCTTCATTTTATGAATCATTAAGAATTATTACTGATGTGACCTAAGTGTAAAACTGAAGTATGTTTTACAGCCTCAGCTTACAACAGTGGCATCTCAATGGAATTGGGTTCGCCAGCAGCTATAATGACTCCATAACTGATGATTTTGCCTGCAGGAAGGCCAGACAAATCGAATTCGAAAACTTTTAGTTGGTCGATACTTTCCAATCCGCCGAGTCCTGCTTTTCTCACCTCACTTTCTTTCCTGCAAGCTATGTAGCGTGGATTTGTCACTTGTTCACGTTTAGTGAATTTAATAGCCTTGATCATCCTCCGGTCCCGAGTAAATTAGGGCCGATCACACACAGTAAGTCCAGAATTATCTTGGACAGGACAACAGGACTCTTCTTCTATACATAGTACACTTCTCCATTGTACACACCAAGAAGAAATGAGAGATACTTCACCAGTTTAATTTGCCATTTCAGAATACCTAAATTAAAACGAACACAAACACATAAAAAAGTTAGAAAGTCTTGACACCAGCGGATTCAGCACCAAAGTGAAGCAAAATGAATATTAAAAATGTTTGTGCGCAATGTTTTATTTTAAACATTTTGCATAGTTTTTTTTCTTTCCTTGTACATTCTGTAACTTAGAGAAATGAAGATGGTAGAAGCTGTTAAAAGCCCCATATGTTTAGCTATTTCAGGCTGTTTTCCTTAGTGCCAAATACTTGGTGTAACCAGACAGTTTCAAATGAGCAGGCAGATTGTGGTTATATATTGAAGGAAAATGTCAATTATAAGAGCGATTATTGAGGACCTCTCTATTTTGAGTTAGTCATGAACACGATCTCATGCTTATTTGGCTGAGACACCCAATATGAAAGAATTTAATTCAAATAAAAGGTTATAAACAGGCTCAAGAAAGAAATTAATCATTTCATCCTGCGATGTGATGACATTTCAAGCCAAGCCAAATCTTCATATCCACCTCTTCAACATTTTAACTGCTCTGGGATGTCTCTGAGGAACAGATATTGATGCTCTAAATCCGTCCTTTAAACAGTGGACTATAAGTACAGGAGAAACAAGCACCTTTCTGTGTCCTTGAATAAATTTGTAAAAGGCAGTCAAAAGGACCGAAATCAATAGCTGCAAATAGATTATAGCTAACCAAGTATTATAATTCTTAGACAAGCAATTATATTTATGCACAAACTTCGAAAACACAACTTTATAGCACTGATATAGAACTTTACATGCGTGTCGTGTTCTATTTCAAAGTGGATACTTATGTCCATCGCAGCTTGCATATGCAAATTTTTTGCTTCCGGCGTTCGATTACTTCTTGAGGAAGTTCAACCTACAACCCGTATGTCACCAGACAACAATCTTTACCGCTAGAGTGTCTCTGTAGCCCTGTTGTGACTAACCATTAGCAACATTCACAACATACTCATCTTCTGAAATAATCCTGTAAGCTTTTTTTATGCAGCAATTTCCTATGGCAATGACAAATATCCATCAAGGAATGCGAAAGTTTATAAAGCCGTGCCGGCCCACAAATGTATCATGATTAATACAGAGCATGAACATTTTAAAAGAACTGATAAATCACATGTTGTTACACTGAAAATGCATAACACTCAGCTCTGCAGCTCAGTTTAATATTATTTTGTTTATGAATCACGTACGCAATTGATCTGATGCCCAACGGATATCGATGCAGGGAGTTAAATGAATTACTTGCCTGTACAACCTCAAGGAAATCAAACTTGCAGGCAGGGCAGTTCTTCATCACCAATATTGCTTTAACTTATGTTTCTTGTGGGAATATAAACCATTGTATAAACCATTACCAAGCCACTGTCAGTAGCACTCATTCCATCATCCAGTACAGTGTTATTAGCCTGTGCATATGCAGTCTCCAGTTGGGACTTAGTGCTTCACAGTGCTCTTCACTCAAATATATATATATATATATATATATATATATGTGTGTGTGTGTGTGTGTGTGTGTGTGTGTGTGTGTGTGTGTGTGTACACACACACACACACACACACACACACACACATAATATTTCATATCAGTACAGAACGATATACAATGATGCATTATAATCTATAAGAGTGTGAAATGAGATATCTACTGAAAACCTGCTGTTTAAGCATCGCATTTCCATTTGGAGCAAATGGAAAAGGTTGGCATCTCTTTTAATGGACTGCATGAGGTTAGGAAGATCACACGATGTGGACTGCAGTGTTTAAACAAAACTGAAAGAGCCAAAAATCTGAATGACACACATCAAAATTTTAATGTGACGTGCAAAAAAAAAAAAAACAAAACAAAAAAAAAACTGTGATGTGAGCCATATGACAAATACTGGTTTAAGACTGAAGACTGTTTCACGTCCCAGGAGAAACCGTCTGTTTGTACACGTGAGCGCTAGAACACAAGAATATCTGTGTGATATTGTAAGCTACTTTTTATTTTGTGTTACCTGTGCTATTTTAATAAAATCTTTGCAAAGAAAAATTATAGAAATAAACACATTTGTTGATCTCATATCACAATAGTCTTTACATCATGAAATTTGACATTGTGATGCACCAAGTGAGAATTTTATCACACTTTCAGGAAAAGAAACCATGCACTTAGTCCATAAAAGGAACCAAGATCCAAAAAAGAAAAATGAGCACACTAAAGCAGAACTATTAGTGTAAGCATCTAATATCCAAGTGTAATTTGGATACATGCAAAAAGCAGCAGCTGAAGTAAAAATGCTTAATGCAAGTTAACCCAAAAAACATCTAACTGTATAAATAAGTAAAATTCTCACTTTAAAATATATTTTAAAACATTCATTAAAGGTCACTGATGTATACAAAAATTGAGTTGAAGCAAACAAAAAAGATTCCCAAAAGTTCAAAAATTGCTTATTTCAAAGCTAACACATACCCGAACATTTTAAACTTGATCAATGTGTCATTGCATAAATTCTTAGTGATGTTTTGGGAATAGCATATTAAAATAGAGTGACAGGTATATTTATATTCCATTTATAAAGCAGTCACATATCTCACTGATGTTCAGAGTAGCATCTGTTTCATGTTTTGTGTTGTGTTAACTTATACATTGACAGACAAGAATTAGAACCCACTGCCTATAAATCTTAATGAAGGCATAAGCCCATATATCTCTTACATCACGTTTCTTAGAATAACTTGTTATTTGTATACAGAATTGTTAAAATCACGTCACAGCGTTAATGCATAAAATGTCGTGAAGACAACAGCAGAGCTATTGAACTCAGGTCTGAAGAGCAAAGGTATTTGAATCACCTGACTGAGCTTAAAGTTAAAAAGAACTTCAGATGCACACATCATACTTTGAGAAAGTAGAATGGTCATTCACAAAGTCACACAAGTTTGAAACAACTTAATTATGAGGGTTTACATATTTGCAGTATTACCTTGGGGATCGTGTGTTCAGTGAACAAGTTAAATACAGTAATGAGAAAAACCTTAAATTTAAGCATGACTGCTTTAACCTACAGTAAATCCCACTGAGATCCATGTATGTCTCTCACACGCCCCCAACCACCCACAACCCAGTGCAACTTACTGTTTATCTGAAATTTATTCATCTTTGCATTTTATAGTAGTCGCAAAATGTTATAAATACATTTTCTTGCTTCATTGTAATACATCTAAAAACTGCTGTACAGTTCAGCAACGCTTTTAAAATGCAGCAGTGGGGTTGTTTCATTAAATTTCATTAAATTTCATCTCATTTCTGCTTAATATTCAAATTTCATCTCAGCGCATTTAAAAAGTTATCACTTAAAAAGTTGTCGTGAATTTATTTCTGGTTGTAGGGCTCTCTGGGAACTCAAACTACCATGTAAGTCAAGACCTCAATTAACAAAAAATTAGCATCAGAAATATAATATTTAAAAACATAATGTTTACACATACATACATTATGGTATGTGACCAAAGTGACTTGTTTAGATGAAACAATCTAAAGAAATCTTTTATAGGTTCTTTAAAGTTTTTATTGTAATACATTAAAGAAAACTATTTTGAAGTGCTTGTTTTTGATTTTCCGGTGTTGTCTTACGCAGTTAAAAACAAATTTGACCTGACAATTTTACTATTTGAACTCCCAAAACACTGAAAGTTGTGTTGACTTTATTATTCAGAACATTTGCACGATTAATTGGTTTAACAAGTAATATTATTTTCATGTACAATAGCAATTATTAAACCATTTCAAAATAAATCAGTTGTAAACTTTTCACCTTTGAACCCTAGCAGTTCCACCCAGGTATCGGGAACTTTCTATCAAACTTGACAGCTGGCTCACTTTATTAGGCAAAAGAATAAGAGCAACAGTCATCTCCAGTCTCTGCATTTCCCAGTGCATTCGGATCATAATCCAGGCCTGCAGATACCACCTGTATGACATCTGCAGGATCTGCACATATCTCCTAACACATTCTACATGGCTCCTGCTCCAGGACATGGTGATATCCCGCCTGAAACTACGTCCTGTCTTTTGGCCTCCACCATCAAGTTTCTGCTGCTGATCCTGAATGCCTGAGCATGAGTTGCGTTTGACCTCCCAAAGCGTTCCTATATCTCCTCCTCATCACTCTCAATGGACCTCCTGTGCCTACCTATGTAAGCTTCAAGACTCTAGGAGGCCACTTGGTGATACATAAACAAGAGGTCCAAAACAGAAAGCATGGAGGTTCTTCATTTTGCTCAAATGTGGTGAAATGTGATCCCTCTGGTACCTCAGGACTACTGAAACCATTGAAGAAGGATCTTGAAACACATCTGTTTCAGTCCCATTTCCCTCCTGATCTCCTAACAGCTCCAGCTGTTTGCATTACACCACCTGTCACAATTGTCTGACTCAGTTCTATAAGCAGCTGGTCATGTAATGTGCCCTGGCTAAAACCACCAGTAAGAGAGAAAACAATAATCATGTCTGTATCTGCTATTTACAGAAATATTCGAAATCATAGTGCTGCAGGTTATTTGTTGAATTAGTAAAAGGAAACCAGAAAATAAGGTCTGGACCACATCATTAGGATACGGTTTGTGTTTATTGTACTTTCACACACACCTGGCACAATCTAGGGGCATTTTGTAGATCCCATGCATCTGGGATTCTGTCAGATTTGTTTAGCACATCTCCGAGTACTCGATTACTTCATTGCTAGACATTTCAAAAGCAGCCTAACCAGTTACAAGAAAGTAGCACAAACATAAAAGGAAAATAAAATGAGAAGATCAGTAACTGCATCACACAGCACACTATCAGCCAAGAACACTTGTGATTATGGTGACCAAGGCATCCAACCCGGACCAAGTATGTCATCCTGCATGATAAATTGAATATCTGTTTTTGAGATATTGCCCCAGAAAACCAATTATGTGGTTTTTAAATATATATTTAAAGCTTGTACACCAAAAACCACTGGATAATTTAATTTTTTAGATCATTCCAAAGCATTTCCCAAGATGCCTTTACTGCTTTGATTACATTCCAGAGGACTAAACAGGATTTTTATGGGAAAATATGGCTATAATAAATAGAAAAATCCATCCACTGTCACCACTGCTTAATACTGGTCAGGTTCATGGTTGTCCAGAGCCTAATTAAGGGTAAAATCTGTTACATGTCATATAAAATTGGATTGGAATTTTTAGGAAGCATCAGGAAACTTTTTTTGCCATGATCCCTAGTGTAGAGTTTATTATTTGCTGGTGGAGACAAACAAGTGAAGTGTGGATTCATTGGTGCGACGATGAGAAAACAGTCGATAAGGAGATGTGGGGTGCACAGGAAAACAGACACACCGGCAAGGGATTGCTCGGATTTGGGACGAGGTAGGGACCCCAGCAAGACAGCCTGTACCCTCAATAAAGGTTCCTCTGAGGTGTTTGGTGATGGTGTTCTTTATACCAGTGGCTTGATAGTGTTCATGTTGTTCAGGAGGGCTTCAGGGGGTTGACAAATTTTCACTCAAAAAAAAAAAAAACTGTTTCTAGTGCAAAAAACTGCAAATATCTAACAAAAATAGCTGCTACTTCTACTGCTAAAAATAACTTGCCAGAATGAATCTCGATACATTTGGTTGTGAAATTGTTAAATAAGTTTATGATGTCACAGAAGAACAAAAGAAGAGTCCACAAACAGTAGTTAACTTTACTTCACTTTGCTCTGCTCATCAGAAATCATCTCAGCTCATCATACTTATTGTACCAGACAACAATGGTGAAGATCCTCTAGGGGAATCGTGAACAGCTGGAGTGTACACGTGTAGGCCAGTGGAACATATTACTCCTGACAACCATCATAATGTGCAGCACCACAGACTAATATTCACAAGTTTTAACTTTCTCATGTGTGGTGTTAAGTGCTTTTATATCAGTACCTGTGCCTGTACCCTTTCCCCATTCAAGCCCACTGCTATAGGACCACTAAGAACAGCAATAAGACAGGTTCACAGCTGCTTTTTTTCCTGAAAAGGTTTAGTGATTTTTTTAATGTGATAAACATTACTTTTCCTGCTGCTTGTTGCATTCTGAATTTCATTTTGACAGGCCATGCTTAATGGTTCAATCTCAGGCTTTGGTGTTTGCTCTCTGGCTCATAGTGGTTGATCCACGTTTCGTCTCCAGCAATGATCCATCTCAAAAATCCATCACCTACATCACAATAAGAAATCAAAAAATGCTGACAAATTTCTAAAAGACCTTGTTTGGTATCTGAGAAAACACTGTGCACACACCTTAAGAAAACCAACTTTGTCACGGATAATTTCATAAGCAGAACCATGACTGATTTGCAGATGACTGCTACCTCCTCACTGGTCCTGTGTCTGTTCACCAGGACCATGTCACAGGCATGTTCAATACTGACAGCAGTAGAGGACATGAATGATCAAGCTGGTTATTCTTCATCTGTGACACTCGTGCAGCCATTCTTATACTTTTTACCTCATTCGCTGAGACAAAGCATTGTTTCGGTACTGGGCCGAAAGTCAACAGTGGACTTTAATTCATTTTTAGCCCACTAAAATACAGGTAACAGTTTACTGCTCTCTGCTAGTGCATACCGAAAGGACAGAGGCTATGTTAATGTTACAACACATCAGCTATTGACCACAGCAGTTTGGATCCGTGTCACAGCAACTTAGAGAAACAAACAAAGCTCACACATGGAACTGCCGTTCCAACTAAGTGCACAAGTTAAAACATACGGCACAGTTTTCAACTTTCTCCCGTATATACACCACCTCAGAACATTCATTTCAAACTCATGCAAAACAAGCAGGTAGCAGAAATTTCATATGACAACCATCTTACCATTGTGCTTGAGGTGAGCGTCAAACCATTTCTAACTGGTGATTCTCAGCTGTCCACAGAAAGCGTAAGTGTGAATCAGAGAGTGTGTATGGTGTGTATGGAGATGAGTTCGTATCACATCCAGGGTGTGTTCTACCTCACACCCCATGTCTCTGTGACTGTCTCAGGATCTTCTCCATCCTGCTTTGGGGACAAACAACAATTAATAATGAATGAATGAAGAAATGAATAAATGAATGAATTTTTATATACCGACTTAATGCAATTCATCAGTTCCGTGCCCCCTGCCTCCTCTTTTCTGTCATACCAGTAGGTGACTTTCATTCATAAAATAAGGAGTGGAACAACATGTGTAATGTGCTGCTCCAGTTAGCAACTGAATTATTATTATTTGATCGGCTGTTTGCAGAACACTGATCCTGATTTTTTTAGTGCTATTAAACATGTTTTCTTATTGTAATGGCTCCTAGATGTACGAAAATATGTATCTTAACTGAAGCAATCTAATACTAGAGTAGGCAATGTTTATTTTATGTTGCACAAGGGCTGATACTGCTAAATGAGAATTCCAGTGGGGGTAGGGGGGTGGAATTAAATCCAGCTCTAGGTACCAAAGAATATATGATCAAAACAAACAAGCAGTATATTTTCACCAGTTGTTTTTTTTCCTCCTTAATTTGCTGATGTTTTTACATGTAAAACATTTTCTTATATATTCCTTTTCTTTCAGCAGCTGAGGTAAAAACCAGAACAATGAGAGTTCAGTGAATTACCTGACTTCTTAGTAAATTTTTACTATTTCTGTGTATCAGGAGCAGAGTGGGATTCATTTTCAGCCCAGAAGTTCAATGCTGCAGACTGGCCCTTAGAAGTCAATTGAATGATCATGCCAGCGTGCACCAACCAAACAGGCTATTCTATGTGGCAAATTAAAAACGATACATTAAAAAGAAAAAAAAATCAGAAATTAAAAATCAAAAAACCATTTAAGTTTCTAAAGATAATAACCTTGGCAAAGACTGTCAAGGAGATAAGAATGTCATTCTCTTTCATAGGAATCATTTTATGGAAGTGAATTCATGAAGGTGTTCCTAGGTGCAAGATCCTTATTCCATTCTTTAGACACCTGTGTGTACTCGACTGGAGCCTGGGTGTGGGCTTGTCTTATTTCAGAATAACTGATCACAATTTTTGTTTAAGTTATGCAATAAGAATAGGCTCCGGACTGTCGCAACCCTTGCAAGGATAAAGCAAGTAATGATAATGGATGGAGGAAATGAAAGGAGCCTGTTGTGTTACTGGATAGCTCATTTCTGTTTGCACTGTGGAGCACTGTGCGCACCTGCTATTTTTTACTATCATTATATAAAACTATCATATTGTATTATTCTACAATACTCCAGTTTTCAACCCGTACATTGTAACCTTTACCTTAGTTGTATTTATTGTGCAGTATTGTGTCCAAATCAGTAGGCTGCTTCTCTGCAAAAAACTAGACTTCCAGGGTCCTCTAAGTTGAACAGAACCCTAATGTACCTTTTTGATCTGCTGACAGATAGATTTTTTTCCCATAAAAACAAAAATCTAGCATACTGCATAACTGACCACCAGTGTAAAACATTGATAAAATGATGCTATAGGGGCTACCATATCCTTTAACAGGACAGCTAGCACAGTGTGTGCAAACTGCCTTCATATTTCATGGTGCACATCTGCTGTGTCTTGCCAATCTTTAACTTACACTATTTTGGCTACTTTACTGCATCTTCATGCAGTATTCTTTTCTTTTTAACCCTGGCTTTTTCAGTGCTGCCTTTTGACTCAATTTGTTTCTTATTTCATCCAGAATAAATATATACATTAAAAAAATTGTTTTTGCTGCATTTTACAGCACACGATTGAACTGCAGAATCATGTTCAGGTTTTAAACAAACTGTGTAATTCAGATTCCAAGTTTCAAAGAGATAAACAGGAGATGTCACAAGCTCAGACAAACATGGATAAAACCCCTCAGTCTTTTGTTTAGATGCTGACTGTAAAAAACTTCCTCAGAATATGAAAAAAATGATATGTGACTGTTAGTTGACCTATGAAGATTCAGTTTCATCTGTACTGATGCAGGAGAGGCTGTTTCTCACATCCCTAAATTCGTACACCTGGAATTTTTGGCTGCAAATTACTTTGTGTGTGTGTGTGTGTGTGTGTGTGTGTGTGTGTGAGAACTGGGTACAGAGGCCATGTGTGAACAAGAAAATATTAGCTCATGATGACCAGTTGTAACAACCTGGCAAGTTTGTCTGCTCAGGCAAAACCTAATAAACCACAAAAAGTTCCAGATGCGAAGATTGAGGACAAATTTTTCCTTTTAAGCAGAATTTTGGACATAAGTATTTTAGACACTTACTGAAAATTAGAAAATCTGTCTGTCACTACCCTAGCCTTATGTTTTTCCTTATAAATAAGTTTAACTAGTAAATGGTAATACTGAAGTCTAATAATAGTACATAAGTTATAAGTTATAAAATACAAATTTTTA
This sequence comes from Arapaima gigas, assembly GCA_900497675.1. Taxonomy (NCBI): domain Eukaryota; kingdom Metazoa; phylum Chordata; class Actinopteri; order Osteoglossiformes; family Osteoglossidae; genus Arapaima; species Arapaima gigas. Next base: position 280,576 of record UFQX01000356.1, on the reverse strand, counting down.
AAGGTTACACTTTTCTAGCTCAGAGCAAAACGCAATAAAACCATATTCTGAATACTCTGCTAATATGGAATACTTAAAAATGCTTTTTTCAACAAAGGTCAAACAACTCGAAACAGATACTGTATATATTATTGAAATACATGCACTTTACTTGGCAAACCCTTCCCTCTCCCCTTTCCACCATGACTAGATCCACCACCACCCACTGACAGTTTTAGAACCGCAGTAATTGATGCTAACTAGGAATGTCATGTGGATGTTACCGGAAGCGGTAACTGATACTAACTAGGAATGTCACGTGGATGTTACCGGAAGCGGTAATGATACTAACTAGGAATGTCACGTGGATGTTACCGGAAGCGGTAACTGATACTAACTAGGAATGTCACGTGGATGTTACCAGAAGCGGTAACTGATACTAACTAGGAATTTCACGTGGATGTTATCAGAAGCGGTAACTGATACTAACTAGGAATTTCACGTGGATGTTATCGGAAGCGGTAATGATACTAACTAGGAATGTCACGTGGATGTTATCGGAAGCGGTAATGATACTAACTAGGAATGTCACGTGGATGTTATCGGAAGCGGTAATGATACTAACTAGGAATATCACGTGGATGTTACCTGAAGCGGTAACTGATACTAACTAGGAATTTCACGTGGATGTTACCAGAAGCGGTAATGATACTAACTAGGAATGTCATGTGGATGTAACCAGAACAGTAAAAAAATATATAATAATAATAATTTGTGGTATAATTAGGCGTTGCTTGTTCTCATTGAGTGATTTCTGTCTGCTGTCGAAGTACTGCATATCGTTTTAAATGCCTACTCCAGTTTCAGACACAAAAATACCAGCAACATTTGGTCATGTTTAAATGAACAATCAGCATAATTACATCTCTGCCGCTTCATCGGTGTTAAAAAGATTGCATTATCCTCTGTATACAAGTTAATTGGGAGTTCAGAGAAAAAAGTAAGAGTATTGTTTTGCACAAGTAAGACTTAGTACTGAAAAAAATGCAATTTTCATTTGTAAACTCTGTTTTAACAAAAGTTGGTTGGGGTGGGGGTGGGGTGAATTAAGTTTATTCCATTGAATATCTCACAGAGAACAGTTTAACTGAACTGTTTAGAAGGCAATATTAGTAAGAATTAAATCACAGTTTACTACTTTAAGACATTATTGTGCAGTGTCATTTTTGACATTGCTGCTTCCTGCACACCTGGGTTTTAATGCTGTGCAGTCTTGTTTGGCAATTTTTAAAATTTCTACATTAAGTTGTCCACTTGATGAAACCCACTTGTTCCCACTTTTGTGTAAGATCTTTACCTGGCCAAGCAAGAAAAGTTTTAATGTGTTACATTAACCCCACAATCTGCATTTTTCAGAGTAGTTTTTGATGGTCCCGCACATACAAGAGATCCAAAAACCTGAAGGTTCTTGATTTTGTCTCCAGTATGTGGAATGAACCACCTGTCTCACTCAGAACTGCTGAATCCATCACAAAATTCAAAAAGGGTCTAAAAATATATTTAATTCCTTATCTTCTATCTGCTCCATAAACTTGCGCTACATTTTATGTCTAAAAAATTATTGCTTCTCGTTTCTGCTTGCAGATAGTCATGTATTATATGCTGGGGGGGGGCAATATTATTGGATTAATAATATTTCAAGAATCACAGGTCTGTTGGATCTCTGTTTGCTGTTACACATTTGATGTCTCAAAGTTGTATTTCACTGGAGAAAAACAGTGTTCCCTGCTTTTTTAAGGTATTGCTAAGGCCACTGCTTATTGCCTCAGACATGAAGTTCTGATTTAATGGATTAGATAATGGAACAGTGCATTTTAGTAAAACCTTCCAGATAATGATTTTATGACATTTTTCTATAAGTTACAAAACTAGACTTTACCTTTTGCAAAAAATGCATTTGATTTATGAAATCAAAGAAGCTGATAATCTCTAAATTGCTCATGCTTTCCGACGGATTTGTCAGATTAGTACCTTTTTTTGGTAGATAAAATTAAAAATAAAACTGCCTCTGCGTTGTACTTTGCCGCAGCAGCGCTCTACTAACATGTTTCGTAAGGCTACGGTACTGTGTTCATGTCTGCGAACACATTCGTGGCATTAGTGGACTTGCTTCTGCAGGCATAAAGTACTCAGTTTTACACAAGCTAAAGTACTACCGTGTATAATAAAATGTACAATTTACATGAAAGGGTTTCCGTAAAATAAATAAATAATCACAAGACCATAAGGTTGTTAAAATTACATTTGGAGAGCTCCTATTTTGTCTTCCATGACATTTTGATCTCTGCTTTGTCATTAAGGAGAGTGTGATAAAATTTACACTGGACTAATTCTGCAGTCTGCTGACAGCATATTTTTCAATGACAAGCATATTTAATATTTAGAAGGTTACTTTCTACACTGCCCTTCAACTCTACTTGCAGTATTAATGCACTCTTAATGGGAAAGCATGTTATAAATTGGATGGAGCCAGGCATTTTAATGTTGAGGGAAATGTGTTATTTCCACTCTTAAACAAACCGGACAGAATGACATTTTAAATAAAGCAACATTCTAAATCAATTGTTTAGCAATATGCATCTCAGGAAGTTACTTCCTTTCATACAGAAAAGTAAAATCATCTTAGATTACAGGATCACTTTTTGTTTCTAAATTCTAAAAACACAAGGCATATGGGTTAAAATGTGGTACCCCGTTTTCAAAACAATACACTGCAGTCTACTCAGCTGGCAATAACCAAAAACATACATATTGAAAATATAAAAATGTAGTGGATATACAAAACGTACAAAACAAAAACTGGAATGTATATTCAAAAAGACAATGTGCAAGACTAGAGAAAACAAAACTAAATGCAATCTATGCACCCACCTAATAGAAAACCTATGAGTAACATAAAAACCCATATAGAGCATATAGAGTGACTTAAAAAGAGTTAAAAATGTTCTTAAATATATTACTCAGGAACTAAGTATCATATCACCATATAGTCTAAACCAATTTTTAGTTACCCTATTTATTTATTTAGGAAAGTGATCGCTCACAGTGTATAAATCAAGGAGGCTTCACTTAACATCTCATTTTCCAAGAAAAACAGAAATTACTGAATTCAGTAGCAGGACCTTAATCTAGCAGACATTAAAAAAGTCTATGATGAAAGTACAAAAATAAAATTATACTACTTTTTTGAAGCTTGAAGGTACGTGAAAACCAACTCATGAGTGGAGTGTAGCTGGTGCATGGAGGAGCTGCAGTTGGAGGTGATTCTGCCTGCAGTAAGATTATAAAGAATCCAATCCAAGAGCATAATCCAAAAAGATATTTCCAAAAACAGGTTTCAGTTAGAAATCTCACTCATACATTCCCCAGCCTATGGACAACTGCTCTAAGTGTCCCTCCTCCTCAGCATGACTCCTGCCTTTGGCACAAGACACAATAGACACTAATGCTTGCTGTTGTGTCATCTCACCTTCTGTGCATCAAAGCACACTTCAACTAGCAGACAATTTTCAGGAACCTGCTGCTGAAAATCTGGGCAAAGGATTTATGCACTTAATTCTTTGCTTTCACCATCAACACTCTAATGATTTGACAAATAGTTAAAAAGCAGGGAAAACCCTTCCAGGTGGATCCTCTTCATGTTTTATTGCAAACCAATAAATCAGTTCACAATTATTCTGTAAAACGACTTTCAATGCAGCACCACCACAGAGTCCTTCTCATGAGTAAATGACAGTAGAATTGCAGAAAATTAAACATATTTGGAAATAAAATGTTTCTGAGAACATTTCCTCCAAGTGTAATGCAAAAATCAAGTAAGAAAGAGTAAATAGGGTATGTCTTCAGTCTAAGAGCAACGTCCATTCATTTTTGTTAACCACTTAATCCTGGTCAGAGTTGCAGTGGTCCAGAACCTACCCCAGAATCATAGAGCGCAAGGCTATGAAACTTCACCATGGATGGAATGCCAGTCCATCGCAGGACCACACAACATTAATATGACTTGAAATAAAGAAGCCAGAGGACACCACTTGACTACTCAAACACAGGATTTAAAATAGTTTGACATTCGCAAATGTCATTTGAGTTACATGTTGTACTGCAGACGAACCTGTGCAGTTTAATAAAAACTGAAAAAATCTGCCTTTTTTACTTTTTAAACCATTAAGAAATTAAGATATTTATATGCAACTTCTGCAAATATCAAGTTAAGAACAATGTCAAAACTAGCAACAGATCACAGGTTCCCCCATTTAATGGACAAGTATGCTGTAGTCACATGGCTGGGAAAATAGCAATGGCAGTAAGGGGTGACTAAACAAAAATGAGCATTTAAAAAAGTCAATTATAATGATTTAAAATGGAATGACCAGGTGGTGTTGTGTAAGGAATGCTGTTTACTGCACTGAACTACTTAGTGCGTGTGACTACTGTTCCTTTTAAAATAAAGTGTGTGTTGACGGCCACGGGCTTGATGTATTCCACAAACTTCTGGTGACAGCAGAGTGCTCTCCATAAATATACATCGTTGTCAGCTAAGCTGCATATTCTCCTGGAACAAGTATACAAATGTAGTTTATGGGGGTCAGTTTGCTTTGTCCACTTTAAGAGTCAAATGATCGTAAGTTTTACCCAAGGTTACTCTCTATTTCCTGGCAGGAGTGCTTGTCAAAGATTGCCATTTTCATTTTCCCTGCTTCTGGTGCTAAAATAAAGTCAAACTCTTTGCAATCATACATCTTTGGAACCTCTCATTTTATGCATTACTGTATTCATTGTACGCACAAATGTTGCTCCCATAATCATCATCTTGACATTGAATCTGTACTCAGTAAATATCACTTTGAATGTTTTGTTGCATGAGGTCTGAAAAAGTTTGCTGCTGCCGTCTTTTGCTGCTCTTTTGCTGCAGGTCAAAAAGCAAACTGGAGTTTTCTGGAAAAAAGAAAAGCATAAAAATATGTGGTGTACTAACAAAAGAACGACAAAAACCATGCAGCAGTCTGAGTTCTATGTACTGGTACAAGGTGAAGAATGTTCAATACAATACTATGATGACATTGGAAATGTGTGAGACTGCATGCATTTTCATAAACAAACCAAACATCTGACAATGTGCTAAACTGCAAATGTATATCTAAACATTTTAAAAGTTATTGGCAATTATTTTGTGATGAACTATGATACTTGGGGCCTCATTTTCTTTTCTGTTCTGATTTTCATGCCTTTAGGCTGACAATGTGCAAATGTGTTTTGAAGTTGAGGGACACAGAATCATATGTGCTTTGCAATTTTAAACAAAACATTCTGTACTGTGCATCACTTACCACGCTTCATGTAAATACAGACTAAGGTCTTTGGATTTACAGAGTATTGCTGTCAGTTACCACAAAGAACCTCTCCTTCAGTTTGTTTAAATAGCTGGTTGCAAACCTACAAGAAGGGGTATACTGCCACCTACTGCACTGGAGTGTGGGGCTAAGTAGTGCTGAACTAAAATCTGTTCATGATGAAGAAAATAACAACATCCTGGGGTACCATGGTGGGGCAGAAGGCAGCACTGGTGCAACACAGATTCCGGGTTGTGGATTTGGATAAATCCAACTCAGTCTCTGTGGATTGTGTAGCTCAGTCCCAGTGTCTGGATTTCTGCCTATGGTTTGAAGGCATGCATTTCAGGTGATCTGATGCGCTTAATGGTGGCTCAGCAAGTAGAGCTGTTGCTTCACAGTGCCTGGGCTGGTTAGGCATAAGTACAAATGCAGCTCAGTTTATGAGGGGTTTGCATGTTCTCCCCATGTCTGTGCGGGTTTCCTCCCGCTGTCCATAGACGTGTGTTTCAGGTTGCTCGCTATAAACACCCTGTGGTGTGTGAATGGGGGTGTGGACATCCTGTGATGGACTGGAATCCCATCCAGTGGCAATTTCTTAGCCTAGTGTCCACTGCTTTCAGCAGAGGTTTTGACCCTGCTCAGGGTAAGCAGTTAACAAAAATAGACAGATGGTTCTTTTAACTGCTTGTGGTCCATGTCTGAATGTGTATGTAAGATTGCCACAGATGGACTGGCATCTTTTTTTTGGGTGTGCCCTTCTCCATGCCCTGTGCTTTTCAGAAAGGATCTGGTTCATCATGACCCTACATTGGACAAGTTGTTACAGATGATGAATGGATGGAAGGATTAAGTAAAATTCTAGTCAAGTGAGAGTGTTGGACTAATGGGTCCCTTTTGGTTGAGGTTGAAAGGGCTCTGTTTAATTGCTGTTTTCCAATATTTGACATGTCTCCATAAAGCATATACAAAATTCAGCATATATAAACCATTTACAGATTTGAAGACTCTAAGAGAAAGAGCTGTGAAGTGGGCAAAACTGGCTATTTAAAAGAACAAGTAAGAACCATTTGTCGATCTGAAAATAGATTTTGCAAGAATGCATCTATCATTTTATTATATTTTCTCAAAGACTTATGTATCATTAGACAACTAATTTTTTCACCAGCAAGACAGGATTGTTCTTTTCTATAAAGAACGAACACCCAGTATAAACCAGTTGTACTACTTCCACTGCCTCGCTGATTCTCCTGTTGGTGAAGGAACGCTATTACCCTTCAACACCTTCTTTTAGCTCACAACGACATGGTGGAACATGTGATGGGTCTCTCTCCTTCTTATGGAGCTTACATGACAGAAGGTCTATACAGGTCTATACACTAGATATGACATTAATGAGATGAACGATGGCCCTAACCAAGTGAAACTGCAAAAGTCACAATTCTGGCCAATTAAACGAGACTCGGAGTCGCTGGTTAGAAGAAAAGATCCATACTAACTCAGCTGGGACCAATAAAGCAGTTAGTCCTACAAGCAATGACTAAAAGACTAGATGCAAAACTTCTGATAAGCATGGAGACTGTTCCTCTGATTAAAAGTCTCTGACAGGGGATCAGAAACTCATTGAGAATGCTAGTCATTTTAAATACAATTTTCTATTTGAGCTTGGACTAATGAATTTGAATTTTCGCCATTATAATTTTGTGTAACTTACTCCATTAAGTGCACAATGTTAAAATTATACTCAGGGCAAACATTTAGATGATTGTTTTTGTTCTTTTCTGCTGCAGAAAATGCATCATTTGTGGTAATTTAATTGAAATACTGTAGCGGTATATTTACAATATAATAGGCACACTATTAACCTGCATAAGTAAGTGTATCCATAAAAGGTGCATAAATAATGTAAATAAGCATATCCACAAATTCATGAGAGCAAAATATCGGGCAATTCCTGTGAGAAACCACTACAGGTAGAATTAACCAAGCAGTAGATTAAACATGCAAGAAGAATGATCATTTGCATTTTTTAATAGTACATGGATTTTAGGTTTTCTCTAGAGAAAACTTATGTGAAAGATACACACTGTACCACAGACATGCGTCCAACAGTGCATTTGTATAGATGTACGGATCCCAAAACAGCAACATTACGGCACAGTATTTATTTACTTAAAATTCTGTGGGAATAGCATGCAGTACTGCCTACCGGCAGGTAAAGCCAGCCATTGCATTTGTCATGGTCGGTGAAATACCGGGATCAACCCTCACTACCAGTTTAGGATCCCCGGTGACAGATGCTGATGGATGGTTTGGATGCATTAGGAAGCCGACATGGGTTTCCAGTAACAATCTTAGAGGCACTGTTCTGCTGTCTGATCCATCTAAATAAATAATTTTGCTGTACCTTACCCTTTCCTGGGAAAAATGGATGAAAGAGACCAGAGATGGTAAGACTATGACTTATGAAGAACTGGTTTAGCAGTGTCTCTTAAACAACTGAAGTAGGCTAGGTGTGTGTACACTGAGGTAGGCTACAAGGCTTTGCCAAAAGGTTACTCGACAGATCCTACAGTGTTTTTGGGATTCGTGGACGTGGGGGCAAAATTCTTCAAATTTTTTACAGAGGTAGTGGAGAGGGCACCTAGATGGTTGCGGATCATGAAAGATTACCCAATGAACCTTGGCTGGGTGCCTGAAGAGAATACTGAAAGATCAGAAATGCCCAGCAGTGACTCCAGGTCTATCACTGATGATGTGTACAGGTACAATGCAACATGTATGACATTAAACAAAAAAAGGAATTTGTTATGTTCATTATGATTTATAAAAAAGTAGCTCGGGAGGTTTGCACTTTGTTTATTTACACAGTTAATAAATGTATGTTGAATAATCTCAGGTAACTGCTCTGTACAAAAGGACAGCAGTTTTGTACCTCCAAACATCTCAACACATATTAGGATTCATCTTTCTTTTTACCCAATTAAAACTATACTGTTTTAATGTCAGAATGATTTTTTTTTTTTTTGTATTTGTTGTGTAAGGTGTCAACAGTCTGGGTTCCTTTTTATGACATAGATTAACAGTGAAAAAGGATGTCTTTAATAACTCAGAACACCTCAAGGGCTACCACTGCTATTTTGGGCCGAGCATCAAATACTGCTCTCATCCCATTGTGTTCTAATAGTGTTAGCTGGGGCAACATGAATTCTCTTATCCAATAAATCAGTCGAGCACATTTATGGAAAAAGTGATAGGCATCTCAAGTGGGCGCATTAGAATTTTAATGTCTGTGCTATTGTATTACACAATATTCATCATTTTTACTGCTACTGGTGCATGTCCTAAAAGGAGTGAATTCTGAAACTCATAAAAGCCAGAGTTTATTTTCTATATATCCAAGTCTAATGCCCATTTAAAATTGCAGTGACCTTTTTTCATCCAAATTAAGTCCATCTTGCCCCACACTGTTTTTACCAGTCTGCTCTTTTATTATTGGCTATGACCTATGATGACATTTTCAATAGGCATAGGACATTTCTTTTTTGCACCATGCTGTTTCTTTTTTTTTTTTTAAACACATCATTGTTGTCGATGATCACAATCTTTAATTGTAATAATTATTCTGTGAAGGCTAGAGTGACAATCATGATAAGAAAATAAATATACAACAATGTTGAAATAAAAAATTATCAGATAATGGAATCGAATAAAATTTTGTCAGTTTTGAATAATTTAGTATACATAAGAAGCGGAGGAACAGAAAGGCCAGAACCATCCGTTTTCAGTCTTCCCGGTATTCTCTCACTTGGTTATATTTCAACAAGAATACTTTGCCGAATCCTCAGAACACTCTCCACACAATCACCCATGGGAGTTATGAGTGTTTATTCTCAGCTGCACAAAGCAGGGTGTTATCTCAGCCCTCAACACACAGTTTTAAGTGTCTCCCCCTCGGTGACAGTAAATCATGTTTGAATTTATACGTTGCTCCGCTCAGAGTGGCAGATGCCTTGTTGCGGGAGTAAGGCACAGACGGGTGCTCCCTCACCGATTCCATCCCCAACAAAGTGCCCGAGAATCTGTGGCTGAGGGTCACGGTCTGTTGCTCAGCGGCTGCAAAATGCACACCATCCTCTCGGGCACAGCCGCAGAGACAATCTCACTTATTTTTGTGGTCCCTCTAGTAGGTTGTACAATTTTTTTTTTTTAGCAGCAATGTTGTTTACTTCTTTTGCCAACTGAAATTCATCACACGCTCACACATTTAGAAAATACAGCACCAGGCTGATATGCTTGTTTTTTTCTCCCTTTCTTTCTTTGTGGTTTGTTTCATTCCCTTTGGAATTGTTCTCTGTAAAAATGATAGCATATGCTTCGGTGAGAGCTTTCGCTGCCTTTACTGAATGCTGGACAGCAGTGGGACTGGGGGCCTTGCATGTGTCTTTATCAGCTAGTGTGAATGCACTGGAGAAAGGTGGATAGGGCCCTTTGTTGGTGGCATTTATGGATCCTGAATAGCAGAACGAGAGCCCCAATAAAATGCCACTCAGTGTGGGATTCTCGGTCACCATGTGCCACAAGGACAGTAAGGATATGACAAAGGAAGTGTTCAGTTCCACTTTGGAAAGGAGCTACTAGAATTCCAATATTTCTTAAAGGCAGAAATCTGTGTCATCAGCTTCTTCCCGCAGAGTTCCACAATTGCTCCATAGGGATCAGCAGAAAAGCAAAGGATATCTTATGGGATTCAAGTGACTGATCGCCATTTATTGAAGCATATTATTCTACATTAACGTTACCACATAATGGCTAAAGTGGATCAAATTTATGGATAGACAATCTTTCCTTCTCCATTATAAAGCCCAGAATCATTTAACCCTAAAATTAGGATACACTTATAATACTAGCAGACTGGTTAGAACAGAATCATTAGTTCGCAGTCAGAGGACCAGGGTACAAATCCTACACACTGCTATAGTATAGTTTATCAAGGTACTTAGCCTGAGTTGCTCCATCAAAAACTATACTTAACTCTAGTTACTTAGCTTAGTGTACAACACAGCACTGCTTTACAGAGAAGTATGAGGTAAATGCAGACATGTTATTATAGCTATTAAAACTGTTTGATGAACACAATAAAGAACAAGCTATTAAACCACCTTACTCTGTGTCACTTCTCATGAATCTTTTGGCAAAAGCCAGACCAACAGGGGCCAACAAGTCTTAAAAGTGGATGGGCCCATTGTGAAAAGACAAAATTATATGTAAAATAAAAGAAGGTAATCTCCAAAACCTTATATGTGTTATGAGTTGAATGCCAGTCTGTTTGTATCAATCTGAACACAGTCTGGTTTCAAAAACAGGCACTTTTTTTTTTTTTTTTTTTTTTTTAGATTTATTCAGGCACACCAGATGCAACAAAAGATTTCTAAAACATGTGTTCTAGGAAATAGAAAAGTTTTATCCCATGAGGACGGACAAAGGAGCAGAAAACTGGAGTCGACTCTCGCTGAAAAGTTACACAGCAAACAGAGGACTCCTGAGATTTATTAGTCATATGCATGTGGAGCGAAGCACGCCAACATTAAGATCAGGTTTTGTTTGAATGCCTCTGAATACGAATGAATTGGAAATTAATTTGCAAAAAACACCAGCAAGAAAGAATTATGTCTGTTTTCCAGCAAGGTAGCACTACAATTTTACAGTACATTAAAACAGATAGCTTAGGCAGGTACACGAGCTCCACCATGTCAATTATAGAAATGGTTTCTGAGTTGTTTTATACTCCAGTAAACCGAAGCCTCTCAGGCAGCGCCTCGCCATGTGTTGCATCGCCACCAGGTGCGAGTAATCCCTTTGGGGAGGAGGGCAGCTCCACAACTGCTGCTCTTCCAAATGGATAGGATCCTTCAAATCTGTGACAGATGAGATTCGGAGAGTAAGCACCTAAGGTTTGAACTTTGCGTTAACTTCTCAAAAGGAAACGGCAAATGCGGTATATTGCCATGTTCAACCTTTGAATTATAAATTATGGAGAGTTGCACTATGGCCGAGAATGGTGGGAGATGCAAGTAGGCCACTGGAAATCAGTTTGGATGTTTGCCTTGCAAAACGTACTCTGACAAAGGAAAGGTATCTGAACGAGGTGCAGGTAGCTGTCATTACAGTACACAACATTAAGACAATACGCAAGGCCAAAATTTAATGTCTGTCATACTCTGATGAGTCATTTTACGTATAAAGGTAGGATGTTTGTTATGAAACAATTTTTAGAACATTTCTGAAAAACCGAAATGTTATTTGTCTCAAAAGAAAATACCGCTGAAGTATAGAATATAAGAATCTAAGCTAGAATATAAACAGACATTTCTGACCAGCGACTACCTAAATTTAACAAAAAAGAGCTGCACGATAACTAATATATGGATCATTACCTCATGCATAATGTTAATATTATATTTATTATGCTAGTGCATTCATTTGTAATTGTGAACTATTTCAGTCCTCAAGAGCACATATATATGTATATTAGGCTCTGGATGGCCACAACCCTCCTTAGCAAAAGTGGTTAATGATAATGGATCAATGGATATATATTTCAGTTTTGATTATCAGCTGTTAACTGCTTCATTAAAATCATCATTCAGGTAGTGAGCCATATAAACTGCTGTTTGCTGCACGCTGAAAACGTGGGGCAGGATCAACGTCGGCCATCACTGTGCTTCTGTCATGGGGCCGAGCCCACGGCGCATCCCCAGAGAGGGTGGAGTTATGCATCCCACATGTATCTTCCCACCATTGGCCATTAATGCGGGCCACTGTGGCCTCGCTCACTTCCACTTGAAACTAGTGGGAGGAACCGACAGGTCTTGGAAATCTGTTCCTCCCCGTTTTTATGGCCTGTTTCCCGATCTCCTGCGGAAGCCGTGCCCACGCCTAACATCCTCTTTATTTCTCTGACAAACACCGCCTACGTCCCTGGGTATGAGACAAACTGTCGTTCCCTTGCAGTTACCAGTTTGATTCAGACAAAGGTGCAGTGCAGCCGTTCATTGTCTTTTACTGGTGCAATGTCTCAAGTCAATTTTCCTGATGTATTCCTTCCATTTTCCAAATGCTTTACCTCCACATTTAACACAACTCATGGGAGGCGTATGTGTGTTGTGAGTGAAATAAAAAAAAGAAACGTCTGTACTGTGGACTGACGTTTGTGAGGGACCTTCATCTTTACCCAGCATAATTTTTTTAGTGTCTATGTCCTCTCTCTGTACCATCACATTATAAACATCAGTGTTTCTCGCAGCCTGATGCCGATTCTCACTTTGTATAGGATTAATATAGAAATGCTTTGAACCATTTTTTTTTGTCTTTTTCATAAAGATGACCCAGTTTGTCCCTATTAAATACAGTCAGTTGGGGCCTCTTCAAAAGCATTGCGCAGGAAATGAAAAAGGCTAGTGGATGGTGCAAAGGTCTTACCCTCACACGTACCCATGGAATTGAATGAGCACACTACGGGTAACACACTGTATTGACTAAAAGTTCAGAAAGACAGAGAGAAAACGCCACTGTAGTTGCAGGGGCATCGAATATGTATGCATGTTTATAGACTCATAAATCTAGACGCTCACCCGACGTGGCATGTCCTGCTACTGGGGCCTGGACCATGTTTCCTGTGGCCCCCTCCCTGCATTATTTATTCAGTTTGTTTAGCAGGCTTCAGGAGCCATGGCAGCCCGGGCAGGGCAAACCTATCGAACTGAGCTATAATAGATGTAATACATCAATGCATTTGAGCTGAACAGCTTTAATTAGGCCTTCCTGGTCAATTCATCAATTTGCTCCAGCACCATGGGATTGGGATAATACCAGGCTTCCTGCAGTGCATGCGAATTACTGCACTTCAGCAGTCCCTGCCACTCAGCCCTGCAAGGTTAGACAGCGAAATGCTAATGTGTTTTTAAGTGTCCATTATTAAGCTACACTGCCAATGGAATATTAACCCAATAATGATTTTAATGTATTTTGCACAAGGCAGTAGGCAGCCTGCTGGCTGGACTTGTGATCATAGGGTTGCAACTTCAAGCTGATCAAGGTACTTATACTACAGACCCATTAAATAACTGCAATGATGGGATACAGTGAAAATAATGAAATTCAAAAGTAAGTAAAAAAAAAAAAAACAACAATACAATTCAAAAGTGAAAAACGTGCTGACCAGATGAACTAGCCCATTCATGTTGGAGTTTGTAAAAGCTAAATTTGAGGAGTGTTAGACCAACCCACCTCGCCATGTCCAACCATCAATCGTGCATAACGCGTATAAACTGTCCCCCTGCTTTCTGCAAAACCATCAGCTCTGCACCGGAGCCTGTTTTTTTCAGCAGGTCCCAATCAGGAGGTTCTTCCTTGCTCAAGGGTAGGTGCCAGGCCTCCAGTGAACTCTAGGCTTAGATGGAAAATACACCAGTCACCCACCCAAACAAGCAACTAGTTTAATAGTTCAAGCTTCTGGAAAAACCCAATATATTAGCCAGCTAAAGTGCCAATGAGGAAGTTTAAGATTTTACCTGAACTCACTTGAGCAGTGTTGGTATAGGGTGCGGTCAACAAGGAACAGGATGATATCAGCTGAATCAGGTTATTCTTAGATGACAGTTGAATCAGTTGCTTTGGCGATGTTATAAATTTTTTCAAAACTTTGGTTCTTTTTCCAAACTGCAATGGTTGTGCAAAGAGTATTGTGGAGATCACAGTACAGCAGCAGTGTAAAAGTTTTCCAAAATAAAATGGCTCAAATTCTATTAAAAACAAGTATGTTATGTCATTGGACAAAAATATAACGTCTACAGAGGTGTAATGTCCACTACATGTCGTAATGAGTTTTATATTTTAAAATAGATGAAGAAATCGTGCTTTAGTTTCAGCACTGCATGCTGATTCTTTAGACTTTATTTTAAATCCAAGCGCACTGTTGTGTACGTAACCCTTGGATATCTGAGCAAAGGGAAGGAAATGCTGCATTAATGCCTTAGTTTTTCCATTGTGCAAAGGCACATTTCTATGCAAAGTGACAATCTTTTTATACCTCACTCTCCCAAATGCAAAGCCAAATCTTTAAAATATGCACAGCATGTTATATAAATGCCTCCTGTCTGTCCAACATGGCCTGATAACTTCTTTTCTAGTTCTTTAACTATTACAGGGATATTTCTCAAGAACTGAATAGTGCGTATAAGTGAAACTCACACAGTTAGTTTAAAACTGACTCACTGCCTCAGCAGAGCAGCAGTCTCAGAGGGGAAACCATGAAGAACCTTATGAAGAAAGATTAGAGTCATTGTGGCACAGACTCATATACCTACCTACACACTAACATACACATATATAAAACAGACACATTGAACTGGAGAAGCTGAGGATTTTAAAGTATACAGCCGTTGTGTTTATTTCTTCTTTTTGTCATACGCCTTGTTAGCAGGAGGGCCAGGTGCAGAAAAGAAACTGCTTTTGCCATCAGAACAATTGGCACTCAAAGTTGTATAATTGCAAATATAAAAAAAAAAAAGTGTCACTCAAACAACTACAGATGGCAATATTTTCATGTCCATCATTTTCTATGGCATACAGCTTCACTAAAAGCATAGATTTTGTTCACATTTATTCATTATCAAATAAGCCAAAGGTTGGGTATGAAATATTCTTGTTGTCTCAGTCGGTCAACAGTTTCTCATTTCAAATGCAACCATAATACTGCCTCACTTAAAATTTTGTTATAATAATACTTTGTAGTTGTTGATTTATGATCAGTATTCACTGATATAGAAGTCATAGATTTTTCCTTTGTTATAATACTTTTTGCTTCACTCAGTATAAATAATAATATCCATTAATTTTTCAACTATGATCGAGCAGTTGCTCCATTCACAAATTGATATTTTAAAAAAATATCAATAATTACTGTTAATATGTCATTTTCACAAAATACATTTGGTGTGGTCTACAGGAACAAATAACACAGCTCTTATCTGCAAGTAAAATGGCAGTATGACCACCCTGAAGAGATGAGATAAAAACAAAAATCTCTGAATTTAAATGCTTTAAGTATCACCAGGAAGAATGCAGTTTAAGATGAAAACAGATTGATTTGGCTCATGGTTTTTAAGTAAATGGAAATTACATACTTTTTTAACATATTTTCTTACAGTTGAATTGTTAGTTTTGTTACTGAATGAAATTATTTGGGGCGAAATTTCTGTGTGGCTTCTCTAACATTTCAAACATGGAGGAGAAGACTAGAAAAAGAGCTGAGGTCTGATAGGATTGTTCGTGATACTTCATGAAAGTCAAAGTCTCCTGGAGCCAATGTTTAGATACGGACTGTGTTATTCACCACTATAGTTACATTACCAGGTTACTTTGCAAGTTTATATTCCAAAAAAGACAACGATTCTACTATACAAAGATATTTATTGAAACAGCAAAATGTATGTTCTCTCTGCTTCAATAAATTCACTCTGATTATGTAAGTTTAGTTTTGGAAATTTAGTGTTGGGACTTAAAAAAAAAAAAAACCCGAATCATTTCAAAAATTTCAGTGTGTCTTTAAACTAACCTTCAGTTACACTTTTCAAGTAATTATGTATATAATTTTGTCCAATGGTCTAAGGTCAGTCCTGGCATTTCTCTTTGTACTGTAAATGTGCTGAAATGTGTAAAGGTTAGTGCAGAGGTCACTGATGACTCCTTTAAAGGGGGTTGTTTCAGACAAAGTGTTCAATGAAATATACAGTATGACTGCTACATCTTGATACAGTTAACAGGTGAAACAGACGTTTCTGTGCATCTTTCGTTAAGTTTAGCTTAACGAAATGAACAAGCTGTCCTTCATCAAAGTGTGAACCCCTGTTGTGCACCCCAGATTTATTCTGTATACCAGATCTGTCTTCAAAATGTGCGGAATTGTTTTCTTCCACTTGTTATCCATCTCAGCAGATGACAGACAGACAGACAGACAGATAGACAGACAAGATACATTTCCACTGTCATTTTCAGTTGTGTTACAAAAGTGTCTTGTACTAGATTTAAATTGTTTTTCTAGACCTGTTCTTATTGCACAGATGTATAAATAAGAAGCAATCATTCACAATAAGATCTGCATGGATTGGGGTCACCACAGGAAGCAGCAAAATTAGAATTTTTGCATGTATGCTTAGAGCTGACTGGAGGACAGCATGATCCCATTGTAATGAACCCCAGGTGGAAATGTGTTTTAATGTTAAGTCTGGCTGCAGAAAATGGTCTCGTGCTTTATGTTGCTTTCATCTGATGCCTTGCATCCTTCAAGATGAACAAATCTGCCCTAGACTGTAATTGGGGTATACCTGTAAGACAGGCCACTGTAAGAAATGAGGTTATGTGCATCAGACGCCTCAAGTGTTTCTGAAGGAAAAGCAATCATTAGCTGTAAGTAGACTTTAATTAAATGAAAGTACCATTTGCTATGTCATAAAATAATTGCATTGAACATGCCTCATCTTGCCTGTATCCTGTCCTGCTGTCATTTAAAGGGCACCGGGTCTATTTGAGGGAGAAAAAAAAAAATAAATAAAAATAAATAATAATAACAATAATAATTTCTTAAGATATTTCAGTTATTTAGTATGGCACTGACTGACCAACCCCAAATTTTTCTTTGCATTTTATTTACTGGCAGACTGGTGCAAAACTTAATTTAGTTGAATAAGAAATTAGATTAGATTGCTGACAAGCAACATGAAGGACCTTCAGCATCTATTCTGGTACATTTCCAGCGAGAAACACTGTGCAATGAGTGAGTCAAAATGAAGATGAACATTCCAATATGTCTGCTTCAAGTAGGAGGTGGACCGTGAAAAGCATTTAAGGCTTCGCATTATAGGTAATATAAAACCTTTCTGAAGAAAATTTAAATTATTAAAACGAAAAAGAGTGAAAATGTACACTGTGTATACTTTCACACAAGATGATTTTTTTTAATAAATATTTTGAAAGGACATGTCAGTCTATTGCTTCTGTTGCTTCCTGCATTTGAACTCAATTATGATGCCAGACACAGAATTTGTTCAGAGAGAAACATTATAAATGATTAATCACATCCATCAGGAAGATAGGTTTCTATTAATAAAAGCAATAACTTGTCATATTTGCATCTAAATTAAAAAAGCTAAATGGCTGAATGTTTCTTTCAGAGGCTGTGAGCTGCATTCATGGGTGTGGCATTAAATGTTTGGCTGGGACATTTAAAAGAGTCAGGAACAAAAATCAAATATGATCATAGTCAATACTGAATATTCACTGAAATAAAAAAAAACAATTATCAGTGTAGTTTTTTACTGAATCATGTATATCCTTTTCATAAAACAAACGTTGTTTGCTTGAGAATATAATTTTTGTTTCTTCATTCTCCCTATTTATGTATAATAATTAGTGTGTAAGAATACTTTTTTTTCCCCTCTAAATGGATCCCTAGCATTTTTTGTGAATATAGATAGGGACGGATAATTTAGCTGAGAAGTTTAAAATAGTCTGGCAAGAAGCTCTGACTGAATGATCAGGGTAGGAGGCTTCCCCTTTAACCGCTACATCATCTTCTGCTCAGTAAGTGTGAGGCAATGCTTTTGATGTGTACCGTATTCCTAGAGAGACTGGTGTTAGCAGGCACCATGTGCTACAAAAAGCCTTCTAAGTTGCCTCCAGAGTGTAATGCTGGAAGACAGTGTAAACAAGAGAGACGCTGCTCTTTTGCTATGACAGTTCCCTGATGGACGGGGTGTTTCGCACCCAGCGGCAGATGGCCCAGTGATAGCCGCAGACTCAGGAGGATGAAGCCAAGGCACCTCGCCAGACCCCTCCTGATCCAGCAAAACAGAACCTGTTGTACATTAGTCTTGAGGTGCATCTAAAATTTTAACTACCTGTGTGAGCCTCGCTTATTTTGACCTTTTCTGGGGATGTGGAAAACATACCTTAAAAGAGGGGGGGATCACATTTAGTGCTGTTCTAGCAGTAGTTTTTCTAGATGTACAAAAAAAAGATTAAAGTTAAAAGAAAACGTTAATAGATTTTGTTATGAACATGACAGATGTTACTAATTAAGGTTATTTTTGTTTTACATTATCAGTACCCCCTGCTCAGGTACATGGAAATGGATGGATGGACTATGAATACAAAAAATAGTGTCAAAGGAATGTAGTACTGTTAATGCATAAATTTAAAATACAACTATCAGATAACTTATAAAGAGAATAATATAGCACCAGATAGAAGCAAGTTGAGTTCATAATTTTGAATTTCATTGCATGGAGCTGGCTTCAAGACAATTTTAGAGGCAGGCTGATAAATAGTAAAAGTGGGACACATGGATCCTTTATTTTTCAGTAATTAAAGAACAAATGTATTTTTCGCCCTGCATGTTCAATATTGACTACTTGACAAACACTCACAATACCCAATATTGCTTATTACAGCCTTCTTCTTGTCCATTAGGCAGATTTCCTTTTTTAATGGCTTTTTACCTAATGATTGCTAGCATTTCCAGTACATTCTTAGTAAACAAAACCGACAGCAAATGGGTGGCTGATTATTATTTACAATTATTTATTAGGATAGGTAAGATAATGTGAACAAACTACAGAGGAGGGGGGCTGGAGCTGCATCCTACATCGTATACACATTATGGCCAGAAGCTGAGAAATATTTAGACCGTCGCCGTTTCAAGCGGCGCAGGTACATCCGGATGAGAAACACGCTTTTGTTGAGAAAATGTGACAGCGTAAGCTTTTGCAAGCACGTGTAAACTTGTACCTCTGCGGATTGCAAGCCACATACTAGCTCTTGAAAAGCATAATGCCTCGCTGCCAAGCAGAATGTGAGGAACAGATGTCTCTCAAACAACTGAGAGAGATTAGCATATGATTTTAAGCAGCCAGGAGAAAAGAGGTGAGGATTCAAAAGCAAATGTGTGGAAAGTAAAGCTGAAATTCAGACCTGTGGTGTTTTTTCCACTTTTCCCCCAAATAATACTATAAACATATTTTGAATAAATTCACAGGTGTTTTGTTGTCACCACTGTCGTAGTAATAATAATAATAAACTTTTTTTTTTTTTGCTTTTCTTATTGTCATTTTGTAAAGAGGCTCCACAAAACGTGTCCAAATTGGTACTAATAAGTGCTTTAGCTTTACAATGCAAACACAACTCTGTGCTATTAAAGTGGATTAACTACATTATTGTGAATTTCTGCTCTGACTGGGCAAGAAATCTGAGCAGAGAAATCACTTTAAAGATTTACAAACATCCTCCTACCATAATTTTTAGGCTCTTTGCAATGTTATTTACCCACAACTGTGCTACATTATTCAACTCAACACGTGAACCCATGGAAGGCAAATGGTTTGCATGAAATGTTTCTCCTCAAACTGTTTTACTGTTTCCATGCTTTTTATAATATGTCTTTGTTACATATTTATTTTACACTGAGAATCTCTGTAGCTATTGAAGGAAGACTGTTTATGCTATCTGGGAGATATTAACAGTTGAATGGTCTCGAAGGCCTTTCTAATGTTAACTAAGACAATACAAGAAAAAGGTCCAAAAATACACACAAATGCAGAAAAATTCCATGCATACTGTAAACACATACATTAAGACCAAATGGAGAAAGAAGCATTTGTGTTACACTATGAGCATTTGATCACACATCTTCTCAAGGGAACATAATAGAATAACTTAATGCAGGACAAGACAAACATTTCACAGACACAGACTTGTAACCTAAAGGTTACCTATTCAAAGCCCAAAAAGGGCCGTGCCACACTGACCACACGTAAACCTACCTTGAGTTGCTGTGGTACAATTCTGTTTAGTTGTGCTGAAAAAGTAAGAACAAAGTGCTGGCTAAGTAACAACAAACAAATAATGAAAGGCTGTTGTGATTAAGCAATACTGTATGGCAATGAATCTGAATTTTGCAGAAAAAAAAGAATTGAATAATTAATCAGAGTTTATTAAAAAGGTTTTCAGAACATGACAAAGCTTCTTAAGCTTCAAACTAATTTTGTTTAAATTAATGCTATTATCCAGTGTCAGAAAGCTTGGTGGGGTTTTAGGTAATTCTAGCAACAATTAATTTTAATCGGTTTCCAGAATCCAAATTATGGCTGAAATGCATGTCACCCCCCCCCCCCCCTTTTTCTGCATGACTGTATTAAAACACCAAAGAAACAGAATATATTAGCATGCAGCACGTTTCCTATCTTAGTACAAGTTTGCAGTATATGAGGTATTAACTATGCTCTGTAAATCCTTTCATCCATCCATTACACTAAACCGCTTATGCTGCTCAGGGTCAGGGTGGTCTGGAGCTTTTCCCAGAATCACTGGGCACTAGGCAATGAAACCACACCCTGGATGGGACATCAGTTGACTGCAGGGCAGTCACACATACACACAGTCACACAAACGCACACACACCGGGCAATCTAGTAACCTGAAGCACATCTTTGGACTGTTGGAAGAGAGCACCAAGAATAAAGCTATACAAACAGAGGGAGAACAAGCAAATCCACACAAACTAAGCTTGAGTTGAACCCATGCCTGAACACCCCAGCCTGTATTAACTGCCAAGACCAAAAAATGTTTTTTTTTCCTTTTTTTTTTTTTTTAAATTGCACTTTACTCAATGTTTTCAGACACCAAACCAAACGTACTGCAGATGATATGAAAGCATCACATCAGACAATATCACCAATCATAGCTGGGTGACTAGTTTTTAAAAATTAATAGTTGCAAAACATCTTCCCACAGTTATATATTAGTAATTATAAAAATTTTAAAGAAAATCATTTGTCAGTAAACTAGCACGTTTAATCATAAACCAACTAATACAGCAAAAAAAGATTTTAAAAAAATCATGATGTACGTATTCTATACATAGCCGTCTTTCTTCCCTCTGCTAGCTTTATCCAGGTGAATCAGCAATAATAGAAGAATGTTATTGGATGTCACGCCGAAAGGGTGATGTTGTCAAGGAAAACAGCATCTCTCGCACTTAGACACTGAGAAAATTACCCATCCATTTTGCGTTGTATCAGGTAAACCATCCGTGAATGCACAGTATGTATAAATTATTTCCTTCAGGCAGTCATAATGGCTCTGTCCCAGAAATGTGTGTTTATGTGGTAAAAAATTGAATAAAGCCTTTTTTTATTTTCTCATAACACTCATTTTTTTCCCTCCTTCTTTCCACCTTCTTTTCAGCACACAAAGCCTGAAAAGGTAGAAACAACTATAAAGTATTTCTATTAGATGATGAGGAAACTGGCAGCTGTGGACATCGACATTCCTGCATGAGGCCTTGTTAATAAACGTGGCAATTGCACTGTGTCACCGACGTATAGCGAACAGCAAATAGTTTCCACTAGCCCTCTAAGAGACGGCCGCCAGCGAAGCAATAAACAAGGCAGATGCGGCTAAAATGAGCATGTGCAGAAAGGACATGTTTATTACACTAGGCATTTCACCGTTTCTCCATCTGTTGCGTTCAGTTCTAAGATCAGGCCAAAGTGTTACCGGGGATTCACAAGTGACGGCGGCTGGCAGAGATGTTGCCGATATTCTGAGATTGCAGTTATTTGGCATCTCTTATTAAAGGGTGCAAAATAATGAAATCAAAAAGATTTGTTTACTTAATTGAATTGAATGTTCCCAGCTGCAGGGAGTGCTGTGAAACTGACAGCAATTGCCTGTTATCTACCCAGAACATAGTAAAGGGAGTAGAGGGAAATTTGTCACTACATTTTTTTCTGCTGGAACTGCAGCTTTTTATTAATAGCGCTCAGATTTGGTTTAATTTATTTTTTTGTATATCGTTTGGTATGGCGCTGTGAAAGAGTCTCGCGTTATGAATGCGTATAGAGTTTATACAGAATACATACAGCTTATACAGACAGTCCAGCACTGAAAAGCTAAAAAAGCTAAAGAATATGTTGCTGAGAGACACAAACTGGCAAAGTTCTAATGTAAAGGTAATTCATTTTCAGTTTACAGTACTGTGAAACCTAACACAGTCAGATTTTATTAATATTGTGCCTGTTGCGGTCTTTTATTAGCCACTGGTCATTCTCAAGGTCATGGCAGTCTGTCCTGGGCTCAAGGTTCGGAGGGAACACCTTGAATGGGACATCACGGAAAGAGACACACTAAACAAATTATAGTGACCATTAAACCTGAAACACGTTTTAGGACTATGGGGGGCGGGGAGAAACCCACACAAACACAAGGAGAGCCTTCAAACTCCACACAGAGTGAAGCCAGATCCATACCCAAACAACCCAGGGAGTGTGAAGTACCAGTGTTATCCACCGCACCATAGTGCTGCCCATTCATTGCTAATTTATCCCACATTGCACAGAGGCAAAAACTATCTTCGTGTCACATTGTCTAGAATCCCCATATGACTTTTGTGTTTGGCCTTTGAACATGGTGAAGAAAATGTAAATAATGTAGGCTCCATCGCACAAAAGGTGAATAGTTCATGTTTGTAATGATGCAGCCGGAAAGAGGAGGTAAACAGAAAACAGGATTTTTACTGCAAAGAAAACTGCTACTTCCAGGTTTTAACAAAACATGATACACACTGGTGTCAGGGCAGCTTTTTGTACCATTTCAGCTTCTCACAATGTGGAAGTAAACAATGTATTGCTGTTTTGTTTTTTTCTTTTTTTTTTAAGCTGCGGGTCTGTGTGCACCAGCAGTTAGATTTTTTTGAACCTTTGGGTTATTTGAGACACCATCATCCAAGATAACTTAAGATGGTACGTTCACGTACAAAGCTGCCTACAGTTTGCACATTTGTAGGGGCTGGAGTAATCTGGGCTTAAGTACCATGCTCAAAAATACGAAAGCAGAAGCCGGAATTAAACTTTTCAATCGGAAACTAACTGCTATGGCCCCAACACCCGCTAGTGTTAATCTAGCTGAATCGAACCACATTCTTCGACTTGGTTTACATTCGGGACGAGAGGTCTGCCTCGCGAACCTAGTTGTTCAGTTGCGTAGCTGTCAAACTATAGTATTTGCCTCTGACTACAATATTCAGGAATTGGCAAGGCTAAAACAGTAGGTTAGAAATGGCAGATCTTAGCTCTTTCAACTTTATTAAGTCAATGTTTCTACACATGACTCTCGATTATGAGGAAAGCTCCAGGACATCTGCTGACATCAACTTGTGCACAGCTGGTTAACACCATTAATATCACTAACTTTGGTCTATTCTTCACACTTTAAAGTGTGCGCAATGAAAGTAGATCATATACACATATTTAAGTTTTTTTATTTCCTAAACGTGCGGCATCTCGTGTGTTTATCCAGCACCGATAGTCATATTAACAAACTCGTGGGGAACATTACAGTTTTGTTACATTAATTTCTATGATTTCATTGAGCTCACACACATTTGGGTGAAGTGAATGACATGAAGGTCATTTGGACTTCGTACTGCAGTGCCACATGTTCACCAATTATTTTCTACAGTTTACTACATAATTTTATGTTATACACACAATCTATATGAAGATCACATTGTGTAGTATTATTACTGAATACGCAATTGTTTGCACAACAAAAAAATAATAAAAACTAAAATGAAGATGTCCCAATTGTACTGATAGCTGAACATTATAATGAATATTTAGAAACCATGAGCATGTACAATAAGGAATGTCCCAATAAACAACCCATCCTATTTTGGAGTACAGTCTTCTGTGATACCAGCTCCTTTTTTAATAATTGTTTCATTGTCCTCAGGGTAAAACCCTGCAGAGGAAAAATTGCATTATCTGTTTTAGGAAAAGGGAGTATCATTAATTTTTGTACCTTGTCATATCACTCCTGTAATATGCATTAGTATCTCTTTCTTTCCTTGTGCAAAAGGACCTTGATCGGGCATGTTTATTCATAGACTAACCTTTTTAAATAATTCCAAGAGCTCTTCAACACCAGCATACTTAATACCTCATCTTTGTTTCATTATTCAGTCCTTATGCTACACTCGCCACTTGAGATGCGAAACATGAATTACGCTGCTCTCTTCTCATTGCTGGCTTCCTCCTGCTGGAATATTCTCTGCAGGCTGATTCCACCGGGTAGTGCTGCCAGCTGAATGCTGCAGCACATATCTATCTTTCTCTTCACGTTTGCCCCCGCCCCACTCCCCCTACCTCCCCGCCTTCCCACCACCTTTCCTTGTCTCAGCCTCCTGCTTACATTTCCAACGTGTATATGTGTTTTACTCTTTGCTTGTTGCATTCATGTATCACACTTCACTCCAGAACCAGATCAGCCCCCCAGCAAAGTGAAAGTAGAGCCACAGGTGGTCCTTGCTGTTGGCAGACCCCTGCTTTTTGGTTTGAAGCATTTGAGTCTGACCTTCATGTTCTCAGGTCTTCTTGAGCACAGTTTTAAAGTGCCTTGCCATAACAGTCACAGGGCATGTTAACATAAAGTTTGGGTGCCGACACTGACAACTAACTGTGCCAATGTTTTAAATTATGTAGTGAAGCTGGCCGGGAGGTGGAGGTGGCCACACGGGTGAGATGAAGACTCGGTATTGTATGCTTTCCAACAAAACTAGGTTTCTATTAGCAAAAATGAAAACAAGAAAATGGGATTGTGGCCTCTTTAGAGAAGATCATTATCAGGCTCAAAGAAAATGAAAGCAGGGTCTGTAAGCTATGAGAACTCTAACAAATATCCACATCATCTCAATTTTTGCTTGAGAGGTATATACAAATCCATATAAAAATCTCACTTTACAATTTGCAGTTTCATCTAAATTTTATTTCAAAAGCATTTGTATGAGTTTAAAAAAAAGGTAAGGCAAAATATTACCAATGTCACAGTCCCTCACTTAGCAGTTTGTCCTTATCAGGGTCGTATGTAACCCTGTTATCTATTGTTGTCTGTTGTATATATTACCGGCTACTTTTGCATACCCAGCAAAATTGTCTCAAATAAAAATATATCATACTTGGTCCTTGACATTACAAAATCTTATCGCTGTTTGTTAGTCAAAGGAATTTAATTTTAGTGGATTATCGTAGAAAAAGCATTTGTTACACAACTGATAAAATGTCAGATGCATTTATACACTAAGACCACAAAGCCAGATGCTACTTTCCGAACTCGGTGATGTTTCATTTTTAAAATGCATATAATGTACTTCAAATAACATGTACAAAGAAAACAAAAGTACCTGTCTGTGACAGTCTGTTTCTGTGTATATTAATAAATCCTGCAGGAACCATTTGATTCAACAGAGTCAAACTCTCACATTTGTTTCATTGAACCTCCATCTAGACTTTGATGGGATCTATGACAGCAGTTCTCAGTCCTGGTTTTGCTGGACCTGTGTATATACTAGTTTTTGTTAAAACTGGTTTTGTCATTAAGTAGTCTTAACTGAGCTGTTCATTGAATAAAACGTACAGTTGACATGACATCAAACTGTAACTGCTAGCTGTGGATCCAAGAAAAATTTGGGATAAATTGTGTTAATAACTCAATGTCGATGACATAAAAAGTCAAGAAAACGGACTTGAATATATATAAAAGAACTCATAAATTATATTAAATTATCTGGCTATTCCAAGTGATTGAAACATCAGGACGAAAGAATGTGAGAAGCTGGAGAAAGACCAGAGCTTGAAAGAATAATGTGAAAGAATGTGGAAGGTGAAAACCAAGGTCCCACTGGTGACAGGAGCACTGGGGCTGTGACTCCTAAGCTGGAAGAGAAGCTCCATTAAATCTCTGGTATGACCTTAGTCTCAGTCCAGAAGAGGCCCAAGGTGAGGTGACCTGAGTCTGAGGAAAGTTGCAACCTACATTAGAAAATAAGTGAGAACGAAAGATCCATAGTTCTTTCAAGTCTTTCATGCAGCCTATCTCACTAGGTGTACATAGTTGACTGAGCTACAGAAAGCTAACATCTTAAAGGACAGATCGTATCTACTGAGGAATTACAAAGACATGTCCTTAGCTGAGGCCCTGGAGTCTGTTAAGCAAAGACAATCTTCACTGACAACCAGATTGCAGAGACACACAAAAGAAGCAGAAACCAAAAGAACTAATGTCCT
The DNA here is from genome assembly GCA_900497675.1 of Arapaima gigas. NCBI lineage: Eukaryota > Metazoa > Chordata > Actinopteri > Osteoglossiformes > Osteoglossidae > Arapaima > Arapaima gigas. The sequence continues at coordinate 254,028 of UFQX01000356.1, read as the reverse complement.
CTTCTCCAAAGAACCATTTAAGGTATGCTCTCAGCTGCAGTCCAAAAAGCGATCAACTACAGATACACAGCCAAAACAGAACAGAACCGGAAGAGCACATGAGAGAAGAAATCATCCACAACACCAGTGCACTTGAAACCATGGTGTCACAATGTCCCAGGAATCAGGAACGAGTCACTATCACAATAGTGAATATCCAATAGCATGTCACAAACATGAATAACTGGGCAGCACCAGGGCTTAAGATGATTCATTCCTACTAGCAGTTCTGGTTGTGAAAGATCCCAGTAAGGGACAAGCATCATCGAAAAACAACCCCAAAACCTTCCTATCTACAACATGGAAGCTCATGTCAGGCATAACTGTCACAAAGCTGAATGCCAATTAAAGTAAGAACATGAGCCCTGGGATCAGGGGGGAAAAAATAAAAAATAAAAAACACTAGAGGCTCAAACCAGCAGTTACTAGTAGACAGCGCTCTCCATCAAGATTCCTAGACCAGACAGATTGACTTGATAGTTGCCTGGACTGATTACAAAAAGCCATATGATTCAATGGCACACAAATCGATACCGGAATGTCTAGTGCTGTACAGGGTCTGACCAGGATCTACCGTAAAAATATTGGGATGTTGTTCAGACTGGAGAAGAGTAGCAGGATGAAAGTAAAAAGAGGGAAAGTGATAAAGACAGAGGGAGTTGAAGTACCACAAGGCCACATAACAGACATGCAGGAGAACAACATCAGATACCGAGCTGCCATGCCAAGTTGATCAAGAAAGGAAACGGAAGCTGCAGATATGAAGACTCAAACTCCTTAGAATACACAGAGCCTTCTATTCAAAATCCAAAATCTGGATGTTATTAGATAATGTAGTGTGACCCTGTTGTGTGACCCTGTGACACTGTGTAACCATTTGACCTTTAACCCTAGATAGAAGTGAAATGTCTTGGTGTACTCTTTCTGCCTGTATACGTAGCTTTGACCAATTTTGTACGTACGTATGTATAAATAAACAAACAAATAAAGAAATACCAATTAGTACAATTAATTTGTACACTTTTGTTCTTTTATTTTGATGAACTGCATAATTAAAATGAATCTTTTTTTAATTCACTTTCAATACTTATTCAATCTAAATTTAAAAATAATAAAGGAAAACACTTTATTAAATTAAATTCTCCTACAGTGGTTTTCTTTTATCTTTAATACAGCAGATTATCCTCAATGCCACTTCTGTTTGACATGATTGGAAATTTCACAGTTTATCCTCAGCTGTTACATTCAGCTTAACATGATTTCAGCTATGCAATTTATTCATGGAACAGTTCAATCAAAATAACTTTCTGGTAATTAAAAATGAAAGAAAAAATCTGTTTACTGGTGAAGGCCACCTGAAACAGACATAACAACCCTTCCTTTCTTCACTTCAGGGGGGGAAAAAAACTTAATACTTCACTGTACTTTCATAAACTTTCATAAAGAAATTGTTTTATTGTTACTGTAATATTAATAGCAGTCTACAAGGATAGATTTATGGTTTGCTTTGTCAAAGAAAATAAAGATATAAGCAATATATTAACTGCTCTAAGCTATGGAAAGATTTAAGTCTTTAATTTAGTTTGTCGTAAATTCAGAAACTGAGGGTGAACAAAAGACATTAACATTTAAATCATGTAACTTTGGCTCTTACTGAATACAGCCTGCCATCATTTTAAAAATAATAGTGTCAGTTATAAAAGTAACTATGGGCAACTATGTTGTGGATAAAACTAAAATTTCTCACGTCAGCCATTATTAATTTCATTATTCCCTAAAAAGAATAAGCTTTGAGAGAAAATTGATATTTTCAAATATATTTATAAAACATTATTATTATTATTATGTTACTTTTTAAACACAGACACGGTGCTGTTTCTTCAGCCTCTATATCAATCTGTTAGTATTCATGGGCGTGCATAAAATAAGCACATTTTTACACTTAAATGGGAAAGCTTTAGGGGAGGACTCGTGTAATGGCTAGAAGATACAGCTGTTTTTCTTTTTAGCATAGAAGATTGCTTGTTTCTTAAAGTCCATGCCTGTGATAAAACATTTGTGGCATGTGGGGAGACAGAACACACATTTGGACTTCAGTTCAAAATCACACATGAGGATTCACTGGACCTTTCACACACCATTGTGCACACCCACACCTGGCCATCCCTACTGGACACGATGCCAACCTCGACACCTATGCCTAGTTACAAATATCACCTATTTGTTATAGCACACTTAATTTAGGCCCCTGTTTTCCACAGCAAGATGACTTTTTTCTGGAGTGAGAGACAGAAGCAGACACCTCTCTTGCTCCACATCTTCTGCAACCTATGACTTTCAGAAAAAAAGCAACACTAGACCTAAATTCCTGAGTCTCTTGTCCTCTCATCCTATAAACCCTTTGTTATAATCCCTCAATTATCAACTTCTTACTTTTAATATAAGTATCAGACTAAAGATGTTTTATGATACACTATTAATTCCCACAGGGAAATTCACCCATACAGCAGCTAGACACACAGAGGACACATAAAACACTCATAAGACACATAACAAACATACATACGTATTTTTGCGTAGGCCCTGTTTACCTTTTTAACTGCACATCTTTGTTTTTGATAACTATTTGTTATTTAGCATTTACAGAGTTTAAAACAACGAGCAATACTTTTAAATTTTGAGAACGTATGGACAGCAGTGCAAGGGATCATTTGTTCTGTCCCGCAGTGTACGGCCTGTGCAAAATTCAACTCTGCCCTGTTTCCACACTTTCCCTAAAGATATAGAGCTGCAAAAGTGGCTAATAGGAAACTACATTACTATCTAAAAATCATACAAGAGTCTACAGTCAATATTTGACCAGTGCAGATTTTATTGAATCTTCATTGCCAGCTGGAAGGCAGCTTCTTCATTGCTGCCTGCTTGATGACTAAATTATTCTACAATTCATTTCTATGGTATTATACTTAGGGTTTAAGATTTACTTGATTGTCATTCTGCCTTTACCCAGCTGTACAAGAGAGAACAAAACACAGTTTCTTCTAGACTATGATGAACTATATGCACGACTGTTGAACCCGGAGAGGTTGCTGTGCTGTTGAAGAATTGGAGAGATATACATATTAATAACCTTTACTAAAAATTTAAACTTAAAAAAAAGATAGGTAAAAAGTAAAATAAATATATTTTTAATCCATCAATTAACTGGGCATTAGTCTATGAAACTGCATCTTGTATGGGGCGGCAGTCCATTGCAGGGTGGCCACACACGCACAATCTCACACTATGGGCAATTTAGAGTAAATAATTGACCTGAAACACACAGAACTGGACTGTGGGAGGAAATTACAGCACCTGGACAAAACCAGGTACAGGGAGAACGTGCAAACTTTACGTAGACTGAGCTGGATTCAAGCTCACATCTGCACAACCCAAGCAAAGCGAAGCAGCAGCGTTACTCACCTCACCACTATCCTGCCCATTTCCCTTTTTCACTGAAAAAGTATTTTATAAAATTTAAAGTGTTCAAAATTGTGTTCATACTAAAAAGTATGTCTAAAAAAACAAATAGGAAAGTTTTTTCTTCTTTTTGCAGACACAGTACATCAAATATTACTATATTTTAGAGAGAACTGAAAAAATTGTTTTTTAGGCAACACATTTATGGCAAATGACCACGTTGTGCTCACTGCACAAAGGTGAGTCGTATTTTGCTTAGCCATTGCAGATGTCACCTTTTTCTTTTTGTCCCCCCGTGCTCATGTCTGCTTCTCCGTACCCCTGTATCTTATCTTGCTACGTCTCACTTTTGCAGTGTTTCCCTGATGATGGCTGGAAGCCTGGTACTGGTCTCCACTCCTCTCCACATTTACAGGGTTACAAGGAGTATGGCTAGTTCTGTCAGGAAGAGCGGTCTTGCATGGGGGACACTTCTATAAAAATCCAGGCGCGATAAGGTAAAGCATACATGAAAAAAAAACAGGAAGACAATTCTCTGAATGGCAATAACAAAAGATTCCTACATAGAAACTATGAAAAGTATGCCAGATGTATCTTTTTTTTTTTTGGTAAACACACAAAGTAGGAAACCATTTTCATGTGTAAAGAAAGAAATGTTTCTGTAAGAACAATACACTTGAATAAGAAAATATCTGCATCACATGGTTTTTGGATAGAATATGGCAAAGTGATAATTGTGACCCCATCTTTCGTCCTTGTCTATGTGTATTCAGGCCCAAGAAGCTGTTGTGCCAACTTGGGTCAAAACGGGAAGTGTTCTGTTCTATGTGCCTATATATTCTAAATTGTCGTGTGCTAATACATTCATCCATCCACTCATCTTTAACTGTTTGTCCTAGTCAGTGTGATACCAGACCAGACAAACAGTATTGCTCTTCTTCAAACCACATTTATTACATTTCAAAAGGGCAATTAAGAAGTTACTTAAATTATCAACTACTCTTTTAAAATGGTTAAACCTGTCTAAGGGCAGCAAGGTGGTTCAGTGGGTAATGCTGCTGCCTCATAGTGCCTGGGCTGTTTTGGCATGGGTTCAAATCCAGATCGGTCTGTGTCGATTCCCCCTGGTTTCCTATAGGAGTCCAATGACATGTGATTGAGGTCAATTTGTCACTGTAAATAGCCCTTAATGTGTATATGGGTGTGGCTACCCTTTGATGAACTGCTATACCATCCCAAGTGTACCTTTCCCTGCCAAGTTCTCAATGATTCCAGAGCCCTCAACTCCTGCAACCAGGACAACTGGTTAATGAATATGAGTCAGAGTGAAGTAAGTGAAGATGGTCTAAATTCTGTATGTGCTACATTTCAGTTGACAGTTTTAATCCTAACTCATCTTAAAACAAAAAAGAGCCATCACTCAGTCACTATTATTTCCACCTTACAAGCATCCTAACTTCTGGCGCTGAAAAAGTTGCGAAAGATCTGAAAGGAGTTAACACTGAAATAAAAACACACACATTCTCCAGAATAATTTATTAACCGAGTGCTGCTCTGCAAAGTATATTTGATAAACAGTCCAACTGACACTGAGATGTTGTCAGACAGGAGAGACATAAAAATTGCGGCAAACACCTCAGCTCCATCATGCAATCAGCTCTTTGAGATGACAGCTTTAGATCAGAGAGCAGGTGTCGCTTCAGTCTTTCCATTACTGCCGGTGCATGGATTCAATTTATATAAATTCCCATAAAAAGCAACATCTTTAAGTTCTTTTTTTTTTGTTGTCAGAGGGCAATAACATGGTAAACAATGCAAACAAGAGGTAAGATAGTGACAGCACATCTCCACAAATGAACCTAATTTACTGCTTTAAAATGGCTCTGAAGGGGTTTTTTAAGATGCTTTAGAGCCAAAGAATAAAGTTTACAGAACAGCAGCTCATTCAGAGTTTTGGCGTTTAAAGCACTTTTTGGATTTTTCCCTAAATTACCTACATGAGTAATGGCATTTTGCCTATGAATCCCTTAGTAAGAAATTAAAATTCATAGCAGTACCACAGATTTTCACAGAAAACATTGTTAATTTTAAATGTGCATACTGCAGGCTGTGCATATACTTGTACTAATATGCATATACAACATTTTACACATTTTGGCTGTGTAAAATCTAAATGGTGTAATTAAAGTTAAAGCAGCTGGCCCTTCCTGGGACTTTTTCAGGATGTCAGTACCTGCCATAGAGTTTGTGAAGTTGTGTTAGTCTGATGAGATTATGCACTGGTGATTCTAGGATATCCTCATTGAAAAAAGTAAAAGATTCACCAAAGATTCTCCAAAAGTCAGCTATGCTGAAATGCAGCTATGAGAATGTAATAGTCAGAAAGAATTTCTCCAGCCAGAGAAAATGGAACTCACTGTGCTACGGACAATCAGCAATTGTCACCTCTGGTGTGAGAAGCCATGGCCCCCACTGGCCTAGCTGGGGGTGACACCTCATTACATGCAGGTGATCTTGGAACGACATGATCAAGCGTAGGTGTTGCTTCAGAGAGGTGAGAGTAGGGACAAAACTGCAACAATGTAATCGTGCACATCCATCAATATAATGTAGAAACGGCACTGACTGAGGAACTGAGGATGGAAATGACGGCGTGCATGCACTTCCACTATCTTTCACTGCCTGAGGTCTTTTCTGCATTTGTACAAAGTGACCAACATATTTAAACTAAATGGATTTCCATCATGCTAAAGACACCCAGGGACTACACCTATATTAACACACTTCTGATCACCTTAGGGGATAGCAGTGATTGTAGGACACTATTTTGGGGGCTGGTATATTTTTGTAGATGACAATGTTACCCATGCTGCTGCCACTATGTTCCTCAGCGTAGGTACCAAGGATGGGGCAATGAACTCCACAGATCCTAGAAGCCTATTGTGGTCACTCTTGTGCCTTAAAATAGAGTGAACTGGGGATTTATCTCAGCCTGGAATTTACCATTTAGAATGCATGGCATGATGATATGAGTGCTGTAGAAAAGAAATATGGCCACCAGCCAAGCACTTATGCTGCCCTTGCCTGGATCCTGTATTAATGTGTGAAGGATACGTTGTGAGACAAAAGCAAAGAGTCGCACAAGAGGAAGGCTAATGAGATTTCAACACATTACTCACAGTATGCAGGACGATGAAGTGTATAGCGCTGTCAAAAGCGCAGCCCTGCGTAGTTCACTATACAGTAATGCCTCAGTATCTCAATTTAATAAACAACAAAAACAATAATAATAATGCACTCAGAGCCCACCTGAAAACACCTATCTAGCTATCAGCCCTGGACTTCAGCAGGACAAAACACTTTTATTTAAAGTTATTTAATTAGATGGCACTTAATTTTGTCATTAATTTGCATGTTTATATTGTATGGTACAATATGTACAGAACAGGACATTTCACATGTTCGTCTCCCCCAGTGTCACAGCATTACACATGGGAGATGAGGGAGCAGATGTGTGGGGTTCATAGCACGAGTTCAGTATGATGAGAGGTTGAAAAAAGGGAATAAAGAGGTGTGTAAAAAGTAACCTGTGGTGTCCACCTCTTTATTTCACATAAATGTGACATAAATGTGTGCAATAAATGTGATAAGGTACAAATGTAGCCAGACAAAAGTGATACAGGTGGAAATAGCTGATAACGTTTGTGCACGCACGAGTTTGGCATCAGATAAGTATGTAATGGAATACAATAGAGTTTATTATCATAGATACAGTATTATTCACTGTATAGTAGTGAATGGCATTTATTTGTAGATTTTTACACTTATTTTGGTTTCTTTTCATGAATAAGATAAAAATTTGTAATAGCAAAAGTTTCCATATGAATACTGGATATGGCTATACAGGCATTAATTTTCAAGCACCATTATAGTGAACATTTGGATCTAGGAGTTCAGATACCAAGGAATTGCTGTATATGACCACAAACAAAGCTGTACACCATACAGAAGATCTACCCTTGGGAGGGAACCCAATGCTGTCACAGACTTCTAAAGGAGAAAACTTGGCTATACTGATTTGCTGAGTGCGCGGTAAAGTTCTTTATATTGTATGCACAGTTAGACACCTAAAGTCAAATGGAGTTACCCTCCAGAGAAGTTTACTTACAGCAAGCGCAAAAACACAGGGCAGGCGCAACTGAAGCAGGTTTTACAGCTGGTGGATATGTCTTGCACCAGCGGTCAACCAAACATGGGCTCTGCAGCATCCTGCAAGAGAAGTAATAAAGCCAGAGGCTTTCTGTAGGGCTCCCTGTGGTTGTCAAAACATTTTCCAAGGGGAATCGCGATTGCAACAGGGCAAGCGTGTTGTGTGCTACATTTCTTATCTTCCCAAAAATATTATTATTATTATTGCCCATAGTCTGTGTTTGTCAGTGAATGTGTGTGCTTGACCACCCTGCAATGGTCTGGTGCCCAGTCCAGGGTTAGTTTCATGACCTAGTCCCCAGTGATTGCTGGATAGGCTCTGGTCCACCACAGCCCTGACTAAAGACTAAGCAGTTACCGATAATCAGGAATCAAGAATCATTTACTGTTGAACATCTTTATGCAGGCAGTATACAAGGGACCATAAAACGAAGATCCTCAGCTCCACGGTGCACGGAACTAGAGGAAGAAGTTAAGAGAATGACACATTTAAGGAATGATAATAAGAAGACTGGATGGATTATTATTGCTGTTGGTGGTGTTGTTCTACTGGCAGCAAGGAGACAGATTCAATGTTATGGGGCAGTACTTATTCTGTCATTGGTAATTAGGGCTCAGTGATATATTGTGTAGATCATGATTCAGCAGCATGACTTGACCAATGCTAAAATAAGATATTGGATGTGACTACAATTGGCAAGTGAAACAACTGAGAGACTCAAACAGGTTTTGCTGAACAACACACAGCAGGGCACATGGTTTGTAGTGCAGGAATGGCCATGGCTGTCAGAAAAAATACCGAGAGCCAGCTTGAGCAAGCGGCTTGCTTGCGGCTAACTCTCCCTTTTGCATATCCTCGTTCCTTCGGTCTCGGCCTTGACTAACAGGTGTCTGTTGTGTAGGCTAATGAGATGGAGTTTGGGTGCCGAAGACCCTCTGGTCATGTTCAGAGTGCTGAAGGCTGGTTACGGATCCTCGTCCTTCTTGTAATGCAAGTCCTCTACACTGACATGCTTAGACAGAGTAATGGTTTAAGTTTGCCTAGATATTTCACTGTTGAATTATGGATCGTCCTAAATGTCAAGGTTAGGGTAGTAGCCATAACCAAGAAACACATATGTGGGAAATAAGATAGTAGATGTAAACAAAGGCTATATTTCTGAGATTACCGTTAGATTTCAATATGTGGGTGGATCCACATGTAAAAATGAATGTCCCCCCCCCCCCCCCCCCCCCCCCCCCCCCCCCCCCCCCCCCCCCCCCCCCCCCCCCCCCCCCCCCCNGAATGTCCCCCCCCCCCCCCCATGCCTCTTCTCTGTGTTAGGTTGAGTACATGTGTACAAGCTCCACAAGGACATCTGATGAATACAACTTGTCAAAGTGATGTGGTGAGTTCTATATACTTTAGTTAATGGAGACCTTGCAGTGGGGTGAGAAAGAGTAGAAAGAGGGATGTCCTCCATTACCAAACAGCATCCTTAAGTAAAACCTTTTAAACATTTACAAGAAAAGTTATTTTCATGGTTTACAATACAAACTGCACCCTGTGCTTAGATCTGCATTAAAATTCTAAGAATCTCAGGATTTGACCGGAAAGGTTATGAAATATATATTTGCAAATAAAGTTCATGTATGTAAGCTGCATTAAAAACACACACACACACACACACACACACACAGATGAAATATATTTTATTATGAATCCACTAAATATAAAATGCACTAACAAACAAAAGACAAGCCTGGGAACACCGATTTAATTGTACTTCTTAGCCCATTTTTTCTCCTCCACTTAAAATAGGACATTAATCGTACAACATTACTTAGCATGTTCATTTTCAGAGCCTAATCAGCATTAAGGATCCTTTTACAGACCAGAGTCTTGCTAACACTCTTGCTAATACATTTAAACTATTCTAATGTTAATCCAGCAGAGACAAGCCTCCATACAAAAGCAGATCACAGCCGAATGTAGCGGAATAATCCATCTTGCCACTCTGTTCCTGAACCCATTTAGTGGGCTTTGAGCATTCGTCTTTGCTCTTCTTTTAGTGCCCCTCCACAGAAAAAAAGGGACAAAAGGTGTAGAGGGTGAACAGAAACTCCTGTGAGTGTACTGACTTGACTGAGCAAGGAACTCAGCCTTTCATCTTACACTCAGACAGACTGACCAGGTGCCCATGCTGAAATTGTGCCCCACTGTAACTGCCCCTCACATTTCTTATTATCACCTGAAAGAACAACACAAGTAGAAATCTGAAAGGTCTCAAAGCATCTCTGTCTCTCTCAGTCTTCAAAGATCAGGCTGAAAAAGGCTGGTCTACCTTTTGGTGCCATTAGAAGCATTTAAACAAGTTCTAAATTCAGGTTGGTCATTAACTATATTTATGTTTCTTTCCTTGAACTAAATGCACTAACACTAGAAACTCATTGATGGGGAAAGTCCACATCCAAAGCCAACAGTGCATGTCAGTCTCGGTTGGCATGGAGACGGAGACCTTCTAACGTGTATCCAGGTTATGAAGCATATATCACAGCCCTTTCAAAAAGCAGTGGTTGCTGGTTTTACTGTTGATAATGATTTAATGGGTGTGTATCACAGAAAAAGGAAGAGTACAGTGAATAGCTGTTGTGCATAAAAGGTCTTGAGTTATGAATGGTTGAATTTTTAAAGAAAGTGGACAAGAAAAATTGTGAATGCAAACTGTTGACCTGCGTAAATGTTAACAAAGAAGTCCATCATAATTTGCAATGTAAATGTGTACTTTCCTTTGTATAATGGTAGTGACATGAACCATTTCGACTATTTGCATTCAGAATAAGTGGTATATTGGAAATGCAAAATTTTAGCATCAGTCTGTAATATGCAGCCTCAGTATAAAACCTAATATATGTGGGAGATAATTTCAAAAACAGTTTGCAGAAAGATTAAAAAAACAGTTAATCTATAAATTTATGGACAAATATCACTTTATGATTCACAGATTTTTAAGCTACTACAATAAGTCAGTCCAAGAGCATTCATTCCCTTCAGATTCAGTGAAAATACTTCAGCTAGAGTGAAACAGGGCAAACTCATATAAATAAACAACACACACACCACAGGCATACACACCTTGACATAAGGCCAAAAACAGTATAGTAGTGCTGAGAAGGGAAAGAAATTTTACTTGTACATTTTCTAAACTTGCGAGACAGTACGTAAGTACTCTGGCAGCCTGTGTCTCACTCCAAATTGTGTCTTTATCCCATGAAAATTACATTGTTTATGACTTAATATTGACGCCAGGTTGCCTCTGGGGTAGAGAAAATGAGTTTGTCAAGCAGACATACCTGAAAATCTATAAAAACGTGAAGAAGGCAAGTCTAGTAGGTAGAGGAAGACATCGATTGAATCGGCTCTTGTAACCGTCTGTAGGTGTCAACTCCAGAATGTTTAAAGAAAAACAGTCAATATCAGGCTGCTGTGATAAATGCAAAGTACACAACAATCAACTATTATATTGCAGGTATTTTAAAAAATTACTATTAGTTGTTAAGAGTCTGCCACATTTTTAACACAAAAAAACTTGATTACGGAGAGAAAAAGATCTTCCAAAGAAAGTACATTAAAACGTAAAATGTTTTGATATTTGGAAAATGTAAAGGAGGATCTAAAACTGTTCTGTGGTTTTGATCAAGGTGAACAGGTCTCAGTAACTTGAACCTGTGGAAAGGCTATTGCTGAATGCAACGGACAACAAAAAAGTATAATAAAATAATGTAATCTGAGGATAATGCTTTTCATCCATTATACACTACAAGAAAACATTTATCAAGAGTAAAAAATATTGCCTCAAAGGCAAAGAGAAGACTATTGTGCATATTTGCCTTCTTACTATTAAACTGCAGCTATACTGTATTATTAAAAATGGGATGCCTGTGATACTCATGCCATACAATTATAGATTCCTCAGATCTGAAAAGTAGAGAAAACATTTTTCATATCTTTAATCTTTCCCTTTTAGGGTATAACATTTGGAATAAGTAGTCTGGCAATAATAATAATAATAATAATAAATAAAAATAACAACAACAACAACAAATAATTCAGAACATAACCGATTTAATCATCATTCAATAAGATGACAAAATTGTGCAAAAACATGTCTGCTGTACTTATATTCCAACTCAGGTTGTTAGCCCACTTCTCCCCATATGCTATAATGATGTTATAATTGGAGCAATTACAATAATATAACTGCAGGAATAGCATACACTTTATATCAATAAATATTTAGTGGTTTATGCCACTACGATATTAAAGGCTGATTCACTGATAGATTTTAAAACATGTATCCAAGGTTATATGAAGTTAGAGCTGGGACATTGTCTACAGGACACAAGACTAAATACGTTGTGATAAGATATACGTCAGCTCTTTTCCCAAGGATGTGAATGTACAACTATACAGCTGCAAGTCAGCTATGTTGCCTGGTGCCTCAGGTCTTGTATGAACTATTAATTTATGTATATTTTTTAACCCAAAATTAAAATATCTCTTTGTTACAACACACGACTAAACTGGTACATTTACATACAAATAGAGAAAACTGAATGTTTTGACTTCTTTCTATATGATTATCTGTGTTTCTGTCTCACAGGATGCAAATTATAAAAGTCTTTTCCTGCAACCATGACAAGCTGACAGCATCTACTTAGCCTGTTCTCTCCACTGGTGGGTAACATGACAATGAGGGTTCATCCATACGTCCCATTTACCCCATCCTTTGCACGACCTAACCAGGCATGAGAAATTAGCCAAAAGCATAATGAATTCTGTGTGTGGTGCAATACACAGTTCATCCATGCTACAATTTTATTCAATTCAATATCTGGGTTCTGCATATTTTAACACAACCATTCGGTACTTTGACGTCTCATACGATCTTTTAACGCTCCAGTTTAAAGATCTGATTCATTTTGTTTCTTGTGTCCATTTGGATTGAAGCTCAACTGCACATTTTGCTTTTTTTTAGTGGAAGGTTGTATACTGATGGAGTTCCTGAACCCCAAATTAAAATTAAGCCTCCTGTACTGTTGGGTTCTGTTTGCTATACTTTGAAATATACTCTAACGTTGCGTTTTAAAAGAACCCGATTATTTTAGCAAGAGAATTTAGAGAGAACATTGTGCTTTCTACATATGCAGTAAATCAACATATGCAAAAAAAACCTTGCGTGCTGAGCTGGACTTTTATTCATTATTGGTAAAATTCTTCTTTGAGTCACTGTACTCAACTTCTGCAGCTGTAAACCATTTTAGTGTCCAGCAGCTCAGCAATATTTTCCATCACACTGTATATTAGATGTCTTCTTAAGCATAACTTAGCCACAACATTGGCTAATACCAAAAATTAATTTAAGTTGCTAACTGGTAAATAGAAAATACCTGCAAATGTTTGCAAATTTAAGTAATATTCTTAATATACTGTGTAAAAGGCTATTCTGTGCTGTATCTACTAATAGGAAACTTTCAGACTGCTTTCTCAAGACTGACTTCTTGAGGGCTAAAGAGCCACTGACAAAATGTCTGTCTGTCCATCCATCCATCTAAAGTACTGTGCAAAAGTCTGTTGAGAAGTACAGGTAGATTCTTAGCTACCATCAGGGAGGTTTCTCATTGGTCCCAAATTCATTCTGCAGCCTGAGAATGACCTCAAACACCCAATCTCAGACATACACAACTATCTTCAGCAAAAACAAGGAATCCTGCAACAGATGGTATAGTCCCCAGAGAGCCCTGATCTCAGTATGATCAAGTCAGTCTGGGAGGACATGCAGAGACAGTCAAAGTCTGCAGAAGAACTGTGGCCAGTTCCTCAAAATGTTTGGAAGAACCTACCAACCTCTACCTTAAACTGCATGCAATTTTGCATAAGAGAACTGATACTGTTTTAAAGGCAAACGATGGTCCCACCAAATATTGATCGGATTGAAGGGTTTTTTGTCTACTGCACTTTTTAGAAGGTTTATTGATTAATAAGTATTCATGGCATTATTTTTGGAAACATCCTCGCTTTATAGCATTTTCCCCCACAGGTGCCTAAGACTTTTGCACAGTACTGTATCTTTGTGCTTAATAAGTAAGGCAATACATCTGACAAATGTAATGTTGTACATTCAACCTAATTTGGACTTTGTGACCATTTCCCCTTTTGGTTTTTTCACTGGACATCAATCAGTTGAACCCGTCATTTAATATGTCGACATTGAGAGGAGTGCCATCTAATCACAGTTTCAGCTAAAGCAATCGAAGGCGAGTTTCTTTAAAAGGGGGAAAACATATGCTTTCCACTTATCAGCTAAGTTATCATTGTGAAGAATTATTGCTGTTTTGTAACTGTTAGTGCAGTTAGTAACTGCAACTGCCCCTGGCTTGGAGTTTGGTGGAGGAAGTGCATCAAGCAGGGAGTTAATCTTCCCTTCTGCACATTGTGACTTGAAGAGAAGATGAAGAGAATGGGGATTAGATACAGTGATCCCTTACACAAAGACAGGAGGAAAACAGGAGTTGTTTTCACACTGGTTAGGCAGCTAGAGTGGGGCAGGAAGTTCCTCGAGAAATTATGTTTGGAAACTTTGCACAGTGACCGCCCCTTAAATTATCTCGTCTTCTTCTCCTTTAAGGTTATATAAGGGTCAATTTTCTGGTCATCTCGAAGCATCAAATTGAAAGACCATTTCAGTACAATAGCTTCACTCCAAATGACTCATTTGCCCCCCAATGACCCTCTGAATGAGGAATTGAATTTATAGGCCTCATGTGCTCAGAAAGCACAATGCCGCTCATTGGGGTGCAAGTTTATTACCATTAACTTACCGAGAGTCAGTGAATCAAGGAGGAGGAAGGCTTCTTGAATAAGAGTTCAATCAAATTTCCCTCTTTACCTTCATTCTGCATTACACTGTTCCCTCATATTCCCATTTCCAATATAATTTAATGTAATTCTAAATAACATGTCTCGCTCATGATGTACATTTTGGCAGTCTAGTCTACTCGGCACTTAAGATAACATGAATGGCTATGTGTTATTTTTTCATAGCAGATATTTCCAGATACATTTTTTTCTTTGATTTGATGAACACTAACAATTAATACTGGTAATAGTTTTATTGGTAAAGCAAAAGGCAGGCACCTAAGCATCCATGTTAAATGTGGCTTTAAATTTCCATAATGCAGCTGAACAAAAGAATTTACAATAACATGTAGCCAAGAAACGTTGTGTAATTAAATTAATTCTTCACCTTTAACAGTCAACACAAATGGTCATTCAGCAATCAGTTTGTAGAATATTCTTATGTAGGAAAACCTGTTAATCATATAATTATAACTTAAACTGAACAATATTTTTAGCGTATATGTTGAACTGCAAAATGATACATGATTTATTTAATAAATTCATTTAATTAGATGCAAATTAGTGTAGGCTAAGAAAAACAACAAACAAAAACTATTTTGCTTTTTTGTAAAACACCGCAATTTTCTTTAGACAAAGCTTCCAAATGCAATAAAAGCCGTACATGTAACTTGGTTTATATTTAGGGTAATTGTTTCTCAAGAGGATCTTTTCTACTGTCTACATTTACACATCAAATAATTTTTGTTTGGCACATATTTTATTAGTGCATTTTCATTAAACAAATAAAATGCAAAGTTTGCTAAAGACATCGAGAATAGGCAAGAAATTATACATAAATTTAGACTCTTTTACTCTTCCCAAACATATTCTTCCACTACTAACATTTTTTTTTTTCCATTTTCTTCCCTGACATGAATTATGCATCACAAAGAACTGCTTAGTGTAACCACTACAGTTACACACACAATAGCAGGTAGGGTAAACCAAGAGTATAAAATAAATGTGGTATTCAAGATGTGCTTCTACATCTGTATTGTCATGATGATGTCTGTTACCACTCCAGCTGCCTTTAACACAAGAAGGGTGTTTAAGATATCCTAGATATCAAAAAATGTTTACGATTGGATTCCTAGTTACTGCCCAATTTGTACAGCTTTCCATATTTAGATTGACCAATAAATGTGTTTAAAAGATATGGAAATAAGTGCTCAAATGACATTATAAGAGTACAAGTCTTCTTCATGAAGACCTGTTGACCTTTTTACCGCTCTCTTTATATCCACCTCACTCAAACAGCTCCCTGAATTAACTATTCAGCTCTTATACAAAAAAGACACATCTGATCTTGTCCATCCATCCATCATCTTTAATGATCCAGGTCATGGTTGTGTCTTGGAATAACTGGACAATAGGCCATGAAACTACACCTGGGATGGGACACCATCCCACACCGTCCATTACAGGGTACCCACACACACCACAGACAATTTATAGTGTCCAGTTAACTTAAAATTAAGGTCTTTTGGATGTGGGAGGAAACCAGAGCACTCAGACAATGAAACCTCCATATTAACTGAAACTCATACCCAGGTGCTGTGAAGTGACAGCTCTACTTGCTCTGCCAATATAATGGCTGAGCACATCTAAATGAGATGTGAAATAGGCTAAATAAAAATAGGATGGGAACTTCAGTAATTGTATCTTAGCTATGGGAAAGATATTGTAACCTTATGAAATGCAATCTTCATAGTCATTACTAAAGATTACAAGCGTACTGAGAATGAGCAAATTTTATTAGCTAGATGTACTCATTTTTGACCATTGAGCTTATGTTAATATATAAACACAAAGGAAAAGAGAACAAAACCTAAGGTTATGGCCTGAAAAAACTGGACTCATTCCTACTGGAGAATACATTTTTTTTTTTTTAAATAATATTCTTACTAATAAAATAATTCTACATTTACATTGTTTTTAGAGAGCACAAAATAGGGCAGCATCATGTACCAGTAAAAACTGGCAAGCCTTAATATTTGATTTAAATATTGATTTTACATTAATGCTATATTGTGCTATGGTTCCCTTGTGAAAGAGCTCAGGTCTGAATGGGGTCAAACATCCTGGAAATAACATTTCACTAAAATAAATGACAATAAAAGTCAAAAAGCTATTATATCCAGTGCCAAGTCCATTAACATTATAACATGTTAAGAGACAAACAGCACGCAGATGTCATTTGCATATAAGCCTGTCTATGATACTTATACATTTTCTATATACTTTTCTTCAGTCAAGTCCCATCCCCACAGCATCGCCTTTGGTGCTTTGTTTACAGACACAAGCATGACTGACACTAAACTTTGCAAAAACACCCAGTTTCATATGCAACATAATTCACTTATTTTGTGTTGTAAGCATTATTCTGTAAAGGTAGATTTTAGATTTTTATTTAATGAATGAATAAACCCCAACAGAGGATGTTTTATTTTGTTGTGTTTTGGGAGTACAGTATACAGTACAGTATATTTACAGTTTTGTGTTTGTTTTATGAACAAACATGAGCCCAGGGACATACATGGGATACTTATTTGTATTCACAACATGAATTGCCTGAATTTGCTCATGGGAATGTAGCTCCTGGAATGCACAATTATATCAAGATGTTCTGCTAATGTATTACACTGCCAAGTGCCATAGACTTCAGGGTAAACAATTATTCAAGTTTAAGTTTGAGTGTTTACTGATTACAATAAACATATTTAAATCAAATTTTAACCAAAAATAGTGGTTTACATCAAAATCAGTAAGGCATAATAAACAGAAGAAACTATTATACAGAGCAAACTATTCTTAAATTTTACAAAATGTATTAACTTTAATAAAATGAATTACTGCATTAGACCAAGCTTACATAATTTCGAGTTGCTGCGTCTTTTTGCGCTTGATTTACTTTGATTTGGTAAAAAGGAAAGACCTTTCAATATACGATATTCATCCAATTTCCCTCTCGCTTGGCAGGCCTATACAGACTGGTTACACTCTTTTACTGCAAATGAATAAAAATCACTGAAAACATGCCGCAACCATCAAAATATTCAAGCTGAACTACGTATCATAGGTGCAATGCTTTGTGAAAGAAAACAGTTGAAAATCAAGGCCAACGTGTCACTGGCACATATATTTTATATTCCCAATGTTTGCTTATTTCATATTCATACAGTATGCATTTTACTTTCAAACAAATTCTTAGTGGCAAGTCTCCACTTAGGTTTGATGAATATCCCAGCTGGAGGGAATCCTCGGGCCTCTCAAAATATTGCTAAGAAATTGTCAGCATGACAACTGGTGCAACACTTCAACTACAGCCTGATTATCTCTATTTTCAGGTTGGCTACCTAATGTGTTGCCTGTCACTCATCTCACAAATTCCATTTCCCGGTTCTCCTTTGACCATAATCATACGCTGAACCTTATCATCAACCAGGGCTGTACTGTACAGAACCTGGACATTTCTTTTCTCAGTCAAACAGTCTCTGATTTTTTTTTGATCAATGCTGCTGTCCTACTACCAGTCGCAACAAGGTTATTACAAAACAGTTCTTTACCAGCAAAACGCAGCAGTTTAGAGGGGCAAATGATGTCCAACAATTTCACCCATCATACGTACAGCGCAACCATCCCTCGATTTGAGCAGCTAATTCCTGAAACGTCGGCCCAAATTGAAAATGCAAAAACTGAGGCCGCAAATATCGTGGGATGCCTGTACTGTTCTAAGGCAAACTCTTGATGAGATCATGCCTCTTGGAACCACAGAGGTTGCAGTTAAAAAGCAATGTCCATACTTTAAAGAATCAGTGTCCTAGATTGAACATGAATGCAGCAGACTAGAATATAGGTAGAGATCAATGATGTAGTATGCAAATCATTGTGCATAGTGTGCCTGTCATTCATGAAAGGAAAACCTTATGCTTGGTCAACATATTACTCAAAACTAATGAACAAAAAAGTAACAATCCTAGCTTCTTATTCCAATCGATCCCCAGGCTAACCAGTGACAGCCCTCCTGCCACTGCTTCCCCTGGGATCACCAGCAGTGACTTCATGGATTAGTTCAGCTTTCAAAATAGAAAATATACAAGTCAACAGAGCAATCTTTTTTCCCCACCATAAGCTTTGGTGAAAGATCACTTCCTATGTATTGTTTGCATCATTCAAGTGTCATTGCGAGCAGGATTTGGCCATGCTGATCACATCATTCAAATCTACTTACTGCCCCTTGGACGCCATAATGATGAAGCTTCTCAATTCTTCAGTTACCTCAGTCATCACATCTATACTCAGCATAATTAATGCCTCTCTTTCATCTGCTGTCGTTCGGAATTTATTTAAAATTACTGTTCTGAAACCACAAGCTACCTTGGACTCCTCTGTTCTCAGTGAACTTCTAGTTTCTAATTGTCTTTTTATTTCTAAAATCATAGTGAAGGTTGTAATCTCCTTTCATATCTGACTGCTAATGATCTATCTGAAGAATCTCAATCTTGTTTTCGCCCATGCCACAGTAATGGAATTGACCTGGTCAGAGTTAAAAATTACATCCTCCTGTCATCTGACACAGGCTTTCGAACAATGCTCATCTTTCTGAATCTCACTGCAGCCTTTGACACCTGGTATTGTGCTCAAGTGGTCTAACTCCTAAATTCCAATTAGATTTCAGTCCACCCTCGCGATCTCCTGTTTGATATAAAATAACTCAGTGTTTTGCGCTGAGGTCTTTGCGTTTTTGTTTTACAGTATATGCTGCTAGGTAAAAATCCAGAAAATAATATTCATTTTTACTCCTACAGTGATATTACGGAGCTCTACCTGTCCATCAAGCCTTCAGCCAAAAGTGCTACTAAGCACCTGTCATACTGTCTTGATGACATAAAGGCCTGGTTGGGTGCCATCCATTTTGCTTTGAATGTGGATAAAATTGAGATCTTTCTTCTTGGACCAAAATAACTTTCTGAACTCAGCTTAATCTCGAGAGCCTAAATTTCAGCATTGCATCATCTGCAATGAATCCCGGTGTCAACCTAGAGCTGCCTTAACAATCCCCCATCAACTCACAAAGACTTGCTTCCTGCGTCTAAGGGATATATCAAAATTAAAAAGCTTTCTTTATGCACTGCATATTGAGAAGAGTACCGCAAAGCTTGAATACTGCACTTTCTTGCTGTCTGTCCTGCTTATATCATGTCCTCCTTTTACCCAGCTCACAAAGCTGTGGCCAGGACTGTCACTGAATCTCTTGACTGGTTATCCACTGCATACAGATGAGACATTACAATACTACTCTTAACTTGCAATGCAGTCAAGTTTGTGCCACCATTTAAAATTGCTCATCTACTCACAAGTACAAGCCAAACTTCTCCTTATGCCGCTAGATTTTGGATAACTGTACCTTCTTACAGTCAAAGATAAGTCTTAAAATCAGGGACATGGACTTTAAGTCCTAGTTTAATAAATTTCATTTTTATGAGCTGTTCTTAGCTGATGCAGTCAATTTTTTTTTTTTTTTTTTTGGGAGGTGGGTGGGGTGGTGCACTACAGCACCCTGCTACTCCACCCACCTGGCAAGGCCCACAGTTGCACCAGTGTGCTACTGCCCTTTGGACAAATGACCAACAATGGCTACCAAGATTGACAGGCTCAGTCAAGGACCCCAACAAATTCAGCTTCCACGGACTATAGCTTTGTGTTGATAGATGCACCGTTTTCTGGACAATTTCCCTCTCACCACATCAGAACATCTCCTATATGCTCTTTTTAAAGAGAGATCTTTTTTTTTCATAGCCTTCAATATACACTGCTATTCTATGCACACTACATATTAAAAACTTTGTATCATGTTTCAAAAACACCAACTAAAGTTGTTGTTCTTTAGCTGCATCAGTATTAGGCTTTCAAGACACTTTCTTTTAACAGCGCAGAAAAGCTTAAATGTCAGCGTTCATGCCTGAGTGTTGTTGCCTGAGTTCACAATCATTCTGCAAATACAGGGAGGCGATGCAGGGTCATGGCTTGGCTGGCAAAACTCATCCAGGATTAATGTGTCTGCTAAACAAGTATACAGCATATTGATCATAAGTATTGGCTTTTGTGGTCCACAACACAAATTTATTTAAAGTGACTGCCACTATTAATTCTTTTTTGTCAAAAAGTTGTTTTGTTTTTTCAGATTTAGAGGCCAAGCAAGGAGTTATTTCCTGAGACGGTGGGCATAAGGGTGTCAGTCATGTTTTAGTAGTTTCAGTGTGTGAGGACTCCCACTGAGGAAACACACCCTGTCTCTGCCAAAGGGAAGTGTGCGCCCCAGCATGGGTGGCAAAGCTATTTGTTTCCCCACACAGCAGCAGACACCACATACATTTTCACGTGCGATAAACCGTATTCTACAATTTTCTTCACATAATTGAGACATAGCTACACTTTTTGACCCTGAGGTTCTATTTAAGCAAAGTATGTACATTTTACTCATGTGCTATATGACAAGACACAAAGATCAGACCAGTGTGTTAATACTGTGACATATTTACTGATATTTACATTGTAGTGCAGGTGCAAATGTCTGAAACACAACTTTCAGAATTTAAAGCGTTTAGAAAGTGTCATGCTATTAGTATTGCATTGACATTAGTGCTTTCAATGAAATATTATTAGTGCTTTCAATGAAATATTGAACACACCAAGAAAATATTAAGCACAAAGGCATGCTTTAAAAAAACCAAACTTTTAATACGCTAATCTCAGCATTATTTAAGGCCACAGTCGAAAAATAATGCCACAATCAGTGGTGAAAACAAAAGTCTATTAAACCTGACAGTTGGTTTTAAACATAATCTATATCTTAACTGAAAAGAAAGCCAGAGCTTGGAGAATTTAAATATATTAAAGTTGCAGGCAAGCTGTGTAGTTTATTATTATTATTATGATTATTACAATATATATTCAAATAGGTTGATTTAAGGCCACGTTTAAATCAAATTTAAATCAGAACTCTCTAGACTTCAAAACACACTTAATATTCATCTTTGGCTTTTATTGATTTTTCCAAGTTTTAAATGTAAACATTTCCATCTAACTTTCATTGTTTAATTTGAATTCATCTAAAAAAAGAGAGTCATATAAATTGCACAATAACAGTGAAGTTTCATTTTGTGGGAGCCCCAGAGGATCTCAGTATATCACTGGGTCTATAATACACTGCATCAAGCATTCAAAATGGCTACAGTAACAAAGATGTTAAAAGAACAATGAGGGCTGATTTTTTTTCCTCTGGGGCTGATCTGTTTTTTTCCTGGTTGCACCAATATCTGATACTGAGGTATCAGATATTGGTGCAACCAGGAGAAAAACAACAGAATGGTTTCAATATTTTAACGGGTAACAGTGTGATCGGTCAAAGTAAAACACACAGAAGTCCACATGTGAAGCAGCAGAATAAATCTAAATCCTTAATTTAATCATTGTCATTTTATATATTCTCTACAAACACTGGGATTTACTGGAATTCCATCCAGGATGAACTGTAACCAACCTTCTCTCAAATAGATTCTAGAATGTTACAACTCTGACATGGACTATGAGTTAATGGAAATGAGTAATAGTGAGTGACTTCAAACAGCTGCTAAATCTTACAGTGCCGATAGTAGACGATGCACAAGAGTGAGATAAGGAATATAACTATATTTGACCACAAGAAATGATACAGATTTTTGAAGATTGCCAAAACGAACATAACATTGTTTTGTGTCATGGTGCAGTCCTTAACCCCTATGAATGGTCTAGCTATTTATGATGTTATCCAATACCAGAGTGGTAATAGGGACAGTCATGAGTTTTCCCAAATGGACCGGTCAGGTTTTTGACTGACCACACTGAATGTTGCCCGTCTCCTCCTGCAGGATGGCCTGAGGACCAGACTTGACACGTTTTCACTCCTGATTCCTTTGCTGGCTCAATAGGTGTTAAGCTCAGAGCACATGAACTGCAGCCCAGATTCAGAATGCAGCCAGGTCAATATTTGCAGGAATTTAGGGGATTGAAGTAAAGCTCCTCCTAGATTGTTAAGGCTGAAATTGAATTGTCATTGTTAACTTGATGATTACATGATGACCGCAGACTGCAGGATATCATACTTTGGAGCTGTGTTTCCAGTTCAGCTGCTCATTTATTTATTTACTCATTTAAAATTAGCTTTTTGAGCAGCAGTAGGTCAAAGCAATATATAGGCAGAGGCAGAACACCCAGAGCTTGCAGGTCCGCCTACATACAGTAGATAAAAGCTGACATAAAAAGTCATGATTCAAAGGTGGGGGGGGGGCAGGTGTGGAACTTCCCCTCACTTCTAGTTTTGCTATTCAAGCATATGACCATCAGTTGAAATTTTCATTTTATAAACATGTACACTAATCTACATCCAGCCACATAAAAAAAAAAAATCCATCAGCAGTTATTATCCCAAAAACAGCAACATAATGGTGCAGGGGGTGACACTGTGCCTTATAGCACCTGAGCTGCTGTTTCAGACATAGGTTTGAATTTGGTTCAGGCTGATTAGAGTTAACATGGTCTCCCTGTATTTGTACTGCAAAAACAAGCGTGGGAATGATAAATAAACCTTGTCTGTATGAAAGCTATGGAAACTGCCATAACAAGGGGAATTTGATTCAACAACAGTTCCTGTCCTAGTCTAGCTCTATACTTTGATATGTAGCAGACTTATGTCAAAACTTATAATGTTAAGCTACTAGTAATTATTCTCCATGTATACAACTGGAGCAACTTTAGGGTTCAAAGATACTACACCAGCTCCTAGATTCCAAAGGCAGCAATGCTAACCACTATACCACCTGATGACATAGTGAGGCAGTAACTTTTTTTGGTTTTGCAGTCACAGTGTTATTAAAAGTGCAAATGAATATCATATGTGCATTAATAATAAAATACCCTTATTGAACGGTTAAGAAATATTCTCAAATAAGCCAAGCTTTTCTTATGTGTTCCAGTTACTTTTGGAATAGTAATACTTTTACTAATTTTCCCAACTGATGCAGTTTGCATGCATGCATGCATAAATAACAGACAAAAAGGTCTCTCTCACCTATCATTATTGTTCATGTTAACAGATAAAGAGATTTTCATGTCCTTGTAAAGGTGGCAGAGGCCAGTGGCCTCCTGAGGGGACTATTCATGGTTAATATGGGCCAGTCTTCACTTGTTAGACTCCACACGTAATTTCAGGTAATTATTCTTCGGAAACTAAAATGGTTTGAAGTTGATTTTTCATTTGCTTGAATTATTTTCTTTTTGTAAATTATTGTTTAATTTGTTCCACAGAATAGGATAATTGTTTTCTGTGTGGTGGCATGACAGCTGGATTAGTCCTTTACAACTCAGCAGCCAGAACTACTAAGGGCTGGTCTGCTGCAGGTAACTCCTGAAACTGAGTCCTGCTCCAGGCCTGATATTACCAGTCTACTGCTGTAGCCTATATGCTTTTTATGTCTGGCCTATTGATTTGGCCAGCAAGAACATGACTGACATCCCTCTGCTACGCAACAGCTATTTCCAGGAAGGTAAGGTTGTTACTGGTAATGTTACAAACTAACACACATTCTCAGCCTTTTTAATCTGTAACTCAGGATCTGATGGTGTGTAGTACAACTGAAATGAAATGGAAAACTAGGGCAAAATCAAACAAAATGAGTCTTTGATGATTATGGGCTCAAAGTATTGTCTTTGGGGTAAAACTTTTAGACATTAGCATATAATGGTGTGTTCGTTTAATGAAAATGTGTATAAGCATATGATTAATTTATTAAATAATGTATTTTTTTAGAAAGAAGTGTCTGAATAATACTACCATGTATACCAACATTAGCAATAACATTAAGGCAAATACTCAAAACAATTAATTTAAGGCAAATATTCTGTTTAAATCATCTCTATGTATAAATCTCAATCTGTCCATTTGTTCTTTATGCATGGTTTTGTTTTTTGAAGCATAGGACTTTGAATTTGGCACACAAGTACTTCTCATCATAACAGGTTTTTGTGTAAAAACACATAGCACTACACATATTAGTGACTTGTGCCTCTAGGCAATTACTAGGTGATCTGTCAAGATGAAGACAAATCTCACACACACACACACACACACACACANTTACTAGGTGATCTGTCAAGATGAAGACAAATCTCACACACACACACACACACACTGTCAATGTCATTTCAGTTTGGTGATTACGTCTTGTGTTCTTACGATTTACGTTTCGAGTTTTTGAGCTGGCCGGACCAACTCGGGTTGTTGTAAATAAATACAAACATGCATTAAGTGTATTGTGTTTAGTAAACTGCAGCCTTAGCTGTTCATGAGACCTACCATTGATAATGATTTTTGCTCACTAGCTTCAGGAACGACTGATCTTCCTGAACTTAAGTAATATTTCAGGTGTATTTAAAAAGAAATATGAAGTACAGAATTGCTTTTATGGGCTACTTATTAAGGAGTACGCTAACCAGGTTTGCAGGAATATGTAAGTATCTGACACAAAGTTGCTTGGCAATAAAAACCTGACATTATACAGTGACCATTTTGCACAGAGAAGTTTCTTACAGACTAAATAGGTGAACACGAATTCCCCACGCCTTCAGTCAGGGGCTAATACAACATTAGTATTTAAATAAACTTCTAAATAACAAGCCTTTTATTCCACAGTACAACAACACTGCAAGTAATCAAAATAATTTTTTACCTCTGATCTCCTAATATTTCACCATCATGGTTTCATAAATGTGAAATGCTCCATCAGCTTTGCTTTCCTGAAATGACATGAGTGCTATGGTAAACTACATCAGTGATAAGGGTTCGGTAAACATGTTAACAAAACATAATATAAAGGCATAAAGGTACTTAGATACAGGGTAAGTACCTCTAATAATATTTTTCTGTTGCATAATAATTAAATATTTGCATTATGGATATTTTGTTATTATGACAAGCACACTTAACCTTAGCTATAATCTGACAACAGGTCGTGGATTCTGGAAGTGGTAACGTTAACCATTTGTTGTCGCTGGTGTAGTCGTTTTAAGTCAAATTATATTTTATTAATATTTCATTAAGATGCAATCCATACAATTTTTTTAATAATCTGGGTTAAAATTTCTGTCTGCTGTCAAATATACATTTGTTTGCAAACGTTCTCAGGAATGGAATGGAATGTACTTAAATGGCATATATAGTGATGGAAGTGACACCATTAAAAGCACATAAACAAAATAAGGATCCCTCAAAGTCACAATGAGAAAGAACTAATATCCTCATGGAAATACTGTACATCATTGTAGAGTTAAATATTCAGACTGACAATTACTGCTTATACATGTCAGTAATGACACAGTAACAACTACAGTTTTGGGAAGCTCTTCAGACACAATACACCAGTATCTTGGAGTTAAATTGTGTCCTCGGTTCCCTGAAAGGCACTTCAGCTGTAACTGGTCAACTAACTTATGACCAGAGGGCCAAGGTGACTCATCTAAAGAACAATAATATGTGTGTAGTGGTATTGAGCATCTGTGTGCATTACTAAGTTATTCGAGTTAATTTGTCATCTGCCTGTTTAATCAGTTTAATCATTAATAAACCCTTCTATTTGTTTCTCTGTGTAAGTGTATTTACTGTATCTTCTGCCGTAACATGGTAAAACAAAAATAAGTTGACAATGAAAAGTGAATCATTTCCTAAATAGAAAGACCAGTGCTAGCGGTAAGTGCGTATGTCTATTTTCAGTCCTCGGTATTCTGGTAAAAGACTATTATCGAAAATTATGTCGGCATCTTACAAGTCATTTTCTAAATGAATGAAGAATTCAGATTTACGCTTATTCTTCTCTTTTTATGATAAAGATACGAGACAAATTATTTAATAATCTTTTGGAAGCTCTATGTGCCAAGATTCTAAACCTTAACCACAGTTCAATTTTCTATGGTCATTTCATAGGGATGAAAGAATCCAGTAAGGCCCATATAAGAATCAAAGGGAGCAGCTGCTCTCCATTTATTGGAGATAGATTCAAGGGTCTCTATGAGTCAAGTTTTTTTCCTGAAAAGCTAAATTCCAAAATGTAATTAAGATTTTAATGTCATTGCATAGACTGTGGATTGCATATTCAAATGCTGTTTTTGCCTATTTAATTCATTTAATTCCTGCATTCATTAACCAATCAAGAAGCTTTTCAGAAGAAGATAAATGTATAGTATATTTTAACTAAGTGTTTAACTATTTTGACATTAAAAAAATGTTTTTGTTCATTTCAATTTTTTCAATTAGCAATTTCAGCCAAGATGTTTGCATTAGTAAATCGGTTGTTGGTCATGTCAGTTTTGGGAATGTTTAAAGATATTTTCCCTGATTGGTATAAGTAAGAGAGCAAGAACTGAGATTTTGGATTCAGTTTCTGCCCCTTTTTTTTTTTTTTTTTTTTTTTTTTTTTTCCCTGGCGGNTTTTTTTTTTTTTTTTTTTTTTTTTTTTTTTTTTTTTTTTTTTTTTTTTTTTTAAGTCAGACAGTAACACATTCTAATCAATCACGACATCTTTAAATTTTTTGTTTCTCCTTAATCAAAAAATTTGAAGGTTATGATATAACTAACAGTTTCCTTCTGGCTACATGACATGGACACACTGTGATGCATGAATACACATCTCTCCTGTTGGATGGTGGCACAAAGATAAAGGACATAGACAATGAGTTGTGTGAGCATGAAGCTCACTTGTGTCCTTGTCTTTTGACCTTTTACTTCTGCAAGGCACTCTGGGACAAGGCTGCAGTCTAAGAATGTGGAGAAAATGTCTGGGGGGGGTAGCCTTTATCCTTAATTTCCCCAGACACCTACCTCCTGCTTGTAATGGCCTGGACAATGCGTCATTTCCTACACAATTGTTTGTATTTCTGCAATTTTTAACAAGACTGCATGCATTATGTACAATCAAATGTTTTTTAAAACGCTTTCGGAATGTTGCGCTGCTGTCCTAAACACGAGGTCACATACAAGAGGATCCTGTTCTGCTCCATCGTTCTGTGATTCTTTTCTTCTTTCATTCCTTTCATCTTTCTGTGACTACACTGCACTGAAATACCAATTAAAAACTTTTTTCAGTACATATCATATTAATATTACTCTGTGACAGAGATGGTAATGGATGTCTGACAGGCATGCTTTTATGCATGACATTAGCTTTTCATTTATTGTTGGAAAACTAATGTCAGCTAGAGGAAAACATGGGAGGTGCACACCTTGGTTCTTTGCGTGTCTCTTTATTTTGGCATGTACAGGGCTAAAGGTTAAAATTCATAGTAGAGACCTCCATTGTGACCTCCCTATGACTCCAAAGAGGGTTTCATACTTTCGCCAAATTAATCTCCATTCGCTTGGCCATCAGTTGCTGAAATCTATTTTGGCAATGGTCGATTGTTTCAAAGGTGCCAGAAGGTTCAAGCAGGGACCAGAAATTGTGGTATTTGCTCTCTGCTGTCAAGCTTGCAGTACTTTGCACTCACAAATCTGTCTCACTCTGCGGATGACCCGATACAAGAATTTTATATTTATACTCCGTGTCTGTTGCCTGTGTTTTGTACCTGGAGGATGAACACTTGGGACTGTTGCCTGTACATTCCATGCTAAAAATGTGGGATTCAAAACAGCTACAGAAGGTGCATTTTCACTTTAAGGCCCACTGGACTGTAGTGCACACCATGCAGCACTAACAAACCTTTCTTAATTTGAGAAAGTCAAGAAAAACCTCACATAATGAATTGCATAAATATCAGAAAGTGTGCAGACTTTAACAGCTGAGATGCAGGTCCTTTGTACATCTGTGAAATTATACAGCAAGTCTGTATCAGCAATCCATAACATTTTGTAACTGCATGAGGACCCAAACAAATGGGAATGCAACAGGATACAGGCATAGTGAAGAAATTCATTCAGCTATTCAAAAAACCATTGATTTGTCTGCCTTTATATTCCTGTTAAACTGCCAGAATAGCGTATTTGATGAAGCTGTGAAACGTAGGTTGATACATTTGGCAATGAAAAGTACTTTAGTGCCATGGATCACACAAAAAACCTCTGGTTTGCAAATATGAGGTTGAGCCCCGTGTCTAATTTTCTTCCATTAAAAATTTAACATTTTTAACTGGAAAAATTCAAATGAGTTCTAGAAACTCTTTTGTATCATGTGGTAACTAAGACAGTGCTGCATGACCACCTCTATCAAATACTATCCCCTTGTATTTCATTATGCATCATCTTGTACTTGCAATTTCTCATTATTCTTATTATATTCTGTCTCTGGTGTTTAACAACAGAGCAAAACTGTGACGATCAATGCTAAATAAATAAATAAAATATTATCTGAATAAAGTTGTAACAAATAAGGGATTATTCACTGTGTGAATACCTGCACCGTAAACATGTATAGGAGTTCTAAGGTTCTGATCAAAGAAGAGAGATTACCGCACCAGGGAAGGATCAGGAAAACTGATGGTGACTAATCCTTCAGAGATGGAACAGATGCAGACCTGTGAGACCTTGATAGGGTGACTGGTTTAATAAGCCTGTAGACAGGATGGAGCTGCGCCCCTGACAGCCCTGAAATCCAGTACCACAGCTCTGAATTTAATGTGTCATTAAACTAGTAGCTATGGCAGGAAGAACAAAAATGATGCGATGTGTCAATGCAACAAAATATGAACTGCTGTTGCAGAAGTGGTCCGATAGCACATACTCGTAAACTGGCCATATTGGAATTATAGTAGTATTTTTAATGTAAGAGCAGATCCTTGGGAGGTCGTATAAGACAAATCGATATGATCTGGTGATCACAGTTTTTGGTAGGAAAAGTCAAGGACCTCATTGCAGATGCTCCTGAGATTGCTGCAAGGTTTGGAGCATGACACCTTGGATTTGCTCATGGTGGTGCTCATTTCATGAAGAATGAAGGACAAGAAGAAATGAGAAGTAGATCCAAAATGTATATGTTCTTTTGCAAATAGTGGGTGGTCACCCAAGCAAAAACCTTTGCCACACAGCAGTGACAAAAAAGGGAATTAGATGCGGGTGGCATCAATGTAGCAGTGATATGAAAAGCCATTACAGGGTAGTACCTTTTTACTGTTTCAGAGTTATCTGCAAAGCAAACATTACATGACATTATAATTATTTATTCATTAGCTGACATCTTTCTCCAAGGTATCCATACCACATGAGGCTTTTATGCCGAGCTACTTACAATTATTCGTCATTCTGGAGAGCAGGACAAGTTTTTACTGTAGCCTTTCAGGTTAAATACTTTGCTCTATACTATTCAAACATAGAAACGTTGCAATGAGACAGATGTAAGGACGGCATTATTTGCTGACCCCAAAAACTGTGAAAAGTATGATGAATGCAACCCTTCAAAGGATCGTGGAATTTTATTTCTGACGAAAACAGGGATTGTCATCAGCAGCTGCTTGCCAAGAAAATATTTCATTAGAAACATTAGATTTCATCTTCTGCCGAGTACCACTGTTACTTGGCACATGAAGTACAGACATCCTTTGAGATGAGTCTTTGACTTATAAGTTTTAGCATATAAAAATCAGATTTAATACTCCTGATTGAGTTTTATTTGGAGTACAACAAAATATAAGGTTAATTTTTTCACACTTTCAAGTAACAAGATCCAAGCATGTGGGAATTTTCTATTCTACACCACAATGGTAATTACATCGCTGACTTATGAGATTTCACCTTAACAGCCAATTTCCAGGTATGCAGTACGCTCATAAGTACACCTGTACTGCCAACGATAGTTTCAACACCTTAAAACTTACAACCACTGATCCGAGAGTTTCAACCTAAAATTTACCTGGGGTGTGAGAAGAGCAAAAGGTGGCACTATAAATCTTGTCTAAAAAATTCGCCAGTCACACAGTATTGACTAAGCTCCTGTTATATGCAGAACAAAACCTGTCTTTGTGTGTGCGCAATTCTCTCATTTCTTATACTACTCTAATTAAAATTGCATTGCTATGTTTATGATTTATTTTTTCATTTTGTATTTTTCTTGCATACACCGAATAAATACAGTGTGCAGTGCTGCACATTGCTGAAACTATTACCGTACAGGAGTGAAGGGGAAATAGGTTACCAGTGATTTATATTAGCTTCAAAGATAGCGAAAGAACATCAGCCTCTTGTATATCCAGAGAAATCACCTCTGCTCTGGCACCGAAGCACCAAACAACAATAAACATCGCTCACTGTACCCACTGACTCCTTGTGGTTTGGAAGAATTATGGTGGGTGTTTTGATCTGTTGGCCTTTTGACAAACATTAAAAACAGCTGCTTTTCCAACTTTGTTGGACCACAGTTGGCTAACCCATTGTTCATACTGCACCTGCACTTTGTTTCTCTTCTCGCTTACCACAGGGGTCCGAATAACTTTACAGACGAATACTTTCTACTGTCTCCCAGAAAAAATTTAAAATTTTTGAATTGATTTGCACTCATCTGAACCATCACACATTTAAAAAAAAAAACAAATTCTATGTTTTATATTGGTCAATCATCAAACCAGCCGACATAAACACCTCCACTATTATATACTTCAATATTAATATTTTCTGTTCCGATGAGCAAACATTCATTCAATATACATTTTGAAATTCAAAAAAAGCCTTATACTATTAAAATTTATCATCCATCCATGTTAATCGGCGATTCCTGTTCAGGGCAGTCAAGAGCGACTGGGCACTAGGCTGTGAAATTATACCCTGGATGGGACAGCAGTCCATCGCAAAGTGGCCAGACATGCAAAGTCTCACACACAGTCACACAAACACTTTGGACAATTCAGAGAGAACAGTAAAATTAAAACACATATCACTGGACTACAAGAGGAGACCCACGCAGACACAAGGGTAACGTGCAATTCCACACAAACTAAGCTAGAATCAAACCCAAACAACCCAGGTGGTGTGAGGCAACAGCACCACATGATGAGCCACTGCGCTACCCTAGATCGTAGAAGTCTATACCAAATACTTAAGCCAGCCAAAAAGTATGCACTTGTGTACATATTACCCTTGATCAGTTTAGTTGGGTCAGAAGTAACTGTGTTGTACTAACTGCAGCTCTGACACAAAGCTTAAAAAATTCAGACCGATTGAAAGTTTGTAGAGCAGGCCACAGCAGACAGTTATCATCATGACTGCTATAGTAATACAATGCAATTAAGATTTTATAGCTGCCTGACAAAAAAAAACATCTAGTCAGTTAGCAAAATTAACTTTATTAATTGATAAAGATTAAATCATGTCCGCGTATTAAAAAATGATTTGGAGGCAGCGGATATCTGATTAATGTCTAATGCAATTAGATGTATTGTTCACACACTCCACAGAGAGTTGACTGGAACACACAGATGAGGATGAAATAAAGCCACCACTACATTTCTTCATCATTATTTCTGGTCCAGTACGTGTCTTGAGGGTGTGTGTAGGCTTGAAATTGTCTTTTTAAAAAAATACATAGCCATTATTCTTTTGGAACCAACAGGCATCACATGCAATTATCACTGCAGCAGCATCACATTTTAATCTGAGCTGAGAATGGGAACAGCTCTGCCATTACCAGCACCGCGTATGCATGTCAGACAAGTGATCCGCAATGTGCCGGGACGTGCCCGGCTCAGCGGTGACAGGGCGTGTGCCACCCAAGGGCCCCGTTTTAAAGCTTTTATTTCTTACAATACCAGTAAATACAAAAAAAAAAAAAAAAAAAAAAAGTCGTGGGCACATAAACACAAAGGCTGCCNAAAAAAAAAAAAAAAAAAAAAAAAAAAAAAGTCGTGGGCACATAAACACAAAGGCTGCCTTTCAGGTCTGAGCACCTGCACAGCTCCTGGTATCCAAGGGTAGCAGAGAGCTCACCTTGTGTATAGTCAGGTAATTGTTGCCACCTGCCTGGCCTAATGAGCCCACACTCGGGGGCTCGGAAGATGCTCGCTTCCCTGGCTGGCGGCCGCGGGAAGATTCCTGCAACGTTATCTAAAGGAAAACCGTTACGATGCGAGTCCACGGTGTCTGCGTCTCTCATTTTAGATCACAAATAATGAAAGAAAAGAAAATACGGAGAAACAAAAAAATCCTGTAACTGAGGAAATTGAGGGGAAAAAACTGTAGGGGGAGGGCTGTGCTTTAGGTTTTCAGCTTGAAGATTATACTTGGCTCAAGTGTACATAGCAAAAAGACACATGGAAATAGAGGCATAAAGAAGATTTGGATAGCGGAATGAGGACTAAAGAAAAGAATCTATTCGGATGTTCATATTTCAGGATATAATAAGAGGAAATGTATCCATTTTTAAATATATTTAAATTCATATATTAAAAATATATATTTTTGGAAATTTTACTTAGTTTAGCAGTATTGCTAAACTAGGCAATATAGCAGCAGTTTGTCTGCAACAAAACCAAACCAAAAACAAAAGTAGTGTCTAAGTTGCTAACAGTCCATCAGCCTGTTATAGAATAACCTGATCTCATGACAAAACCCAGATATTTTACCTTACATGAGTAATGGCAGTAATATCTCCTGCATTGCATATGATGATAGAAGTCAGATTATCTGTAACATATGGGGCTGTTCTAAACAAAAGAAAGAGCAGGTCAGTACTATCTGCTTTGCTGAAAAAATATTGTGTTCTGTTAATGTTCCAAGTATATTTTATGTTGCCAGCTTCCACTTTCTTAACACATATACAGCATTACTGTGCAGAAAAGGTCTGCTGCAAGTCCACAGGGAAACACTGTCACAGCAAACGTTTCAAGTGGGTTTAAAACTCATTTAATTACGATGGAATTGTTGATGTCCCGTGATACTTCAGGGACGTCCTCACACATCAAAACACAATGAGCCCAAAAAAGCATCCAATAGGCCTTTTAGAGTGGTGTCTCTGGGATATTCAGTGTGCGGTGTAATCATTCAACAAATTGTATTCTTTACCAGTGTGAATAATTCCAATCATAACATGCTAATGCAAAGCGTGGGGGGTGGGAACACAACAAAAATGTAATCAGAACTTTGACAGTTTGACTTTACTGTAACTTGAAAATCTGAACCTTTGTACTTAAATGTCATATTAAACATTCTGCGCTTGCTCAGCCACCTAGTGTCTTATTTCTTCACCTCTTTATCTTGCTTTTCCATCACTGATGCATATGTTTAATGTAAGGATCTATGGCATATGTGTATTTTCTATGACCGCTACCAGGTGAACTTGTTTGTGATTAATAGTTCTGTTCGTTCATTCATTCATTCATTCATGCATTAATCCATCCATCCATCCACCCAATACATAAATGTGTAATCTTAACCAGTTGTGGTACCATTATTGTTTGCACCACTAATGACTTTAACACTTACAAAATTAAAGGTCATCTGCAATGAAGAATATTAGCAAATATGTAATCCGCGTCAATATGAATTCAGGTCTTCCAGTATCTGTTGTTTTTTTTTTTTAATTCTTAAAACTCCTGCTTTGTGGAATACACGACGGTTGCACTGCTTGTTCTGTGATGGAGAACGATCCCCAGGACCGTCTGCGGAAACACAGGCCGATTGTGAGTAAAGTGATCAAAAACATCCTCGCGGTTCCCTAACTATTCTCTACCCGACTCTTCGCTTTTCATCAAAGGCTTTGTTTGTAATTCGGACTGCTCAGCAAACCTCGGCGCCTTATATCATTACTTTAAAAAGAGAAGGACTGTGATCTGGTTTTCTGAAGTTTTTTGTTTCTTTGTCAGTTTGTCAGCGTATTTGTTTGTAGTCTGAATTGTTTAGACTCATGAATTTGGAAGTAGTTTCGGCTTAATGTTCAAACGTACAATTTGATTACTGCAAACGCAGGAGGGTGAATGACGCATGGAATATTTTAAGGCGAGCCGTTTTAGGAAACCTGTAACTGCAAAGATATCTTCCATTGTTACTTGCAAGCTTTTTTTTGTATGAAACATTTAAGCTACATTTTATTGCCCCGCTATTTATAGAGTTAGCTTAATTATGAGCGCTTATTATATTGTATAGCTCACAGTAAAAATATACTGACGCTTCAGGCTTGGTGGTTATTTGGTGCAATTCTTACAATTAAATTATTGAATAAATGTTTTACTTCAAAAATACAGCAGCAAACTTCACAGTAGTGCAAAATATCTGCAAATTAAGCCAAATGTGATTTATTTTTTTTCAATTTAAGTGCCAATTACCGCAGCCTGTGTGCTGGATAAGATGGCTGTGGTTACAGTCATAGCAGTTAAGTGTGTTTGGCAGTGCTATATATGCTGCCAATAGTGATAATAAACACTGGTATTTGTATAATGCACTTATATGTTCTTATAAGCTTTTCAATGTGCTTTGCATACATTTTTCACTTTCCAATTTCTACTCTTTGTAAAATTGGTTCCTGCTCCATGTGCATTTTAAATGACCCTCAGTAAGAGCGTGTGTACCAAATAAATATTAATTTAAAAATTCCAAACCTGTAGTATAAATTGTAGTCGGCTAGTTTCATAGCACTAATACAATAGGGATATAAAAATGAACCTGAAATCTGACAAAATGCACTTGGAGACACTAATCGAACTCTGCTGTAACAGTTGCACGAATTCCCAAAGTCTGAGGGGAAACAAAAAAGCCAGATACAATGCTTTCAGTAGCCCTACATATCCTGTAGGTTTCACTTACTGTAAACTTAACAGCAACCAGAGCCTCAAGTCTCTCTTTCCAGAAGGCATCATAAATATATATAGTATGTTGACAAACCAAGGCTGTAAGATTAGTTTTTAATTCCGCTCATACCAGTTCCTCAATTTCTTCTGTCTGCTGTTTCTAATGACCATGGCGGTGAGTCACTAAAATACTGTTAGTGTTCTTAAATTTACACTGACTAGTTCAGAATCGCATCGATAAATACAAGACATGTAAATGCAAAAACCTTGCTCGCTTGCATTTCGATGACAGAAGTACGATGAGGACAATGCCATGTTGAAGAGTTTGACTTGGGGGGAGGGGGCAGGGGAAACTCGGGTGTAAATAACAAATAATGTTTATATGCAAGTTGGAAAACGTGCTGAAGAATTACGGCTAACAAACTGCGTTACCATGGGGAACCATTTTAATGCAGCACTGCACATCCGAAGACTCCGTCTGAATATTCCCTTGACGCCGAAGCTTTGACAAAGTGCTGCTACAGTACATGTGTTTCAGTCACAGCAGTGTAGCTTGTAACCAGCGCCGTCTACTTTTTTGAACAAATCAGAAAATACTGGCACAGTGTACTGGAGAGACAGGCAGTTCTCTCGGATATTGACGATTACACTTTTTAAACGCTGGACGCGTCCCATTCCAGCACTCATCCCTTACGTGCTCAGTTGCTGATGGTCCCTCCCAGACAAATCCTAGGTGTGCAACAGAGAGAATAAAGCACCTCCCTACCACCACCTCCAGTAAGCAAGTGTAAGTCGAACTGCCAATTCAGTACGCAGCCTAATTGTGGGCCTCGGAAACAAATCAGCCCAAATGGCTCAGGACTGGGGGAGACGTGGACTCGAGCTTTTTCTGCCGCTGGCTCACCCTGAATGAATGTCAGCAAGACGTGCTTCAGTGGGGTCCATGTGTACTGAACTTGATCGGGCTTTCTGCAGGACAGGCGAGCTCATCCAAAGACCCCCAGTAAAGGAGAACTGGGAGACGTAGCTCAGCATTCAGGCTCAACCTCCACAGCACCCGAGAGCCTGCTACGATACCCGGATGACACAGGGCAGCACGTGTGCAGTAGGAGATTCATCTCTTATTAGCCAAGCCCATCCAGGTTTCCCCTCTCAATGCACAGTCAGCCATTTAAACTTCACTGCATTATTTTTTAAATCTTAATACGCCTCTGAATAACACTTTCAGGTATTGCCCCCATTGAAGTCAGGTTTATCTTTTGGCAGGTTTCTAAATGTTGAGTGCAAGATGGAAAAAAAAAGCATCAAATCTTGTCAAATGCTTTCATATTAGGTAAAAATGTAAACTTTTATAAAAGTTATTGTTCTTGTCATTCGTTTGGCTTGAAATGTTTTCAAATCTTTGTGCCGCTTATTAGCATGTAATGGTTTTGCTGCAAATGACTCTTCTTGGACTTGAGAGTCACAAGTCAGTACCTTTAACTACTGTACTACTAGCTACTGATATACCGGTTCTCTCAAGACTTCAAGTACCCCTTTCTGGTTACAGAAATAAGAGATCCTGTAATTTTTAGAAACAATTATCGGAAGGGTATGAAACCTGGATCAGCAGTAGAATTCAGTCTAACCACAATTGCAGGCTCACTTGGTTATTAAAAAAAAATGCCTTGATAACAGAAAAAAGAAACACTTTCATATTACATAGGACAAGCAATGTTCTGAGTACTGGGTATAAGAGATTAAGGATTTTCAATGATCAAAAAATATCACAGAACAAAACTGAATAATTTGGAAACTGCAAATTTCCACAGGTCTAAAATCACCTCGGATCACGTACCCCTGTGAGATTTTGTGACAGGCTGGAAATGCCACTGCAAACGTTTTCAGTACCTTTCCTCCCTTAAGATTTTTTTCTTTTTGTACCTATTTTACAAAACTGAGTAGAGCACAGTAGCATAAAGCAACTAAAATGTCCCATTCTGTACTGATGCCTGATGTAAAAATCCAGTTTGTCAGAGTTTTGTTTACCAACTCATGACTTTTAAGGTGAAAATTTAATTTGAAAGTTTTTTTAAACTGATTACATTAATAGCTCCTGCCATATGTTGGTAGAGACACATAGAGGAAAAAAAATATCCCATTAAAAAAAAACCCTTAAATACCCTTTAATGTGGCAGGTTTTCAGAAAGATGAGCATCAAAAATATTACATGTAATTTTGGTCCAGAAACACTTGCAAAGCTGAAGTGTTATACAGCTTATTACTGAAGTTTAGGAATTCTACATAATATCTTTTAGTTTTAGCTCAATTTGTGCATTTTGCTACGTTTAAAGAGTAATTGGCAACAATCCTAGATACAGACATCTGAGCAGCTACAAAATCACATTCAGTGGCACATGCAGACAAGTGATAAGTCACCCTTCTTTCAAACCATTTTTTTCTCCCAACAGATTACCGAAGATAAATCTCAAAGTTTGAGAGCGCAATACAAGCCAATTCTTGAACGCCTGCAGAAAGAGGTTAACAAGAATCGTTTCCCAAATTGTGATTAAGTTCCAACTAATAACCCCACCTCACACAAGATTTGTTTTCCAAAGTACTGGAGGCCAATTTTTCACAGCACAGTGATGAAAATTTTATTTTATCAAGGAGCATCTTTCCATCGCACCACAACATTTCAGATTTCCCCCTATTTCATCACATAATTGGCTACCTTCGAAACACACAACTCATGGAGTTCTTCAGTATACAACACCATCTCTGCAGTTAGTGTATCTCTCACGTTTTGGGTCACACTAGTCGCAAAGAAATGAGCTCTGGCCTATTATTAGCCTACGAGGTGCTAAATTATTTCAGCATTGACTCGATGCCGAGAGAAATCACAGCTTTGTGCATTTTTATATTGTTTGACAAGTTTGAATCTCTCCAGAATTGTGTTTACAGAAGAATCACTGGTAGTTTTGTGTGAACCAGACACAATCAGTATGTGACAGGAAAGTGTAAATAATCGGCAAACGTTTGAGCGATCATGTACAGAGCGCGTAAATAATAACTCGGAGGAAAGTGCTGATGCCGTGCTATACCGAGTGGATATCACCATGAAGATTAATGGCAGTCGGCTCAAATGAGCCGAAATGCAGTCGCGGGGCCCAGAAGATTCATTTACATTCCTTTTGTGTGTCTGCGAGAAATCAAATTTTAATCCAGCACCATAACAGCAATTAAAATATGTTTGTAATTCCGGTATGTTTGCATTTGTAATGTCGATCTAATAAGGAGGCTCTAATTAGCAAGCGTTTGTGGCTTTTTGTGAAACACTATCCATGTGAGGTGGGGAAAAACAGCCAGGCAGGGTGTTTAATCAGATGCTAATGTACTCGTAGGTCAAGAGCTACGATACCTAGAGGTGCCCTGACACCTAGTGGCACCCAGGAGAAACATGAACATCTCTCACCCCCGGGAGCCACGCTCATCTATCACTCGCCACACGCAGGTACATCGGCGGTCAGTCGTGTAGGAGATTTTCTGCACAGTCGTGTTTTGTTTTCTTTTGTAACGTGCCGGCTTTCTGCTCCATACGTGTTTACTGTATGCAACGAAAGGCCTGTTCTGGGGGCACTGATGTCACCACTACATGGAAGGGAACACGACTACAAATGACTCACGGCTGTTAATATGAAGTCAGGATTAACATTATTAAGTGTGTTTTAAGATATGCAAAGGTAACAGCTCAGAGGTATGTGCATTACACGGAGATAAAATATTCAAAATAAATAAATAAAGCAGACTCCTTTCTGCATTATCTGAGCTGCTTCACATTGTGCCTTTAAGGAAACGTCTAAGGGGATTGCCCACAGTGCCCACAAATAATGCATGAAGTGTAAACACCATGAATTTGCTGTTGTCACCTTATATATACATCGAAATAGTGCTGAAATGTTACTCGAGGCGATTCCAAGAACGGCTGTCGATCCAGGCAGTTTTTTTTTCCCCCCCCTTCTCTCCCCTTTATTTTTTGTAGAGAGAAATGAGCCGAGGGGATATATATAAAAATAAAAGTATAAAAATAAGAGTGTACTTCGCTAACTGGAAATCTGACCATTACCATTAAATGTGTGAAGTCTGGGAGAACACAGGGATCTGTTATTGATTTTCAAAAGGTGTGGATAGAAGGTGGGCTGAGCAGATGATCAGTGTTGTTTAGGAAACGTTCTCACTTCAGTCAAATCTGCGTGTCCTTAACATTAATGACAACAGCACTACAGCAACGCAGGGATTTGCAAAAGACGTCAGAGATGCATAAATACAGCAAAACAGGGAACATATTGTACTGAAGGAACAAGGACGTCTTGCCTATCCACATTTGTCCACAATTACTCTGAACAACACATATAAATACTATAATTGGAAATTGCGTGACATCCTGTGAATATGGTTGAATATGTTATGCCGTTATGTTTCTAAACAAATTATGTCAGGTACAAAAACAAATGGAAAAAAGTTAATTGGGATGTCAAGTGACTTGATGAAGGTGAAGAACTAAAGTAATATCATGAAAACTACTCAGCTCAATTGAGTGTAAACAAGGTGTTTGTTAGGCTGCCTGGAAAAATGTATTGTAACTGGGTACTCTGAATAAGGTCTTAGAAAGACCAAGCATAGAAATATCAACACTCACAACTGATTTATTTACAAAACTATGAGCAAACACCCTAGTCGCTCGATATGATTTCAGCAATAAAAGATGAGACCTTGAGTGAAATTTTTTTGAAAATTGAACGACTGTCATTAAGTCAGCGCTGCTTTGATCAAAATGACATCCTTCCAGTAAGGAAATAAGGAGTAACTTCTGAGTAATTCTGAGAGGAACCTTTGTTAGAATCCAAGTTCATATGGCGCACATGGCCTGTCTGACCATATGAAGAAAAAAGCATCTTGTTCTTAAACTGTTGTACTTTTACCAGAGCAAGACATTAAATTCATATTTGGATCACTGTTTCTGCAACTAGGAGTACAGGTAAAGCATAAAGCTGCATTTTCACGTTTTTCTCTCTGTCACAAAAGCAATGCAGCTAAAGCTATTCTACTCGCTCCCTGTGAACCTGAAGTGGGGCTGAATCTTGGGTCTCGGGTTGGAGGTCCCAACGCTCTGACAGAGGTGCGATGAGGATCATCTGAGCAGTGGGAATCCCCTTCCCCAAGGTCACCCACCCTGAAAGTTTCACAATGTTCAGAGAGCAAGATACAAAGCAGATGGAGAAATACCAGCTTAGGAAATTACTTCTGCTAGTTGTTTAGCAGTCCCCTGCAGCTTATTAAAATGGACCTACTTTGAGACAAAAGCAGGGAGGAGAATTACTGAGCAAATTACAATACTCCACTATAAATCAGGGTAATAGCACTGGCTTCCCCTTTTTACAACAATTAAAACTGCTTTTCATGATCTTGTTATTAGTCGAGTGGATACAGCCCAATACAGTCGCAACAGTTAAGGTCTTTACAAAGAATAGTGTGGAAGTGTTCAAGTGTAACAGTAGTGCCAACATATTTTGCCATCAAAAAATGTGGCTGCAGTTGTGGATATAAATTTTGAGTTTGAATTGCTACTCACCAACGTTTAAAAAGTTGTAAGGTGGTGTAGCAGAAATGACTGATGTCTGACTGCATATGGACAATGGGTCTGCTCTCACAGTCCAAAGTGTTACAGGTGAACTGGTGATTAGGTTGTTTGAAGGGCATGTGAATGAGAGGGGTGTGTATGTGTGAGAGAGACAGAATTGAAGTGGTCTAATGTCTCCACCAGGGTCTTCATTGTACCACATCTTTTGCTTGTGGGATAGACTCTGGGTCTATGTTACTTTGATCTGGATGGGCCATTAATGATAATGGACGGATGTAACACTAGATATCAGTCATCGGACATCCATGGCCGCGTGCTTGCAAAACTTATAATAAGGCCAGGTATAAAAAACACACTTGGCATTACCCAGATGTCTGACAGTTGAGCTGACCTTTGGATAAACTATGGGTGCAGCTTTACAATGACACATTGTTGGGATGTTTTGTCCTTTTCATTGCAAAGGAAACAAAAGGGGAACTTGAACTTTCTTATGCATATTCTGCCAACAGCACACAGAGAAGAACAAATTTACCTTCAGGCCTATCAAAAAAAAAAAAAAAAAGCACCATGAAGTGCTATTTCCATTCGTCTAAGTCCTTCAGACGTTGTTGAATCATCACCAAGCAAAAAAAAAAAAACTGCAGCATCACAAAGTATTACAACACATTTCTATATTACTGCTCTTAATTTCACAATAGAAACAATGTGCTTTTGTTGTAGCCAGATAGAAACATGTATGAGCACATAACAGCAAAAATTCTCATTTTACCCAACATAATTTTATTTGGACAAGCAACTCAGTCATACCAATTTAGTTTATTTGTAAT
This sequence comes from Arapaima gigas, assembly GCA_900497675.1. NCBI lineage: Eukaryota > Metazoa > Chordata > Actinopteri > Osteoglossiformes > Osteoglossidae > Arapaima > Arapaima gigas. The sequence continues at coordinate 212,144 of UFQX01000356.1, read as the reverse complement.
AATTTCTCACCTCTTTCATTGAAATCCTTATGCATTACATAGAGCAAAGTTCTGTGCTGCAGCTGAAGAAGTCTTTGTACTCTAGAGAACTGAGACAATGTAAAAGTTAGTCACAAACCCTGTGGGCTTTAGTTTGATGATGGCAAACCTTGAGCGTGGTGAGGGTATCTGTTAAGCCTGACCAGTAGGGATGGTTTTGCTTTTTCTCCCTTTAAAGGTTGCAGCTGTGGTTACCATGGCAATTTTCCCAAATGTCGGATGACAACATGGCCATACTGACAATTCGCCAAGAGTGCTTCGACAAAGAAGCGCACAACTCAGGTGCTTAGGTGGTTGTTCAAAGAAGTCTAAAATATTGTTGTGTCTTTTATTATACAATTCAGGTGTGCACCTTTTCNATGGCAATTTTCCCAAATGTCGGATGACAACATGGCCATACTGACAATTCGCCAAGAGTGCTTCGACAAAGAAGCGCACAACTCAGGTGCTTAGGTGGTTGTTCAAAGAAGTCTAAAATATTGTTGTGTCTTTTATTATACAATTCAGGTGTCCACCTTTTCCACACAGTTTTTGTGATGTTACTGCACCGTATGATTTTAAATCACTGTTTTAAGTGTTCTGTGCAGAGGTTAAAAGCTTCGGTTTCATTTGACACTAAAGTAGCCCTGATGTGCCTTCATGACAATTTGGCAAAACCTTTTTTGTCCCAAAAATAAAAGAAAATAATGCAGCTTAATATTAAGAATAATCCACTCACCCATCCACTATAATTAACTGCTTAGCTAATGCAGATTTGGAGTTCTCCAGAGCCCATCCTGGAAGTGTAGGACATGAGGTGGGGTAAACAATGAATGGGGCGTGGGCGCACGCACACACACACACACAGGAAAACTCTAATCATCACTTCACTTGAAATTCATGTCTTTGGAATGTGGGAGGAAACCAGAGCACTTGCAGGAAATTTACTGAAACACAGAGAAAGCATCCGCACAAAAGGAATTCAAACATCCCAGAACCACAACCAAGAGTTGTGAGGCACCAGCACTACCTGTTGTACCACCGTCACCGCTAAATAAAGCTTACAACCTTAAAAAAAGACTACATAAAAATGTGCATCGTCTGTCATTTCAGTAGACAAAAATGACAAAAAAAATACACACAAATATACACACACACACACACGTTAAATATAAATGTAAAATATATCAAATATAAAAAAAGGACAGTCTGATTTGTTTCAACCTCCTGCAAACACAGCGTGAATGACCATATGAGGAAGTTTCATAAAGAGCTCCTGCCAGACTAGGTATAAAGTGGCTGTCTTACGGATATTCTACCGGTGAAATTCTACTTTCATCAGAAATAATGACAACGAACTGCTGCACATGGAAGTGTAGTCTTAATAGAAGCTACCGTCACACCTGCGTGTTACTGCAAGGCTAACAGTGAACAATTGGCCACTAAAGTATTTTTAGCATCTAAATGCAACACATTAATCAAATTGACATTTTTGTCTACTGAAATGACAGACATGATGCACATTTTTATTTTAATGTCTTTTTTTAAGGTTGTAAGTTTTATTTAGCAGTGACAGTGGTACAACACGGTGTACACACACACACGCACGCACATATATAAAAATCCGCACCCTCCTTTATTTTGCAACTAGGCTACTATGAGCAAGTGGAGAGTGTTAAAATAGAAAGAAACACTCGCACCGTAGAGCAGGTCACCTGTTGTAAATGAAAATTTGCACTCAACCTTGGAAAGTATTGACTGTGGCGCTAAATTGCAAAGATCCATCCATGTTGCACAAACTGTCAGAGGAAATGGAAGCATTTTGTTTTCAGATTTCCTGGAATCTCCTCCTTTGGCTTCACTGACCTTTTTTTTTTTTTTTTTAAACATCGATTTACTCAAGCAAAATATCACAGGCACCCATTTTAAAGTGATGCAGACTCTGATCGCACGACTGGCACAACGTGCCAGACCAGACCTCCAGAACACAAGTCATTTGAATCTTGGCAATAGCCTATAGTAAGAATTTTCACTTCATTATATTATGGCTTCATCTTTTCTCAGTGCAATCCTTCAGGATTTTTAGCACCATCATAAGATTCTATAATCTTCAAAAAAAATAAAAACACAAGTGGAAAGATTTCCAGCAAAAAAAATAAAATATTACACACACACACACACACTAAAAATTAGAAAGCTGAAAAATATTTTTTAATTAATCAAATCAAGTTATTTTGACTTCCTAATGGGTTATGTTTTCTTTATACCTTGAGCCACAAATGTCTGAGAGGGTGGATTGCATTAAGTAATATAATGCCTTCAGTGTTACCCTGCTGTACATATTGTGACAAATGCCCTGTGATGCATAGAGAGGGCTAAAAAAGCCTATTAAGATAGGTTTGACATGGTAGCCATTGCCCTGTCACAATGTTCCTTTTTTTCCCTAAAATATATGGAAATACGTTTAACCATTCTGAGTCAAATATACAGGCAAATGACTCTAAACCATTAGTGTGCTGAACGAACATTTTAAAAAAGCTTTGTCGCAACAAATCACACACAGCCAGTGTATGTGAATATCTCTCCTTTTATGTATTCTCTGCGTGTCACCATAGACTGGTTCTTCTCAAGTTTCTGTTTTCTGTTCTGGAGAGCAAAATTAAACTCTGCTGTAGGGACATTCTGTATGAATACATGAATAAAAGTAAAAGACACAGTAGGTTTTGGGCTGGTGTTACACACAAGTACGCAAAATAATCAACAGTATACTGAGAAAATGCAAACTATGCAAATACGGATACATAGAGCATATGAGCAAACTCTTGAATTTTTCAAAGTAGTAGTCATGCAGAAGTTCCGAAAAGTGACTAAATACTGCAAAACCCTTTAAAATCATAATGAAGTTCAAATGTTTATAGTGTTAGAACAACACCTGAGTTAATGGCATATTTGTGGAAGGAGATCCTAGTATGCCTTTGCTTTTTAGCACTTTTGGAAAGTTTCAGGAATCATTAGGACACAGTTAAATGTGAATAATGCTAAGAACTTCATTACACTTGTACTTCCACGTACAAAAAGGGCCTCTCCGTTTGATACACATGGTTGACAGAGTCCGCTTTTCCATTTATTTCTGTTACAACTCCAACTGACTTCGAACACCTTGGACTGTTTTGCTCCACTGATATTTGGAGCAGCTTACAAAAATGAAAGGTTTCTGTTTGTTTTACATCATATTGCATTTAAGACTTCCCTGCTCAAAAACCAAACTACATTTAACACTTCTAAAATTACATAGCCTTGGTCAAAGCAAAGCCCATCCCATCCCATCACATCACATCACTCACCACTGAGGCTGATGTGCACTCAAGACCACAGCTCTCATCTCTTTATAACAAATGAAAAACTAATTTGCAAAAATTAATACCTAAGTGCAGTCCTTGCTCTAAAACATATGGTGTTTTTGTTTCAACCAGGCTTTTCATTATTTGCGCTTGATCGACTGGTTCAAACCTATATTTTATGCATATTCATGGGACCAAGCCAGGGGCAACAAATGGTTCCAAGTACATTAGGTTTCTTCTAATAAACAGCTGAACAGTTTCCTTTATTTTGGTTTTGTTCATACGTGGCCATCATAAAAAATTAAACAAATTAGTATTCTGTTTAATTAAGCTTAATCAATCATTTAGATACTTAATTGCTCAGGGCTTAGGAACTATTACATTATAATTAATTAATCAAATAGTAATTAAATTGAATGCTGCATTATTCATTTCAGGGACAGAAATAAACCGATAACATTAAGCAACTACTTTTATCATTTGATCAGCAAAGAGCAAGAAATATTTTGGTCAGATGCACAGCAGTGGTGGTCAGATATTCAGATAATTGTTCAATACACAATTTAAGTGTAACCGGTATGTCAACCATAATAAAAATTTAGATTACGCAGCAGGACTGAAGATGATATGATTTAAGACATATCCAGTTATGACAGAAGTTCTCAATATGATGCTAAAAAGACATAAAAAAATATTTTAATGTTGCAATGTCTGATGGATGAAGTCCATTTGTTTCTACGGTACAAGATTTTAATTTATGCTACAGCTCCAAGTTAATGGCTTGTGTCAGTATTCGTGGGGTATTACTTATATTTATTCGGAAACAAAATCCCACCCAGCAAAGATGAGTGGTTGTGTCATGTAGAAGTAAGACAATTTTATGAAGAGCATAAACAATAAGTGTATCTAATTGGCAAAAGGGGGAATGATATTGAATATCTTTTACATATTAGTTAATAAATTCCAGGCATAGCTGTAATGGGGAAAAAATTGAATCGCTCTGATGTCATTAGCGAAAAGATAAGTTACTCGTCTAACCTCCTTCACTGCAGAGAACCAAACAGGTCTTGTAGAGAAGCCACCCTTTGAGGTTAATATAACGCAACACATTAAAAGGCATTTTGGATGCTGGCTAAAGCAAAAGACTGCAAATAGATAAATAACAATTCACTTGTGTTAAAATCTCCTCATGAAACATTAAACACTTTCTGTCCCTCTGAGTTTCATAACCAGCAATTTTGTTTGAAAGTGAACATTTAAACCTTCAAAATATATATATATTTTTTTTCCTTAAAATGATGAGGTTACTCATGCATGATTGGCTGTCAGCTGAAGTAGGACTAATGGAACAGAAACTGCTACCTTGACATGAGAAGCACAGGCGCCTCCCATCCTCTGGGCTGTGTTGATAGGACCGCAGATGGGCCGACAGCCCTATCCTTTAAGCTCCGCAAGCTCCGGAAACATATGACTAATCAGCGAGGTGGAACTGAATGGAAATACATACTCTTCATTTCCATAAAGTTTTAAGTATGTGTTGTTGGCTGGGGGTANGGGGGGGGGGGGGGGGGGGCGGGGGGGGGGGGGGGGGGGGGGGGGGGGGGGGGGGGGGGGGGGGGGGGGGGGGGGGGGGGGGGGGGGAGGGGGGGGGGGGGGGGAATTATAGGCCACAATCTGCAGCAGACAAGTTCTGTTTTCTCTGATCGCAACACTGCGATAACCAGAGGGCCATACAGACGTTGTCACTTATTACGGGGGACACCAGGGAAATGAACATAGTGAATGGCAACATCTGTACAGTTTAGTGGCCAGGCCAACACTAAATGTTGTTCTAAATAAATAGTTTTAAAATTGTTGAATCCAGAGCTTAAACTAAAGAAGTTGATTCATCCAAGTCATGCTTGACCAAAGTTCACAATAAATATCTTTTATGAGAATTGGCAGTAGTAGTACCACAGCATGGAGTCTATCTGTTTGCTCCTTCTTAATGCTGAATGACTTTACTCCTCAAATTCTGGTTTAGGCCCACAAGCCAAAGACAAGTGTTTCACGTTAGATGGTGAGTCTAAATACCCCTTAGTGTAGGTATGTGTAACTAAGTGTGTAATATTGTCCAGTTAGACTGATGTCCTATCCAGGCTTTATCCTGCATCATACCTTTTGCATCTGGGTTTAGCGACAGACCACCGTGGTCCTGCATCGTACAAGCAGTAATTAATAATGGATAGAATAATTTTTTATCAGCATGAGGTTTCAATACTAACCTGCACAAATTCATTTCTGCATTGACACCATTGTGGTGATTTTATTGCAAGCCATACTGTGTACTTTACTTAAGCGCACTAGAGTAAAATGTAGGAATTGAACCGTGGTCTTTCGATTGCAAGGTAAAATCTTTAATCAATCATCACAATAATAAGTAGCACTGCTGCCTCACAGCTCCTGGGCTGGTTGTATACGAGTTTGAACCCAGTTCAGGATGTGGGGAGTTTTTTTGTTCTCCCCATCTGTGCGAGTTTGCTTCCACACTCCAGAAAGATGCAATTCAGGTTATGTGGTCACTACTAATATTAACAAAAATAACCACTGCTCTGGTACTTGGTCAAAAATTAAGCTACCTACAATGATTAAAAAAAGATTTGGCACAAGCTTTAGTTTAAGAAATTAACAGATGAATATGGACTGGATTTTAAAAAAAAAAAAAAAAAACTTGTGGTATCAGATCTGCATTATAAACATAATGTGTGCAATACAGGAATACACATTTTAATGATAGCACATGGGAAAGCTAGAAGTGTCATTTTGAGTTTAAATCAGTGACTATTTCTGAAAAATATTTTTAAATTAACTTTCTGATGGAAGGTGTATTGAACTGCAAAAAAAAAAAAAAACCAGCGAGAAATAGAATAAAACAACCCGATGCTTGCAGATTTTATAGTTGATTTTTATGTTCAGTTGGAAGAAAATAATTTGCTGCACAAACAACCACTAAGTAGAAAGGTGCCACAATGTCAGTGATTGTAATGAAAATGTAAGATTAGAATAACAAAACAATCAAACATGGAGATTCACAAGAACTGGTTTTCAGCCTCGCTCTGTGGTAATTATACCAATAAAGAACACAATCTGACCTAAACATTCAGGAATATACTCTCAGTGAACAGAGTAATAACATTTTGCTAAGCAGTTCTTGGAGAAGCAGGGAGTTGTAGAAGAGCCAATCAATCACGGGAGACGTGTTTTTATGCCGACAGAATTACTGCCTTGGGAAGTTCTCCAGAGGAGAAGGTTATTCAGTGTGCAAGAAAAAAAAAAAGTGCTTTCCAAAGTACAGGTAACAGAAGCAAAATTAGGCAATTACAGGAAATAAATCATTTCATGTGGGAGCAGCTTTCTAAGAAGGCAAAAAACCTCAACCACCGAGACAGATACCACCAGGAATAGTTCTTCGAGTAGTGAAATGCAAGTCAAGAGTATTTAAATGATATACATACATGCACATGAGACAAACAAACAAAGGACACTGCAAAGTGGAGCAAAATTATTTAAAACTGTGCAAAGTCAGTCAAATTCAATCATTTAAAATACGTATACTTTAATATGCCATCAAATTCTGGTTTCCATTAGTCTTCACAATACAGTCGCAGCAGTCTGTGGAGAATTTTTGGGAGTGTATGGTATGAAGTTGGGTGCAACTAAGACCCACATGAATTGTAAGTAAAGAACTGTGTAGCCTGTATGACACTATCCTAGATATAGCTCATGAGAGACTCGGGGTATAATCATGTCCTATCTGCATCCTATCGTGACAATGTTCTAAATGGAGACACACACACACACACACACACACGGAAACAATACTGACCGCATTAGTGCTGCTCATTTGTAACTTGTGTGAGAACCACATGCAGTATACATATATCATATTAAGCGTATCCATATAAGATGTTTTTGGGGGGGGGGGGTGAATGAACCTTAAGGGTACAAAAACAGAAAAACATTTATCCCACTGAAGTCTTGGTGAAACATATTTGGAGCAAATCAACCATTTCTGCTCCAGCTGCAAAACTTGATTTAGGTACAACTGTCAATATATACTAAGAAAGAAGTTTTAATGTAACTCCTGGTTTTTTTTTTTTTTTTTTTATAAACCTCCCATTGTAACTTGAGTTACACTGAATAGATATGGGGAACCCATGCAACCAAAACCATTAAGCTCCATGTTTGCAGATGCACTAATGCTTAAATATTCGTTTTCTAGGGCTCATAAGGAAAGACAAAGACAAAGCATGATTCCATTCACTACAATAAATATTTAAAACCACTATACAAAATCGAAAACTAATCTATAAAATCTAATTGAAAACCAACAAATATGTACACTGCTTGACAGATAAATCCAAAACAATAAAAACATACGCAAAGGCTCAAACTAAAAATAGTTAAAGGAAACTTACCAACAAATCCATCGCAGAAGGTCTGTTCTCCCAAGGTGCTGCAGTACACCTAACCTACTTTTTTTTTTTTTTTTTTTTTGAGGGCAGGAGCACAAGCCCAACCTCCCCTGTTAAATTAAACTCAATACAAACAAGTAGCAATAATCTAGAGCAATTTGGAGCAAATCTAATAATCAATCAATCAATCAATCAATCAATCAATAAATACACTACAAATAAATTAGTAAATGAATATACACAAATACACGGCTTTTGTGTTACCTGTTCACTCTAAACTGCTCACAGGGTGACTGTGTACATGAGTAGTCACCCTATGATGGACTGGCATCTCATCTAGCATGTAGGTTCAGAGAATTATGTCATTTGAATCCAGAATAAGCTCCAAACCACCACGACCTTGACCAAGACTAAGCAGTGAATGATAATGAATTGATGGACGAGTGGAAAAATGTACACGTGTCACAGAGGCAACTGGTTTGCTTAATGCACTACTGAAAAAGGTCATGTTGATCAACAGGTTTCCTCTTCAACTTCCCAGAATCTGCAAGACATTCGGCATTTCCATAAGAAATCAACTGGCTGTGCATGAAAATGGGAAAATTATCATAAGAAGGACTTAATGGTCTGAGGGAATGAATAAACAGGTTAGCCTCTCCACATCTGTGTGACTAAAGGCACATTCAGATGGTTTGTACTGCCATGCTGTGCAAATGGAGGAAAATAGTATGTAGCTTTCATTGTAATAAAAGGTACATAAAGACATATTTGAATAACTAAAATAGGTGTTATCCAAAAGGACCAAATCCTAGTAGTGCATCCATCCTTCTCATGTCAAATTGTGTTTTAACATGTTCTAAAAAGCAAGCTGTTCACTATGTCCCGAAAGTAAAAATATGTTGGTGATTTTAATTTAAAATGTAAGATCTCTATGGCAGGCATGAACCATACTTCTGATCAAATTTCAAAGTTTTTTCTTTTCCCTTCTTTTTCATTTAAATAATCTTTATATTATTTTAGTATTAAATAACTTTACCGCTATTCAAATTCAAATTCTATTTAATGGTCATTTGAGGATTAATTTATATATCCAGTATGATGTTCTGTAGATGATGATGATGATTATTATTATTATTTTTGTTGTTGTTTTTGTTTGAAGTTACTGTTTCAATCCTATGGTTAAACATCTTGTGCTAGGAAAGTGCTCAAGACAAGTCAACCTGATGTGCTTGAAAAAAGGCAAAGTGATCTTGCCTTTAGAAAATTAAATACATGTCAGAGAGCATATTTTATTCAATATAGTAACCTCCACAGAAGAGTTACTGTAGTGATGTGTCTTTCTAATGCTCTCTTAAACTTAAAAAAATGCTTTCTTTTGCTTGGTGTTTGTTCTGTGTTTAATGAACTTCAGATTCCCGCAAATAGTAGAATTATAAATATGTGTATTTTCTGCATCTACTGTGCATGAACATTAAAGATGAGCATTTCTGGTATATTAAACTTTACCAGGCAGGCATATTTTCATTGAAACACATTGAAAAGTCTTCTAAAAACAAAACACCTTATTAGAAACCCTGCAGAGTTTTCCATTTGAGAGACCATGGTGATCATAGAATCCTCGCAGAAAAAAATAGACAAAATATCATTCTTTACACAAGGAATCCCAGGGCTTTTAGTTACCTGGTTTGTGCGAATAGTGGTGGACTCACCTATCAGGTCAGTGTCTGGAGAGTTTGAGGCAGCATGGTTCCCTGTCAAGCTTTAGATTAATAGAACCTGCAATCCTTTGTTTCTTATCAAATAAGGCAGTTGCTATATAGCTTGAGGTGTTGTCCCGCCAAACCACCACCATCTTCCCCCAGTACGTGTGAATACAAGCTTCTGTCAGCATATCCCTGTGCTTTCTGCAATAATGCACAAGCTGAACACAGACTCCTTTAAGATTGCCTGACAGAACCTGCCAGACACACTCCAAGCTCTCAAAGAGATCTTTCCTCACCTTGAAGCTCACCTGCAGAGGCGGAGATGCTGTGATCTACGGTGAGAACGAACCGCAGGTACTGTGCACCAAATGGTCATGAGCAAATATGTTCTCACATGCATCTTTAAAAAATTTCCCTCATCTTGAAAAAAAGTGTGTGTATGTGTTTGTGTATGCTAAAAGATATAGAATATATAGCTTAAGAAACTTCAGTTTTTTTTTCACAAATATTGCAAACACCTTTGAAGGAAACTTTTAGTGCAAAAAGACCAGGAGGTCCAGCACTGTGTCTACTCTCATATTTTGGTATTACATACCAAATCCAAGCCGTAAGAATTATTTCTGCCAGTATGCATATTTGAGATAATTTAATAAGGAGGAATAATAAGAATTGCATGGGCTGTCTAGAACATGTCATGGATTTTTAAATCAGTCCTAAATGGCTTCTAATCAGAATTATTCCCTACTCTGAAGCAATTTTTTTCTATTATATTATTATTTTCACACAACCCTAATGTATATTGAGCACGTACCTACAGACATGCACGACAGTAGCCCTGAAGCCCGCAAAGCCCTTCCCCCCAGCTGCATTAACCAGTGAACACGACATTGTGACCTCAGATTCATTGAAACCAGTGCCGAAAGGTAGCCCGGTTGAATGAAATACTCTTTCAAAGCAAAGAAAATGAAAACTGTCCTACACATGCACGTTGCATCTTCAGTTGGGTGTTTGTTTAAGAACACAGAATCTAGCAAAGCACAGCTTTCATGCAGTTATGCTTTATACTTCATTTTAGATCTTAGAACGGGATTCGTGTGGTCCCTGGCAACACCTCTGCTCTCTGCGCCTTCCTCCACACTGCTGTGGATGGCCTCCTCTGTCATCTACGCTTATGTTCAGTGAAAGATAAGCACCTGATTTGGCCTCTCACCAAGTCTCACTTCAAAGACTCCAGTGAAGATCAAATAGTTCCAAGGATGAAGTTACTGTAACTTACAAAAAAAAAAAAAGAAAAAACTTTATTTTAGCATATGTAAATTAACCTCACTTATGATGAATAAGCAGATATTAAACTGACTTCAGCTGCACTGCATTTTTAAAAAATTAATTTGCACATTAGTTTTCCATTAAGATGAATGCAGTTCTAACTTGAATATTGTCCTTCACTAAATAAAAAAGATCTGTTGATTAATATTTTTAATATACATACATAGTGAGTCAAAAGTCTAGGACTACCCAACATTTTTAATATGCCAAACGTAGGGTTTGTCTAACACCATTTTGCACTTCTGCACCATTTGAAGCCATGCATCATTGAGGATTATGCTAAAATCCAACTGGAAATGAATACACACCTCATAGATACAGCCAATGGAATAATGCAAAATGGTTTCGGTTACATTAATCCATTTGGTATCTTAAAAATATTTGGGTATTTCCATACTTCTGACTCACCCTGCATATAATTAATGCGTGTTATAATGTGTCTCTCATCCTTCCGAGCTACTAGATCTTCTCCCGTGTTTGTAATATAACATATCTTGTTTTAAGATGTATTATGATGTCCCTGATTATCAATACTAAGTCTTAGCAAATGTGAAAGAGAATGTTTTGTGTGTTTGCATGAAGTCGTGTGTCATGAATTAGGATGTGATGATGAGCAGATGCTTCACACATATATAAAGAAACCAAAAGCATATGTTATGAAATTTCTTTGTATGACTAGTGAATAACCAGGGAATGTAAATACTAAGGGAGGAGCCTATTTATGTACCTTAAGTAATGAAGTAACATTATTTCAGAGGCAGAGAAGGGAACTGAAAAGAAGGAAAGGATGAGGAAAGAATGAGGGAAGAGTATTGCTGTTGCTGTTGTTCATCAGAGGAAATTGCTTGTATATAGTGATGTTTGGGACACATGCACCATAAAACAACTGTGGGATCTTTCTAAAAAAATAAGCCTTTTATGTATCCACATTAACTTTACTTTCATCTTATTTGGCTAAACAGATCACTGAACCGAGGGCTGTGGTTTAAGTGTACACTTTGTGAGCAACTTTTTGTTTTTATATTTCACTTTTGATTAAAAGCCTTTGCTCTTTTTCCTGAGTTAAACCCAAAGTGATGATTAAAGTTAAGCACCATTTAATCCCCAAAACTTATATTTATTCATTCACATTCCAAGATATGTTCTGTCCTCTATTTGTAACTGTTATTTCTCGTCGGTTTACTTATATCCTTCAAGGCATATCCTACCTGATTAATATTCCAAGGATGTAAATGAGAATCACTTGGTTATGTTTGGCAGAAAAGACATAGTGATTATGAACAGTAAAGTGGTTAGTATGGCATTTTAAAACCAAGGAATTTAAGGTTTCTGAAAAAACATTTAAGATGATGATATGACTTTTGCAATAAGCCATTCAAAACCATTTATACTCTATACTATATTCTCATCATACATTTTTCACATAAATATACCTCTCAGTCAATCACCTAAAGCACCAACGGTTGGTATGATGAGAAGCCTTGATAGACAAAGTGAAAAATAAATAAAGGATTTATTTATTTAGCTGCTGGAAAAGCATGAACTGAATCATTTTTTCCCCTTCTCTGATATTTTTTAGAAGTTTTTGGACTACAAAAGTTCTGAAAACTGAAGTATGATCACACATGATACCTATAAAAAGGTTTTCACCAGCATATCAATTTAGTTGTAATCATGGTCATAAAGTATTTTGACCTGGTTGTTACCCTGCTCATAATTGTGGCCCTGCAATTTTATGATATCCTCCCTTCTCTGGAGCCGTTTATAGCCCACCTCCTTACAGGTCCTCCTTGTGGTACAGAGTCATGTGCTTTAATTGAAGTCCCTGCTGCTGAATCCATGCCAGCTATGGATCCAAAACACATACCTGCTCTGATATCAGTCATCTGCTTATTAAGAGCCCTGCAGCATTCTTCTGCCCCATTCATCATGGAAGATAGCTGCCACAAGCTAGTTACGATGTTTAGACGCACCCCACAGTGGAAATCTGCAGGCCTACTGCTGCAAAACATTGGTCATCGAGTTGTTATATTACCCTCTCATCTCATCCAAATGCATGCAGTATATTGATTCATGCCTTGGAGTTCTTACGAATTCGTTCAGGCTTTATTTCTCTGCGATGGTCTTGGTTCACTTCGGTAAGCGAAATGCCCCTAATACATATTTGCGAAATAGGGGCTGGAAAAAACCCACAGTGAAAATCTGTTACAGTCCAAACTCCTTTATTATCTTTATGAAACAATGTAATAAATCCACCTGTTTGTGGTTAGATGGTAGTTTGAATTCTTTCTCTGAGTGCAGTGGGATTAGAAGCATTCATTTATATTCCATATTTCACACAGGAGAGTCCCACTTGAATAAAAAACTCTTTTTCTTTACAAAATTAATATGCACATGAAATGTCGAGCATCTTCAACTTACATTTTGCGATTTCTGTTTTCTTTTGCTGTTCATGAATTTACACACTGTCTCAATGTGTAACAGAATATCTTAGCCTTTTAGATGTTTTGTGTTTTAATGATAAGATATTAAAGGAGTACACTGAGGTAGCATATAATACAACAAACAATTCAATATTTTAGGGCGATAACAACTTAATAGTTTAGCAAAAAAAGAACAACAGTCATACATATTGCAGCAGCGATTAGGCCAGGTGTTTTGGAAAATGGACCATTAGTGTTAATTCCCTGAGTGGAATATTTACATTTCAGTTCAATTTCAGTCGAGCTTGGAAATCAGATTTTCTTGTCTCGATAGATAGATATATAGATAATTTGTCAGTATTGTTTCTGTGTAGATAGAGAGGATCTTTATGCGAAATAAGTTTTTTAATTCCACTGCCGAACCGGCGACATGCTGAAGAAGCTGGCGACAGATGAGTGACCCCCCCCGGTTTTTAATTGCTTAAATTATCACATCTTAGGAAAGCTCAAGCTGCAAAGCGTTGTGTCATTGTATCTCGTCAACTAGATATCCATTATTCATAAACTGTGTACCAGCATGTTTATGCAAGTCATTATTTTCTTTATTTAAAATAAATTATGTGCATAGCGTGACCCGTGATTACTAAACAACCTATCTGACTTTGCAGGGCAATTGATTCAGTAGGTACCAATTGACATTTCATGACCTTCACAATAAACAGATGTGCAGTCCTTCACCATGTCCGACATTTAAGGAGCTTGTACAACTTTTCAGAAAAAAAAAAAAATCCCAAAAATCCAATTTGCAGTGTGGTTTGGCCTGATATTTAAACTTTTCTCGCATTTTCATAGTTAAAAAATATTGCTCCTCTGTCACCACTCTGGCTCCTCTGTCTCTACTGTACTATCTTGATCCTCCACTTAAATTCCCTTCTAAGGTCTTGCATCCATATTTCAGACTTTATGTCTTCACTTACTACATGGATGAGGCTTGTAATTTTAGGTCAGAGACTTCTTTCTAATTTGATTATTGTGTTGTAAAAACTAGCAGGGCATTATATTTCAAAGCTTCTCCATTTTCTTTAGCATGAAATGTGTAACTTCAAAACCTAAGTCTATAATGATTACCGTGTTCTTTCTCCAAATATCCCAGCACATCTTAAATTACCACTTTTTAGCTGGTAAAAACTGAAAAAAGACCTAAAACGAATGAAAAACATAACTATTTACCAAACACTACAAAAATAAAATATTGCAAATTAGTGATAATTAGTTACAGTGTTTGCTGTATTTTGCTGGTTAGTGTGTTATTTGTAGCTGGGATTAAAGTGCATGTTATGAAAGTGTTGTGGAAATGAAAAACTGTGAAAAAAGAAGGTTGTGTTCTTTATTCCACAAAATATTTTAAATGTGTGGTTATGGGAAAAAAAAAAGCATTTTGCATTTAATGGCCCATTAAATATTAAATTTACTTTATGGCTTTCAGACTGACAGTTAAAAATAAAATTTAATCCAAAATAGCCCATCATTTAATAACATTGTACTGCAAAATATGCAAACAGGGCTCACACTCTTGGACTAATATAACCGGAGACAAAATGTTGCCATAGTTACTCTCATATAAGTCATCAGCTGTACTACAAACTATACCAGTCACAATAATATTTGAATAAACAACCACATTGAACTATTACTAACAAAATACCAATTGTTTATGAACTGGAGGCATTACTTTAAAACTGTAAAGGAACTGTCAGTTTCTTTTAGTTCAATGTTTCTTTAAGAAGCAACTTTTAAGGAGAGGACGATATATTAAAGAAAGGCACCGACATTTATCTGTGACTAAATCGGAACCTTCGTGGCACTCTTCTGGAAACACTGAGGTATGCCAAGGGGTAATTAGCAGAATAAAGGTATCCACATCCAGCCATTTGCAAGCAAGTGAACAAGACACCTGATTGACAAATATGTATACTCAAGGGGAAGCGAGATTACCGGCGAGAAACACAGACAATCAACCTTCCATAGACTGCCCACCGCCATACAGCAGCAGAGGAGCGAATCCAGTGCCTTCACCTGCATACTAATCCAGTCTTAGCATACACAGAACCCCCGGCAGCCCGGGAGGGGTGGGCTGGGGGGGGATGAGATTCACACAATACATGAGCCAATTAGACAACCTAGTCACTCACATTAATTGATGGACCATATTAGTTTTCTCATTTCCTCACCTAAGTCATTCAGGAAAATACATGGTACCTTCTGGACATGGGGAAAAACAGGACTTATCTTGACTTGCAAAAGCAGTTGTCCTCCAATTACTTTTTACATTGTTTCACTTTCACCAGCTTATCCAAGTGGGTACTATAACATAGTTTGCACAAAAAACTTCACCCATATGACTCCTGAAATTTGAACGCTGTAGTTCCAAACCCACTTACTTAATCACCCTGCTGCCTCCTTCCCTGTATTTGTTTGTTTTTTTCTATTAAAAGTGCTGACCACAGAAAATGAATTGACAGCACTAACCTCCAAATTTGGAGTTCTTGTTATGTTCAGGCCGTAGGCTGCAGCGCACACTGACACCTTCCATATTTACTGTTAGGATCATCTGCACAGAGGACTCATCCACCTGCTGAAGCATCACATCTCCACTATATAAGACATCCTATGTTCACAGATGTAAACTGCTCTTAATCTTCAGCTTACGAGTACCCGTGGCATCTATTCATGGAAATGATAGGGAACGGGCAAGAACTAGTGGAATGACACCTTTGCTTAACTGTTATTCCTGTGGAGCAGAATCAATGACAATAAATCTCGTTTTGTCACCATACGTTTTATCCATGTATACTTGTAATGCGTGCATGTATGATGTGTTTGTATTTTGTGCTGCTGCAGCCAAGTTAATCTCTCTGAGTTTGATTCATTCAACTGAAAGACATTTCTCTGTCTAATAACCAAAATGATATATAACACTATGTAATCTGTTCAGCCATCTAAATGATAATCTTTAGTAGGGAACAAAGAAAGCACTGTAAAGTAAAGCACAGCCAGAGCTTCACCACACATAGATACTCTCCTACAAAACTCACATTTCACTTCTAGAATTTCTTCTTTTCATTTAAGTTTTTTTAGGGTTAATTGGGCACACTTGGTGGTCTTTTCTTCCTAACAAGATCTCCCCAGGTTTTAGGCTACTATCTGCCGAAGATCTCTTTTTAAATCATTGCAATTTGACTTCTCCAGTCCCTTCCCTGGATCCTGGACTATCTAACAAGCAGACAGCAGTTTGTAAGCCAGTGTGCCTCTAACACAGTGGTGAACAACACAGCTTCACCACCTCAAGGAATGCTATTGTTTCCATTCCTGTTTACTCCCTACACCTCAAATGCAAGTCTGGGCAGTGCTGCCTGCAGAAGATCTCTGAAGTAGTGGACATTTTAAGAAAAGTGGCAAGGTGGAATACAGACGTCTTTGTTTCATGGTGCAAGTCAAATCATCTCCAGCTTAATATCAACAAAACAAAGGAGCTGGTGATTGAGCTTCACCATGTCAAGGAACCCTTTTGCTCCGTTACTATTGAGGGTGCAGACGTGAAGGTGGCCCACTCTTACAAGTACTCAGCACAAACAACAAACTCAAGTAGTCTCACAACACAGATGCACAGTACAAAAAATACGGAACAGGGAATAGTTTCTTAGATGGATAAAGTCCTTTAATGTGTAGCAACATCCTCCACATGTTCTAC
The DNA here is from genome assembly GCA_900497675.1 of Arapaima gigas. Taxonomy (NCBI): domain Eukaryota; kingdom Metazoa; phylum Chordata; class Actinopteri; order Osteoglossiformes; family Osteoglossidae; genus Arapaima; species Arapaima gigas. The sequence continues at coordinate 195,128 of UFQX01000356.1, read as the reverse complement.
CAGACTGTAGTCACCAGTGTAACAGCAATTCTGGTAAGAGACACAGACTCAATAACACTGTCAAAAAAGCGGGTTCTGTCACGTGTCAAAGCTGTGATTTAGTGAAGGTGGTGGCCGAGGCCAGGATGAAGTGCTGTTATTTACTCATTTGTTTGTTTATTTATTTATGATAAAGTCTTAGCCTGTCCCATCCATTTCCATTCATTATCAATAACTGCTTATTTCGAGGAGGGTTGTGGTGGTCCAGGGCCTATTCCGGAAGCAATTTTTGCTTGGCTATGATACTCCCCCTGGATGGGATACCAGTCCATTACAAAATCTATCCTATTTGTGAAATTTTACTTGATGACCATCTTTGAAAGGTTTTTTTTTTTTAAATAGTCAAATAGTCAAATGCCTTATGTTTGCAGTGTGCATGATTTTTACTGAAACATGGCACATTTGTGAGGGAAAGAAAAAGGAAAACCAGTAAAATCCTCACAGGACACAGGGAGTTAACTGAAATATTGACAGTAACCTTATAAAACTGTTGAGAACTGGGTGGTGCCATAATCTTTCATAGTCTCTAAAATATTCCAAAAGATCCAAAGGCCATTTTCCAGAAATGCAGCTACGTTTCTTTCAGTGTGGTGCAGTTGAATTGTTTTCTAAAACAGAAAAGTATTAGTGTCTACAGCTCACAGTTTTATCAGGTCTACAATATGTTACACCTAAAAAATTGAACCATTCTCATTTGTAAGGTTCAGTTTCACCAATCCACCAGAAGCTGGTCTTTGTCGGTACCAGCAAGTTATGTGAATGTTCATAACTTCTCGGTGTAGCACACATTATGCTTTTTAACATAAAAATATGTAGCAATCTTAATTTCTCAGTAAAAAAAACAGTACTTTTATTAGGCATTTGTAGTGTAATGATTAGTGCTGCTGCCTTACGGTTGAAAGACCAGCATTTGAATCCCCCTTCCCACTGTAATACTCTGGAACAAGGTGCTTACTTTGAACTGATCCATTAAAAAAAAATATCCAACTGTCTAAATGGCTAAATCTTGGTTATTTGCTTTGTATACAAAACTAAAAATGTAAGGTGCTTTGGATAGAGGGATCAGCTCAATAATGGTTAATAACACATTAACAGACATCACAATAGTCATGTGGGCTTTTCAGCATAAAGCATGATCTTTAGTTGGAAATAGACTCATAGTATGAATTGCACTTTTTTCTCATACAATTTTGGGTGATAGACTGTAATTGCACCCCTTCCTATTAATAACAACCTTGTAACTCCCATGATGGCTTTTTGTTTTTGTGCTGGATGCTTCCATGAGATGTAGACTCTGGCCATCCTTCCAGGTGCACAATAGCACACTATGGGATTTAGAGCAGTATTTACTGCGGAACTTCCATCCAAAGAGGCTCATTCTTAACAGTTAAAACACTACATTAGTGCTGCACAGTGCTTACAACAGTTAGTCTCTTATAAATGAATAATTACACTAAGCAGGGATGGAAATATGAACCCCGCTGTAAATAACATGACAGGTTTTATGAAAGTTGAACATACACCAGCAAACTTGTGTTTATTGCAAAGAATTAATAGAAAAGTATTAGTACATCAAACACGCTTTAATGCATTTACTTCATTTGTGCAATGCGGTAACTGCACTCTACATTGCTGTCATTAATCATGATGTTCTGACAGCCACAAAATGCTATCTTCAAAATTTCAAATCCGAATAAGAGGGATGACAAATACAGACAGACAACCGCTTTAAGTAACATCTGTTGTAATCATGGTTTATGCTCAGATCAAACTGGATACAAAGTATAGTCTTTCTCTCAATTTGAGTAACACAAGGAAACAATCATTAGAATTTGGAAAACATAAATTTATACATTTTATTAATGAGTTGTAAACAGGTTAGAGTTCACTGTTGACAAAGCTCAATTTCTTGCACTTGCAGCTCAGTTCAGTTACTGAAGTGCCCCTTCAAAGCAGTATAATGAAAGGAATAAACCAATGGTGCTGAACAAACTGGGATAACAAATGAAATAAAGGGTGGGAGCATCTTAGCAAGAAGACTTTTGGGTAAGGCACAGCTAAATAACATCCTGATGAACCATGTCAAATGCCAACATCAACACAAACAAGATCCTGAGAGACTTCAAAAAGCTTTTTTTAGGAATAACACTGGAGTGGTGAGGTACAGGTTCATAATAAAAAAAAAAGACTCAAGGTGCAGGATGGATTCATGTGATACCAGGAAGTAGACCTTGATGAAGACAAGAAACTCTGCCCATCTTCCCCAATTTAGTACATGTTTTTAGGAGGATACTAAAGGAGATGTTCCGCTCAGCCAGCTGTCGTGTGCAAGGTTATAAACTAAATGAGAGACAAATATGGGAAAAAATATGGGAAATGCAGTGAAGGAGTGAATTAAATGTGTCTGTATGCAGACTTGCGTAAGAAAACTAAAAACTGGAAGTCTGAAGGTTGGAAGTTGGTCTTATGAACCACTGAGATGTTTGGGAGGTGAGCAAATCAACTGTGTCTTTGTGGTTTCCATTGTGCACCATGGAGGAGGCAGTGTCATGATGTAGGCTTGTTCTACTGGTTGAACAGTTCCATCCATCCATCCATCCATCCATCCATAATCGTTAACCTCTTAGTTCTGGTCAGGGTTACGGCTGTCTGGAGCCAATCCCGGAATCGCTGAGCTCTAGACTATAAAATTTAACATAGATGGGCCACCAGTCCATCGCAGGGTGGCCACACACACAGTCACACACTATGGGCAATTTAGTGTAACCAGTCAACCTGAAACATGAGTCTTTGGACAGTGGGAAGGAATCAGAGCACCTCATAAAATCAGGGTAATGGCAAGTGGGGCAGTACCTCTTTGTTCAGCAAGGCAATGGCCTGAAACTCATATCAAAGCTGCCAAAGAGCTATCTACTGAAGAACATCTGAAGAGCAAGTAATACATTTTAACCCAGAGAACATACAGTTGTGCCATGACGTTAACTTCATTCCTGTTTGAACTGCTGTAACATAACCAGATTTAAATACTTAGCTGTCCATTAAACACCAGATGATCCTCCAGAGTCTTAAATCCCACAAACACCAACAAAGGACAGCTCCAATCCATGGAATGAGACCAGTGGCTATTTTTATGTGTGTTTAAAGCCAAAAATGTATCTTTGGGTGTACATTTCACCTATGCATGGTTTTCAATTAGAGCCTTTTTTCACTTTAACATACTCAGAGATCACAATTCGGCAACCACATAGAAAGTTAAACAGAATTCATAAAATAAAGACAAATATTATTTGTCTGTGTTAATGCGTCATGTGAGGTTAATCTGAGCGGTCATAATTCTCGTTCTTATTCTCATTCTGATGCAAATAATTATAAACAACATGATGGAAATCATAGGCATTATTATTAAAATGAAAGATTAAACAAAAATGTATACAAAATCATGCTTTATTTGAAGATCTGGGGTACACACAAGAGCTGCATTACCTGTAAGAACTGGACCAATCACTATAATGGCAGAGAAAATCTGACAGGGGAAGCATGCGAGATGCAGGCCAAGAGGAAGGTGGGTGTGCTTACAGGCATTTGTGTCCATCACTACCTTTTTCACTCCCAGATTCCTCGTGGTGTCAAGCAGCCTGCTGGAAAACTGACGAAATCTCATATATTGATCTACCTGACATCAAAAATAAAAACTGCAGACAGCTGCACAAGGTTCATCGAAAAAATGGCATGTTTCCAGACAATCACCAACAAATGAAAAAAATAAACTGTTGAAGTCGACAAGCGTATTCCTTCTCCACCATGAAGACACATGAGAAATCTTTTGGAAATATACATTTTCCCTGGAAAAAATTACAATGGCACAGCATATTTTATTGCCAAAATGCTGCTGAGTCATTTTGATTCATTACACCTAGAGCTATGTGATGTAAAATGAAATCCAAAAAGCCAGTAGAGTCTGACCAGCAACAGATACAGCTGCACTAATGTGACACTTACAGACTGACAGGATTTCCAGCTTTAAAAAGGAATAAAAAGATTAACAGCACTGGCCCACAGCAACATAAAAACAGAAACAGTATCAATTACTTTCAGTACTTATATAATAAAAGCAACTTTTAAGACCATCAGACTTTTTAAAATTTTTTTCAGTTATCAAAAAGACCAGATTGAATGATGAATGTCACTCCAGTAAGCTTAAATCCTATCATTCTCTGAAAAATGTATTAAAGTCACTTGCGGCCTTAAATTTAAGACACAGCTGATATGTCCTCAGAAGTACCGTATGAAATTGTACAAGGGCAAGGTAGATTTTATAAATGGAGTTCTTTTTTTTTTTTTTTTTTTTGAACGATGGTAGACAGGGAAAACTTAAGCATAAGTGTTTATGTCATGCCTTGTGTTTAAGGATGACTGCGCTTTTGAGAAAGTTTGGCCATTCTTTGAAGTAGTTAAAATACAGGTTCCGAAATATTTGCAAATGTCAGCTCAAGACTTTGAGCGTGCAATGATTTATCTCTGAACAAAACAGGTGTTGTCACTTGCCCTTGCTCATTTGAGACATCACTCCAAATGTTACCAGCAGATTACATGCGAGTCACCCCACCTCGAGCCCAAGGCAGAATGTCCCCAAGGGTTTGCAACCTCTTCACGTTCTGTGCAAGATACACAGACATCATTAGTACAATGTACGGCTTTGAAATTTAAAAAAAGGACATTCATCACGATGTTGATATGTTTTTTTTACCTAGAACTCGCAGAAACCTTGACTGGCAGGATCACTTTGTTTAGCCATCTCTAAAATGATTGCGGATGACAGCTCCACCGTGAGAGGCCTCGCACCACTGTCCACGGCTGAATCAGAGCTGACACTTGGTCCAGAAAATTACCCATTCAGGGTCATTAAAGGTCCAGAGATGGACAACCTTTTCACTGACCAAAGGTGTCAATGCTGAGAGCATGAAGGCCCTTAAGCAACTTCTTAGCTTGGACTGCTGTTCAGAAGCAGTTCTGACAGCAGAGCAATGTTTTCTCTAGATAAAAGCAGCAGCTTGTGAGGCTACCCAAGCTGCGCCGGTTAGAGGTGTATAAAAACGAGATGGGTCTGGTCCTAAATTAAATGACCACAGACTGGGAGAAGGGTAAATGCAATAGAGCAGAGTTGACACTGCTTCATCATGAGAGCTCCTTGAGGTCAGTTCATCCTGTCTCGGTATTGCTGAGTCATTATTCTCAGTGGAGGCCATCCCCACACTGCCATCTCAAAAGGTAATAAGGTTTAAACTGTAGCAAAACCTTAGGGCTCCCATCTATGAATACATTAAACAATTATTGGCTCCTGAGACTTCCAGGGGAATTTACAGCATAACTCCAGGTCAGCATCTATAAGTTAAAAAGAAGTATCATGTCATGACTGTGCAACACAACCGCTTGCAACACACTGAGAAGATTGCAGAGGAAGCCATTTTTTTGGCATTATGGAATGGACACTCTCAGCCAGGAAGCTAAAGAGCAAGAAATGGATGGAATGAACCCAGTGCTTCTCGACCCAGACAATATAATCAAGATGTAGACAGCATGAGACTGTGACAAATTGGCCAGTGAGTCCAGGAAAACTCCCCAGACTAACAACTACCTCAGTGAACCCATTAACTAAACAGTGGTGAGAACTGCATTTTTCACCGCTGTCCCAGGACATTAACAAGTTCCATGCAAACTTGTTGAGCAGAGAAAGAACCATTAGAAAAGCAGACCATTAGTTTAACATAGCTGAACAGATGTTTATTCATGACATAATCCCTCCAGATATTTGTGGGGGGGTCCCATACACCATGACCTTTATCATTCAAACCATATGTTTTCAGAGACCCCTTACCTACAGTAAATTTGGAGACACATTATGTATTAATCATAGAAGGCACGGCGTATAAAAGAGGGTTCACCCTGGAAACAACCATCAATCCATCAAAGGGCACAAACTTTACATATAGTTAATTTTAAGGCAGTTTTAGAATTCAAGAGGAAATTCACATTTTTCCGCTTTTGGGCTCTTCATAACCCTCACCTCAGGTCATTTTTATCACCGTTGGCTGTACATGGAGATAAACTTTAATAACCTCGCGCTATCTCCTGCTCCCGACAGAAACCCATCCAACGTCAAAATCCAAACACACCTCGCTGCTTCCCATTGCCAAAATATCCCTTGTAATTTTTTGGATACCTTATTTCAGCAGTGTCTGACATTAAGTGCCATCTCAGGCAGAAGAATGATGACAAGGCACAGAAACCTTCAGTCAGAGACATTGCACCCAAGCACGATTCAACTCACTTTTGATAGGAATTCACACCACTGTTACTTTTACTTCTCGTATTACTGAAAGCTACATAATCCTCTGCTGGTGATACCAAAGCAGTTTTAGCTACCAGTTATGCTTTCACTCTAACCATCTCTTTCAATTCCTTCAAGTAATAAAAGGAGAAAGCAGATATGAAAGACTTTTGCTACAGCAAGTAGGGCTGTGTTTAAGGCCGTTGCTTTTTAATCCAAATCCCGATTAAAATTTGTGCTCCTATTGCTGTTCCCCTTGAACAAGGTTCTTACCTGGATTGGTTTAATAACAGTACCCTGCTGCGAAAATGGGTGCGGTTATTCTAAGTTGCCTTGGTTAAAGGTGTCTTCTTTTACTAAAATGAACATTTTAGTGACAGATCCAGTCACTAGCAGTTATGAGGACAAACTGTGGCCTTACATTTGCAAAAAATGGACCTTCCCCTCAAACAATCCAGAATATAAGCATGTCTTTTGAATGTGAGAAAACAGACACTAAAGACAGAGTGAGTGGCACATTAAACCTGTCATGCTGGAGCTGTGCAGTGACAACCCAACCCGCTGAGCCACCCGTCTCCAGTTGTACTTTCATACAAGCTGATACTTCTGCTCAAAAAAGTGCAAGTATTGTCTTTCCTGAGGCTTGAGATATTCTGGATATAAGATCATCTTTTCAACTATACTACCTACAGTCTGTCCTATGAAACAGAAAGCTGGGAAAAAAATCATTTACTTTTTACTTTGCGCTCTAAGCTTCTGAACAATGTTAAACTTGGGTTGTCTGCAGTGCTGCCACACACCCAAGTCTATACCGAGCTACAGATATGAGGTTTAAAGAACCTTCCCAAGTCTATTTTTTAAGGGCAAAAACAGCTCTTCACAACTGTCTTACCACAAAACTTTGGCAACTCCACAAAACTTCAGCCAAGATCACTATATACTTCACAGCAAAATGTGGAACATAATTGGTTTAAATCCTTCTTCGGTGCCTAATAGTAATTCATTAAATGTAATGAACAGACCATTAGCCCTCACCCCTGCTTGTGGTGAGGGGAGGCCTCTTAGTCAGTCAAGCATGAATGCAGAATGTTGTCCCTAGCTTGAGCAAAACAGAAAATCAGCAGCATGCTTTGTTTTTTTTTTTTCCACTCCACACAGCCTCTGCTAATTGAACCTAATGATAGTTAAGATCTGATGAAGCCACATTAGTGAAAAAATGAATAGTATGAGCAAGTTAACCACTCCATACAGCTGTTACAAAATGCTTTATCTCCCCCTGCTGGTGTACAGAGCTATTGCACAAAAAAATCGTGAAACATATGAGTGTGGAGATCATTTCGACAGTTTGTATATACAGTAATTCCTCAGTAGCCAAACTTTCAATATCCAAATTTTCACTGTAGCAGTTCTTGAAAAAGGAATCCCTATATATACAGCACTGTGCAAAAGGCTTAGGCACCTGTGGGAAAAATGCTATAAAGTGAGGATGGTTCCAGAAATAATGCCATGAATATTTATTAAACAATAAACCTTCTAAAAAGTGCAGCAGACAAAAAAACTTCAATCAGATCAATATATGGTGGGACCACCCTTTGCCTTTAAAACAGCATTAATTCTCTTAAGCAAACTTGCATGCAGTTTAAGGTAGAGGTTGGTAGGTTCTTCCAAACATTTTGAGGAACTGGCCACAGTTCTTCTGCAGGCTTTGACTGTCTCTGCATGTCCTCCCAGACTGACTCGATCATGTTGAGATCAGGGCTCTCTGGGGACCATACCATCTGTTGCAGGATCCCTTCTTTTTGCTGTAGATAGTTGTGTATGACTGAGATTGGGTGTTTGAGGTCATTCTCAGGCTGCAGAATGAATTTGGAACCAATGAGAAACCTCCCTGATGGTAGATAAGGATCTACCTGTACTTCTCAACAGAATGGAAACTTTTGCTATAATGAATTTGACCTGCATCTTATCATAATACAATAATTAAAACGTGAAAAAAATCAAAATAAATTTTAAAATCTATTTATAAATAGTATACATGACCATGCAGCATATTGTAAATAATACTGTATGTAAAAAACTCTATTATATACGGTTACATATTTATCCAAAGCCAGATGTGCAATTGTTCTGTTGCTGTTCTGTTGTTATTAGCTCTTTCCGCCGGTTTATTTTTGTCTGAACACACTCCATCACCACATCTATTGCACATTTAATTTTTAAAAAATAAACCCATTTATTTAAATGTGGTTGTTATGTGAAATAAAGAGGTGGAGGTGGCAAGTTACTTTGACACAGGTCAGTATTGCATTTAGTCAACATCTAATCACACTGAACTCCTGCTGCGAACCCCACACATGCGACCTCTCTCCCCCCACAGTGACACTGGGGGGGCTAACATGTGAAATGTCCTGTACTATGCATAAACATATGCAAGTTCATGACAGTATTAAGTGCTTTCTAAACAGGTAAGTGGTGTTTAGAGTGTTTTATCATATTGATAGTTATATACATGTTTTCTGATGGGCTGGGAGCACAGTATTTATGTTCTGTTCCTCATTGAAAGTATTGAGAACTGGCTGACATGTTTACCCTTTGCCTTTTTATGCAAAGCTCAGGTTTCTGCACAAATTTTTATCTATAGTTCACACACTTTTCCTTTCACCACTTTGACTCACTATTAAGTGAATACTTAATAAACTACATAACAATATATTTCTAGGCAAGGATGTTTCTAATTTTACATTCAAGGCAGCATTGATCAGCTGGTAGCCCTTCTGCCTCACAGTGGCTGGGCTGTTTGAACATGGTTTCAAGTCAGGCTCAGTCTGAGCAGAGTTTGTATTTTCTCCCTGTGCCTCTGTGGTTTGCCTCCCACAGTCCAAACACCTGTGTTTCAGGTTTATTGATCACTCTAAATTACCCATAATGTGTGAGTATGTGGCCACAATGGGATATATTGGGACCTAACCAGGGGTAATTTCACAGTCTTGCACCCAGTGATTATGGGATAGGTTCTGGACAGCCATGGCACTGCTCAGGCCTAAGGTGTTAAGGATAATGTTTGGATGGATGTTATACTCAAGATAATTTCAGTCATATCATGCTTATGAATGAGTGTTATTTCTCTTTTTCTTAAATGTTGCTTATTAACCTGATCAAATCAAAAGGAAAACATACATCAGTCTTTTTTCTGGTTTTGAATCTATACTTTGCAGTCAAATCACAGTCAAGTCAGGGTTTTTTTTCCTGTTACAGATCAAGAACCATACGAATTAAGCACATGAGAGCCAGGCCAGTGCCGAGCCCTAAAAAAATTACCTAAATTTAATGAAACAGAAGGTCTAAAATAGAATGGTAGTAATAATTGTGGGCACACTAGGTAACGCTGCTGTTTCACAGTGTTTGGACTGTGGCTTGGATCAGAGGTCCGCATCCTGCTCAGTCTGTGCAGAATTCTAGTCTTCTCTTCACGTTTTTGTGGTTTCCACTGGATGCTTTGGTTTCCTCACACAATCCAGTTTCTGATGAATTCGTAACTCTAAATTATGGGCCAGTGCCCTGTCCAGGGTGTACCCTGACTAACCTTGCTCCCTGTGTTTACAGGATGGGTCCAGACCACTGCGACCCCCACTTGAGCATATAGTGAACAATAAGGAATGATAATGAGGTTAGCATCAGTGTAGTGGTGAGAGTTGATGGTCACATGTCACATGATTTTTCTATATCATCTCGATTTATATTATGTATCTTCACATTTATTTATCTATATTTACATTTTTTATTAAATGTACTGAGCACCATGGACCAGAAGGACTTTCATTTCATCCTTCATGTATACCTGTTATATTAAGCAGTACAACAACAAACAATCTTTCTTCTTCTTAAAACCCATAGTCTGTCATGATACACTCATTTTAGCAAACTTTTGTTAGGATGCATTATATCGGCGACTTTCTCAAGACAGTCTTTTTTAAAAAAAAGTTCCTGTTTCTTATCCATAATTTCAGCTACTGCACAGTTTACTCTAACCAGTGTTTCCACCTGGGAGGATGTGCTCTTAAAGCCACTGCTCTCCACAAAGCTTACATTATAGTACAGATACACATCTTTACAGAATTTGCCTTTAAAGTCACCAAATGCAGACATGTATTGTAGCATAATCTCTTCTAACTTTATGTTCTTTAAGAAATAAAACTGCTTCATTGCATATCCCAATAAATGGGATTTTTTTTTAATTTCAGTTTATATCACAAAAATACCCCAAGCTAAATGAATAAATAACAACATAATAAACCAAGCAAAGGAAATTAATATATTATAACTAAAACTTTCAGGCACTGAAACACTGTTCTAGAAATGCCTCCCAATGTATTCCGATGGCATCTTACCTGACCTGTGCGTGAAAAAGACAGAGGCTGCAGTCAGTCAGCTTTGCCATAATTTTATACATTAATGTATAGAACCCTTTAATGACAAATGAATCTTCGGCAATTAAAAAAAAACATACTGGAAAGTAACAGCGTGGAATTAATGCAATACATATCTCTTCTTTAAAGTTCCCTCACTGTGTATAAAGAAGCGCTTGACCCCATTCAATTAAATCTTGAAAAATAAATCAATTTGGATGTAACGGCTGTGTCAAAGTGAGCTCTATTAATTCCCATTGATCTGGAAGAGTTCCGGTGATCAGGAACCTAAACTACAAACTGTGGGGCTGAACCACGTCCTCATTATGAATCTTTCCATTTGCTCTTTTTTTCTCTGCTCGGAAACTTATCAGCATAGCAATCGTGTTAATTACAAAAACAGAACAATCCGATGCTTAAGGAAAATGGAAAAAGTCTATTGTCTTAAGGCTGAGTGTCACCAGAGATCTTTATCCGTAGGAAAGTAATTAAAGTCACCCTGCAGAGCTAGAAAAGCGCTCCATTTATTTATTTTACTTCATTTTCAACAATGTCTTTACTCACTGTGTCTTGCTCACACATGTTCATGGTGTAAAATATTACATTCCCAGTTGAATAATCACCTTCCTCTCCGCTCCTTAAAATAGTAAAACTTTGTTTATAAGGTGGCACAGCAATGCAGGTGGAGGTTCCTCCTACATCCTGCGCTGCTCAACAGCAACTCAATCTGTGTAGAATTAAAATGTCTTCTGTGCTCATCTTGGCGCTCTGGTTTCCTCCCACAGGTCAGACTTATGTTTCATTTGACCTGGTCACTATACAGTGACCTTATTGTTAGAGATTAGAGAAAGATTGCTTTAAAATGGATTGGTGTCCTATTGAGTGTCCCATGTCTTGCACTATTGAGTGTCCCCCGTCTTACACTGTTGAGTGTCCCACGTCTTGCACTATTGAGTGTCTTGCACTACTGAGTGTCTTGCACTACTGAGTGTCTTGCACTACTGAGTGTCCCACGTCTTGCACTATTGAGTGTACTATGTCTTGCACTATTGAGTGACCCACGTCTTGCACTATTGAGTACCCCATGTCTTGCACTATTGAGTGTACTATGTCTTGCACTATTGAGTGACCCACGTCTTGCACTATTGAGTGTCCCATGTCTGGCACTATTGAGTGGCCCATGTCTTGCACCCTCGTATGGGCTGTGGAACAACACAGCTTGGGACTGGGACAAGTGGACATGTGCTTATGTGAGAGAGTGAGGTCTGCCACAGTCAAGCATCTGTGGGGAAACTAACTTATTTGTTGCAAACAGTTAACCTAACTTAGTGGGCGCTCACCAAATTGGGTACATACAGACCCCCCCCCCCCCCCCCCCCCCCC